>JARQOC010000006.1:144907047-145407901 GCA_033576535.1 Allobates femoralis
AAAAGTCTGCATCTGTCTTAGGCTGGCTTCACACCACGGTAAGGTCCGTTCCGGGGCTGTCCGGTGTAAACCAGACAGCCCCGGACCGGTTTTTGGCCCCATAGTAGCCTATGGGGTGGATGGAACCGGATGGCAGCTCTCTGCCATCAGTTTTATCTCTGCGATGGAATCCGGGAGAATTCGGATTATTCTCACCGGACACAAAAATGTTGCTTGCAACGTTTTTGTGTACGGGGAGAAAAATCACCCCAAAAAGCCGGATCCTGGATTTGCCCAGATTCTCCCGGATCCGGGGCAATCTGGTTCTCCCTAACATGGGAGCCTATGGGGCCGGATTGCCCCTGTCCGGGCGAATCCGGGAACCGGATACCGGTGGCTGCGCACCGCTGTTGTTTCAGGATCGCGGCTAGCTCCATGCCATCCGGTTGCACACAGGACCGGAGGGCACATTTGCCCCTCACGGTTCTGTGTGCTGTTTCGGTCGCGGGCTGTCAGGTTCATGCCTGACAGCCCCGGACTACGCCTTGGTGTGAAGCCAGCCTTAGTCATATCAGTGAGGGGTTTGACAATTGATGAGAAGTTCCGGTTTAAATTCCTATAGTAATTGACAAACCCAGAAAGCTTTGTAGTTAGTGATGAGAGAATCTGCTCTTCACTATTCAGTACTTGCACAGATATTACAATATTACACGGTATTCGCCGAGTATTTGTGTGCTCACCTTGCGAGATTCGAGTGTCCCGCCCAACATGTTTGGTGCTTGATTTTCAGCCACTAAACATGCTGGGCTTGCTTGCCAATCACTATAATGCCGTAGCAATCTTAGTGGTGGCATTATTCTGATTGACTGGCCACCCAGCGTCATATGGGCTATATAAGCCCTGCCACCGCCATCTTTCATACATTGCATCCTAAAACAAAAGAGATGGAAGAATGGGTTAAAATACATGGATCTGATTCTCTCAATTGTCTATTGGCATATATCAAATTGCACTTACAGTACAGACCAAAAGTTTGGACACACCTTCTCATTCAAAGAGTTTTCTGTATTTTCATGACTATGAAAATTGTAGATTCACACTGAAGGCATCAAAACTATGAATTAACACTTGTGGAATTATATACTTAACAAAAAAGTGTGAAACAACTGAAAATATGTCTTATATTCTAGGTTCTTCAAAGTAGTCACCTTTTGCTTTGATTACTGCTTTGCACATTCTTGGCATTCTCTTGATTAGCTTCAAGAGGTAGTCACCGGAAATGGTTTTCACTTCACAGGTGTGCCCTGTCAGGTTTAATAAGTGGGATTTCTTGCCTTATAAATAGGGTTGGGACCATCAGTTGTGTTGTGCAGAAGTCTGGTGGATACACAGCTGATAGTCCTACTGAATAGACTGTTAGAATTTGTATTCTGGCAAGAAAAAAGCAGCTAAGTAAAGAAAAACGACTGGCCATCATTACTTTAAGAAATGAAAGTCAGTCATTCTGAAAAATTGGGAAAACTTTGAAAGTGTCCCCAAGTGCAGTTGCAAAAACCATCAAGCGCTACAAACAAACTGGCTCACATGAGGACCGCCCCAAGAGAGGAAGACCAAGAGTCACCTCTGCTGCGGACGATAAGTTCATCCGGGTCACCAGTCTCAGAAATTGCAGGTTAACAGCAGCTCAGATTAGAGACCAGGTCAATGTCACACAGAGTTCTAGCAGCAGACACATCTCTACAACAACTGTTAAGAGGACACTTTGTGCAGCAAGCCTTCATGGAAAAATAACTGCTAGGAAACCACTACTAAGGACAGGCAACAAGCAGAAGAGACTTGTCTGGGCTTAAGAACACAAGTAATGGACATTAGACCAGTGGAAATCTGTGCTTTGATCTGATGAGTCCAAATTTGAGATCTTTGGTTCCAACCACCGTGTCTTTGTGCGATGCAGAAAAGGTGAACGGATGGACTCTACATGGCTGGTTCCAAGCGTGAAGCATGGAGGAGGAGGTGTGATAGAGTGATGGGGTGCTACGCCAAATGACCTGGCCTCCACAGTCACCAGACCTGAACCCAATCGAGATGGTTTGGGGTGAGCTGGACCGCAGAGTGAAGGCAAAAGGGCCAACAAGTGCTAAGCATCTCTGGGAACTCCTTCAAGACTGTTGGAAGACCATTTCCGGTGACTACCTCTTAAAGCTCATCAAGAGAATGCTAAGAGTGTGCAAAGCAGTAATCAAAGCAAAAGGTGGCTACTTTGAAGAAACCTAGATTATAAGACATATTTTCAGTTGTTTCAAACTTTTTTGTTAAGTAAATAATTCCACATGTGTTAATTCATTGTTTTGATGCCTTCAATGTAAATTTACAATTTTCATAGTCATGAAAATACAGAAAACTCTTTGAATGAGAAGGTGTGTCCAAACGTTTGGTCTGTACTGTAGATGATATCCGAGTTCAGTCTGCCGGGAGAACATCTGATGTTTGGAGCACAATATTTGCTGCAATAGTTAGCGGTTGCCATATCGTGTTTCCAGAACCTCCGATGTACTTAAACAGTGGAAGCCCCCCACAAGTGACCCCATTTTGGAAGCTACACCCCTCAAGATATTTATTCAGAGGTGTGGTGAGCACCTTAAAGTGAACCTGTCAGGTCGCTTATGCCCCCCCACCAGCTGTCACTGAAGGTTTAATCATAATCACAGACATGGATTCTTTACTGTAAGAGCAGTGAGACTATGGAACTCTCTGCCACATGATATTATAATGAGTGACTCACTACTAACATTTAAGAAGGGCCTGGATGCCCTCCTTGAAAACTATAATATTACCAGTTATATATACTAGATTCTTTGATAGGGCGATGATCCAGGGAACTAGTCTGATTGCCATATCTGGAGTCAGGAAGGAATTTTTTTCCCCCAATGTGGAGCTAGTGTTTCAACATGGTTTTTTTTTTGCCTTCCTCTGGATCAACATGTTAGGCTATGGGTTGAACTAGATGGACTTAAAGTCTTCATTCAACCTTAACAACTATGTTACTATGTCTCTGTAGCTTCTTAGTACTATTCTAATCATCCCTGTCTGAGCCAATAGTGTAATGTTAAAGGTGATAAAAAAGCCTTTACACCCTTACATTTTATTATGTGAATGAGGCAATGACTACACCTAGGAGGACGTATTCGCTCTGGCAGGTTAATGGTTACTTCACTGAAAACGTTTCTGTATAAAGGACCTGTGTGATGTAACAATAATGTGACCATAGTGGGCGGAGCTAAGCATGCAAAATCATTATGGTCTATGGAGATTCAGCTCTACCTATTATAGTCACATGATCGTGACATCACACAGGTCCCACAGCATCTTCTGACATTCGGCAGAAATGTTAACTATTAACCTGCCAGAGTGTCTACGTCCTCCAAAGTGTCTACACACTGCCTCATTTACATAATAATATGTAAGGGTATAAATGCTTTTTTCACCTTTATCATCACATTTTTAGCTCAGACAGGGATTATTAAAATAGTACTATGAAGCTGCAGGCGCAGACAGTGATAGCTGGGGGGGGCATAAACGACCTGACAGGTTCCCTTTAAATCCCTAGGTGCTTCACAGGATTTTATAGCTTTGAGCTAAAAATAAAAAATGTAATTTGTTTCTAGAAAATATGCTGTACAATTTGTTATTCAATTTCTCCTGAATACATTGATACCCCATATGCGGTAGAAAACTATTGTTTGGACAGCAGGGCTTGGAAGAGAAGGAGCATGATTTAACTTTTGGAGCGCAAATTTGGCTGGAATAAAAAGCGCTTGCCATGTCGCATTTGAAGAGCCCCTGATATGCCTACACAGTGGAAACTCCCCACAAGTGATCCCATATTTTAAACTACACTTGTCCAGAAATACATTTTTCTTTGCTCACCTCTTTAGTGCCCTCTCCTCCACTTTCGATATGCAGTTCTCCATATAACCAGATCTCTTTAAATGCAGGCGGTGCATGGAAACAGATGTGGACAAACCGGTATATAATCCATATGAGGCGTGCTTTTTCCAGCAACACGTCCAGATTTGAATAAAGATTTTGCTTTTAAAATTAATCCGGACGTGTTGCTGGAAAAAGCACGCCTGATATGGATTATATACCCCTCAGGGAATGTATCTAGAGATATGGTGAGCCCATTGAACCCACAGGTGCTATAAAATAATTAAAATAAAAAAAATTTAAAAAATCATATTTTTCTCACTGAAATCTTGCTTTAACCCTAAATTGTTCATTTACATAAGGGTAACAGGAGAAAATGGAATGTGCAATTTCTCCTAAACACACCAATACCCCAAATGAGGTGGAAAACTACTGCTTGAGTGCACAGCAAGGCTCAAAAGCAAAGGAGCACCACTTGCCTTTAGGAGTGCAGAATTAGTGGGAATAGATAGCGGTCACCTTGTCATGTTTGGAGAACCCCTGATTTGCCTAAATAGTGTAAATCCCCCACAAGTAGCCCTATTTTGAAAACTACAACTCTCAAGGAATTTATCTAGAGGTGTGGTGAGCACCTTGAACCTACAGGTGTGTCACAAAATGTTATGAAATTCAGCCATGAGAATACAAAAAAAACCCTAATTTTTCCAACAAAAATGTTGCTTTTGCCCCAAATTGTATATTTTCACGAAAATAAAACGAAAAAAATGGACTATAGAATTTGTTGTTCAATTTCTTCTGAGTCACTTATACCTCATTTCTGGTGGAGAATTATTGTTTGGGAGCACAGCAGGTTTTGGATGGTAAGGAGCGCTATTTGAGTGTTGATTTGTCAGGAATAAGCTACTGCAGGCACAATGTGCAGCTATGGTGCAAAAACAGCAGAAACCACCCATGTTACCCTAATTTGGAATGTACATCTCTTGAAGAATTCGTCTAGGGTTGTAATGAGCATTTTAAACCAACAGATGATTCACAGAATTCTGAAACAATGGGCTTTAGAAATGAATTTTTTCCCCACTATAATGTTATTTTAGCCCCAAGGAAATGGAGGAAATGGACCACATAACTTATTACGCAATTTCTCCATAGTTTGCCATTATGCGTGGTTGGAAGTTATTTTTCAAGCACAATTCAAAGCTCAGAAGGGAAAAAGAGCCATATTATAATAATAATATTTATTCATTTATATAGCGCTATTAATTCCATAGCACTTTACATACACCAGTAATGCTGTCTCTCTTGGAGCTCACAATCTGAACATCCTATCAGTATGTCTTTACAATGTGGGAGGAAACCAGAGTGCCCAGAGGAAACCCACACAAACACGGGGAGAACATACAAACTCCTTGCAGATGTTGTCTTTAGTGTCCTTGGTGGGAATTGAACCTCAAGACCCCAGTGCTGCAAAGGCTACAGTGCTAACCACTTGAGCCACCGTGCTGCCCTAATGCTAATTTTGCTGGAATGGTCATGTCACATTTGCAGAGCCCATGAGAACAGAACAGGGCTCTGCCAACAGTGCCAGAACAGTGACCTCATTTTACAAATTGCCCACTTCGTAAATACATCTAGTTATGCAGTTTAGGATATTGACACCACAGGTGCATCACAGAATTTTATACCATTCTGTGGTGAAGAGCTAATAGTTACATTTTTATCACTAAAATACCATTTTAGCCATGGCTTTTTTTATTTTTACAAGGGGAAGTCGCTAAAAAAGGCCCCATAATGTTACACAGACTGGTCAGTGTTGTTTGGCCACACGACAGAGCTCGAGATGGAAGGATCAATATTTGATTTTTTTTCTAGAATAGTTTGTAAATTCCATTTCCAGGTCCCCAGATGTTCCTAAACAGAGAAACCCCCCTTGAGTGACCACTTATTAGAATTTACACTCCTCTGGGAATTCATTTATGGATGTAGTAACTATTTTTACGCTATTGTTGTGTTTTTTTTCCAGAAGTAGACACACAGTGGAAGTTGCAGAGTGAAAATTGCAAATGTGCCATTGTGGTGCCCAATACATGGAAGCCATGTGATTTTTTTCAGAGCCTTTGTGGTACAAGTATATTGGATACTCCTTATATTCCTGTTAACAGTTGAAGTACACGAGTTGAGTCCATGTTTTCTGTGGGTAGAGTTGAACTTTTTATTGGTGGCATTTTGGGGCAGAAAATATTTTGCTTCAATTCACGTGTATCCGGTGCTCTATGCTGAGCACTTATCTCAAAGCTTCCATCTAAATATCTGAAACTCATGATGCAAATAAAACCTCCAACAGATCCATTCACTAATGAGGCAGGCGGAGTTACTCTAGACTCAGTTTGGTCTCTGTTTAGTGATGTCTTGCTTTACAAAGCTGAAAAATCTGTGTCCTATAGATGCCTAAAAAGAGAGACACTGCTGAATCATAGTACTGACAGCATCCACGGTGTCTCCTCTGCCTCATTATTGGAATCTTCCATCTGGGTTTCCTGCTGAATCAGATATTTCAGAGATTTACATTAAAACCCCGGTGTAAGTACTCAGCGCAGAGCACAGGATAAATGTGATCCAAGCCTTACTGTGATCTTTGAGAAGCAGAATAAACAAATCAACAGCAGGTCAAGAACTCTTTTTTTTTTTATGCTATTCTTTGTGTGGTGTGAGTGATTAGACAACGTTATTGCGGTGCAATTTCAACAATACAATATTTATATTTTTTTATGTTTGGTTGCTATCACTCACTAAAAAACATCTTTAAAAAAATTATTTTCATTGTCATATCTTGAAAGTTATAATTTTTCTGTATTTCTGCTGAAAGTCATGTGAGGGATTGATTTTTGAGGGACATTTTTATTGGTACCTTTCTCTGGCACATAACAATTATTACGGTAATTGCTTTCTATACTGATTTAGTAGGCAGAATGAACAAAATCCAGCAATTCAGGAATTGTTCTTTTTTGTGGAGGGGGCAAGTCATACTGTGTTAAAAGTGATAAGACCGCTTTATTCATGGGGTCTGTACGATTACAGCGATACCATATTAATATTTTTTCATGCTTTTCGAAGTTTTGCACAGTAAAATGTTTTTAATGGTAAATGAATTGTTTTTGCATTGCTAAATGCTGAGAGCTGTAACTTTATGTTTCTGCTGATGGAGCCATTTAGTGGCTTGTTTTTTGCATTGATCATCTTTTTGATCAGGATTTCTTTTACTTTTTGTTCTTTGGTTTTATAAAAAAGCAGTACCGTATATACTCGTGTATAAGCCGAGTTTTTCAGCCCAAAATTTGGGCTGAAAAGTCCCCCCTCGGCTTATACACGGGTCTATACGGTAGACCCGTGTGGTGGGGGCTGTGTGGTGGGGGCTGTGGAGGCTGGAGGAGGCGGGGGGGGGGGGGCTGTATGAGCGGCCCCGTCACGTGGGGCCGCTCATTATATATGCACTGCTCCCCCTGTCAATCAGCGCAGGGGGAAGCAGTGCATATGGCCCCCCCAAAAGCTGGCACTGTCCCCCTTGTAAGGGCCCCCCCCCGGTGCTTATACATTACCCTCCCGGTGTTCTGATCGGCGCCGCTCCTCGGTGCTGCGTCGCCGTCTTCATCCTCCCGTCCGCGCTCGCTGCATCCATCCGGGTTCTCCGGCGGTCGCAGCGATATGACGTCATCGCGCGACCGCTGGAGAACCCGGATGCAGCCAGCGCGGGAGGATGAAGACGACGACGCAACACCGAGGAGCGGCGCCGATCAGAACACCGGGAGGGTAATGTATAAGTAGCGGGAGGGGGAGGCCTTACAAGGGGGGACAGTGCCAGCTTTTGGGGGCTGTTGGTACCCCCAGGGGGCTGCTGGGTCCCCCCTGGGGGCTGTTGGTCCCCCCAGGGGGCTGTTGGTACCCCCTGGGGGCTGTTGGTACCCCCTGGGGGCTGTTGGTACCCCCAGGGGGCTGTTGGTCCCCCCTGGGGGCTGTTGGTACCCCCAGGGGGCTGTTGGTACCCCCAGGGGGCTGCTGGGTACCCCCTGGGGGCTGTTGGTACCCCCTGGGGGCTGTTGGTACCCCCTGGGGGCTGCTGGGTACCCCCTGGGGGCTGTTGGTCCCCCCAGGGGGCTGTTGGTACCCCCTGGGGGCTGTTGGTACCCCCAGGGGGCTGTTGGTCCCCCCTGGGGGCTGTTGGTACCCCCAGGGGGCTGTTGGTACCCCCAGGGGGCTGCTGGGTACCCCCTGGGGGCTGTTGGTACCCCCAGGGGGCTGCTGGGTACCCCCTGGGGGCTGTTGGTCCCCCCTGGGGGCTGTTGGTACCCCCAGGGGGCTGCTGGGTACCCCCTGGGGGCTGTTGGTACCCCCAGGGGGCTGCTGGTACCCCCAGGGGGCTGCTGGGTACCCCCTGGGGGCTGTTGGTCCCCCCTGGGGGCTGTTGGTACCCCCATGGGGCTGTTGGTACCCCCAGGGGGCTGCTGGGTACCCCCTGGGGGCTGCTATATGTACCCCTGGGGGCCTGCTGTATACCACTGGGGCTGCTGTATACTACCACTGGGGCTGCTGGGGCTCCTGTATACTACCACTGGGGCTGCTGGGGCTCCTGTATACTACCACTGGGGCTGCTGTATACTACCACTGGGGCTGCTGGGGCTCCTGTATACTACCACTGGGGCTGCTGGGGCTCCTGTATACTACCACTGGGGCTGCTGGGGCTCCTGTATACTACCACTGGGGCTGCTGGGGCTCCTGTATACTACCACTGGGGCTGCTGGGGCTCCTGTATACTACCACTGGGGCTGCTGTATACAACCACTGGGGCTGCTGGGGCTCCTGTATACTACCACTGGGGCTGCTGGGGAATCTGTATACTACCACTGGGGCTGCTGGGGCTCCTGTATACTACCACTGGGGCTGCTGGGGAATCTGTATACTACCACTGGGGCTGCTGGGGAATCTGTATACTACCACTGGGGCTGCTGTATACTACCACTGGGGGGCCTGTATACCACACTGCTGGGGGCTGTATAACTGTGCTGGGGTCCACCCTCGGCTTATACACGAGTCAATAGGTTTTTCCAGATTTTTGGGGCAAAAGTAGGGGGTCGGCTTATACACGGGTCGGCTTATACACGAGTATATACGGTAATTTGCCACATTTTCATTCATTTTTTCATGATCTTGACTGAAGGGGTTAAATAGTGTGACAGTTTTATAGGTCATGTTTTTCCACACATAGCGATACCAAATACATGTACTTTTTAATTTTTTTTGTTCTTATACGTATTTGTTAACTATACGTATTTATTGGAATAATACCTTTTTCATTTTTTTCTTTGTTTTGTGATTTTTTTAAACATGACAATATTTTAAAACATTTTTTTTATTTTATGTAGTTCCTCTATAGGATTTTACCTTTCATTATTCTGATATAATGCGTTGCCATGCACCAGCATGGCAATGCATTATAACCATCAGGGCTGCACTGCCAGAAGCCTCTTAGATCATGCTCTTGGCATGGTTGAACATGCTTGTCATAGCTGGCTGTCCCAGAGGTCATCATGATGAACTCAGGTTGCCATGGCAACTATCGTGCCCTTGCGATGGGTGTCACCTATCAGACAGGAGAGAGGGCTACCTCCCTCTCCAGCCTTCAAAATGTTGCGATTGATATTGCTTACTGAATTTATGGTTTGAAACAGTCCTAGGCACTAGGCAATGCAAGCACCCCTCCTGGCTGTGAGAGATGGTGCTCGGATGTTAGGTAAGCTGAGCGTCCGGTGGCAATTGCATGGGCACAGCTTCTGTGCCCTGCATGATCGCCATGATGTACCCATATGTCAAAATCGTGGACTCTTTCCCGATCATGATATATGTACGTCAAAGGTCATAAAGAGGTTAATATGGGAAAAAAAATATTTGACAGAAGTGTCCACCTGAGTTCACAATTAGGGCCATTTAAAACTATAGAGCTCCTGGAGGCAATCACACAGGCACAGCTCCTGAGTCCCGCATTATCGCCATGATGAGCCCATACATCAAAGATCGGGGACCCCTTCCTGACCATGATAAAAGGGTATGTCAAAGTTCATGTAGGGGTTAAATCAAGAACAAAAATATTTGACAGAAGTATCCCTTTAAGTTCACAATTAGGGCTATTTAAACTTATAGAGGCCTTTATAACCAACAAAATTGACTTACTACTGCAACACTATGGTGTGTCATGTATTCAATGAAGATGCAATGTGATGAAGAAAATTTTACAAGTGTATGTACCCTGTTTTAACAAAATACCAAGACTTTTAATTTTTTAATAGACTAGGAAATATAATTTATTGCATAAAAATTATTTTTTTTACAGTAGGAATACTAAACTTTATGTACAACTTAACGATAACAGAATTGATAGAAATGTTTTTAAGGTTTTGGATATCAAAGCAAATCACGAGGTTAAAAAAACACAATGTCACGGTGTGTGTGACATACCTGTATATATAACCCCTCTATATCTATAGCAATAAACAAATACAAAGGAAGTGTGACAAAAAAGATTTAAGAATTTTTTAAGGCAAAAATTTGGCATACAGGTTAACTTAAAATAAAAAATGTATGACTGCGCAGTACAAAATCAAAAAGCTGAAAGGATGAAATACGCCAAGTCTTCCTTTCCATGTATACTTTTTTGAGGCTTTGCCATCTATTTTGCCTTTTGATATTGCAATATGGCTAATAGAACGGTTTATATTTCCTTGAGTCATGAACATTGTATGGTGCCTATTCTGAGATCTTAAAATCCAGCACAAACACTGATTAAATAATGAGTTATTAACACAAAAGACAACAGACAAAAGCAATATACACAGTCCCAGCTGGTCTTGTTAGCATAGTATAACCCAGAAGCTCGTATATACACATACATCTTTTGCAGGCTGGGTAAAGCACAAGAACAAGTTAATTCAAAGCTTTCATTTTTTTTTATTTTACTTACTGCCAAAATGGATACATTCAAAGTTAATTTGCTCACCTAAATCCTAGGTAATTCCAATAAGTCACAATTCTATGCGGTATGTGTGATGTAATTAGGTTACATGCTGGGATTCAAATGTCATTTTTCCCTGAACAAAGGGGAAATTTTGTATTTATTTCTTTTAGAAAGGTTTCATTAAAAAAACAAATTGCATAAATAGTAGCATTCATTGAACGTTTCTTCAACCTAACCGGGAAAAAAACCATAATGACCCATAGAGATGACTATAATAAGTTTTGGTGAACCTCAGAGTTGTACAGGGCAGCAATGTTATTCTAAGGTTGCCATACGTACAGGTCTGTTCACCCCCAGAAGCTTTAAAGTAGACTTTAGAATGTAAAAAAACGACGTTATGCATAAAAAGCCTCTTGATTGGTGAAAATTGTATGCTCCCTTTTGAAAAACATTACCACAGGAATGCCCATAAGGATTATCATTTTTGTATTTCCACAGGAATATTATGAATTTTACAAAATAGAGGTTTGAGGGATTTTTTGTATCACAAAGAACAAAGTATTTTTTTTTACACTTCAACACTGTATTCATACATTAATGTGGACAATTATATTCCATGTATATTTATATACATAAATCTATCCAAACTTATTTTACAGTTATCTATAGTGTTTTGAAAAGGAGCAGAAATTACTTAAATATATTTTTTTAAGGAAAAAAGTATCCTCATACAAACAGATGAAAATGAGATCATGTACAATGTAAGGACAATCTTCTGTGACTTTCATATTAATTGCCAATATTGTACATTTTGTAGTGGCTTCATTTAATTAATACCGAGCAGCAATAGGTTGCAATACCTTAGACAGAGGCCCCCAACCTTTCTGATCTTGAGAACCACATTCACCTCTGAAAGAGGGTCGCTAGCAACATTCACAATATGTGACACCCAGAGTCCCCATTACAAGTATAATGACAGCCAAAGCTTTTCCCCAGAAATCACAGAGGCAGTATACCAAGATCCAGGGGTTCCTACCTAACCCCCATTCTGATCTGCTCTACTATGTGGGGCTACTCAAAAAATTCACCTTCTAACCTTCTAACATTCATTCTGCTCTCACTGAGGTGCCAGTTCAGTTTGTGTATTGACAGAAGCTGTCAATTTGTGTCAGATCGATAATGATTGACACATCACTCACGAGCATCAGCAATACTCGCCGAGTGACGAGTATCGCGAATACCATACTACTTGTGCGAATAGTAACCATTACACTCGCTCATCACTATCCACAAACAATTGTACACTTTAAATATAGGTTTTAGAATAAAAATAAGTCCACAGTTGGATATGTTAAAAAGTATGTTCCTATCCCGAGGTATTGTTATTTATGTGCCCTTTGGGTAATGTATGTATCCGTCCATGCAGGAACAGTCGGATATACTACAGCTCCTGAGCAGGGGAGGAAGTAAAAGACTACACAGAGACTACAGCCAGGGATCACAGCTGATTCTTTCTGTAATAAAATAAACCCATTTCATTGCCTGTTTAAAATCTTGTTTTACATCACAGAGAATCAGCTGCGATCCCAGGCTGGAATGTCTGTATAGTTTACTACTTCCTCCCCTACTCAGGAGCTGTAGTATATCCGACCTGTTCCTGCATGATTGAACACAGACATTACACAGAAGCACATTTATAACAATATCTCAGGATAGAAACATTTTTTTTACCATATCCAACTGTGAAAGTTATTGTTACTGAATACTAAGCTCTATTAATTAAAGTGTACAGTTGTTCGTGGCACAACCCCTTTAGGTAGAATAGGCATGAAGGGAAAATAAACACCACATAGCCTGTGTGTCTTGTCTGACAACACTAGTGCTGTCTGCTCTATTTTATGCACATCCCTCAAAGTTGAATATTTTAGATAGCTCTGTTGGGTAAAATACATCACTTTACAAAGAGCGGAGACAGGAAGCAGAGAACTGTAGCAGAATTTGCAGACTGGATGTATTAAAAAGTTTATTATTTTAGTATGTATCTACAGCACATTTTACAGTAAGCAAATAACTTCTTAATTATATGGAGAACAATGTAGGTTTTGTCATTTCAGTGTACTGAGAAAATGCCAATGAATGCAGCCATTTATAAATGGAAATACACCATCAGGTTTAATAATGTGACACTCACACATTTTGATGAAATCATACTAAATGGCATGTCACACACACAGATAATTGTGCAGATCTCTGGTTGCAGTGAAATCATGGACACATTGTTACATTTGTACACAGCCACAAAATGGAACAATGCGTCATGATTTCACTACAACCAGAGATCTGTGAACAATCTCTGCACAATTATCTGTGTGTGTAACTGGGCCTTAAGTGTCACAGATTTCAGTTCCGACTGGTCTACTCATATAATACCTGAAAACAGTAAGTTCACTGTAGGTCTTAATAAGGAATTAACCATAAGATATTGAAGTTGAAGTTGATATTTTTAAATTGTAATAAAATGTCTAGGCACTGTGGTACCAAGGCCCCTGACAACGCTATCCTAACTTTGTGACTCCAGTGGAGACATTTTATTTTGCAAAGAAAATAATATACAAAATATAATTACGAAACTTAAAAAAAGTTTGATTTTTTTGTTTTTTTCGAACCATTGTAGTTACGTTTACTTGGGTTAGTTTCCTTCCTAAGAATCTAGCAGCATTAATTGTTTAGAGTATTTGTCTATTATACTTAAGAAGGACTGGTCACCATGAACATGCAATCCCATCTTCCGGCATCATGTTAAGGGTACTTCACACACTGCAACATCACTAGCGATATCACTGACACGTCACAGGATTTGTGATGTAACAGCGACCTCTCCAGTGATGTTGTAGTGTGACACGCATCAGCGACCTGGCCCCTGCTGTGTGGTCACTGATCACTACAAATTGTTCAGGACCATTTTTTGGTCCTTGGTCTCCCGCTGGTCAGCACGCATCAGCGTGTGTGACAGCGAGAGACCAATGATCAGCGACCTCCCAGCCAATGCCCAGCGCCGCACATAGATGCTGGGCACTGGTAACCAGGGTAAACACCAGGTAACTAATCAGCATGCTCTACTTAGTTACCCGTGTTTACCCTGGTTACCAGCGTCCTCCCGCTTAGCCCAGCTCAGCCGCGCTACTTAGTTACCCGGTGTTTACCCTGGTTACTAGCGATGTTGCTGCTGACTGGTCGCTGGTGTGTCTGCTTGTTTGACAGCTCACCAGCGACTGCCGAGAGACTTTCCAGCGATCCCGGCCAGGTCGGATTGCTGGTGGTATCACTGGAAAGTCTCAGCGTGTAAAGGGGCCCTTACAGAGCAGATTGTGGGAAAACGTTCAGTGTAACCTGCAGTTTATTTGCTTAAATTCTTGCTCAATCTGGCCTTGAGTTCAAAGATAGCTGTGATTCACTGACAACTGGCCTTCTAGGCACAGAATGAGTAGAAATTTAAATATATAAAACTTAATCAAGCAATACAGAATATTCCTACACAAACCAATTTATAACTTTGCTTGCTCAGCTCTTCAAACTTCTATGTGATGCCGACAAGTCCCCCTTAAGTTATGTTGGGACATTTCGCCTACATATTAAAATTAAGGACGAATACAGTATGTGGATGAAAACTACCGTATTAGAAAATTCCAGAAACTGTTTATCCTGCTTTTTTTCTTGAAAACAATTGCAATGAATTGACTTTGGCAAAAAATGTGAAAAATTAATTGATCATTATGAACTGTATTGTATTATAGTGATCATAAGGTAAATACTGCAATCTGAATAGCTAGTTAAAAAGTATGGACTAAACCTGTCCATACACATTAGATTGGCCCAACAACCATCTCAGCTGTCTCTCGCATACACAGACATTCAGAAGAATGCTCCTATGTTCTCTATGACAATATCTCCGGCTGACATATTTTATCTTATGGTCTTACCTCAGAGAACTATGCGATCCGAAGTCGAATTTGGGCATGTGCGATCATAATCACTTCCAACCATCATTCAGCTGGGGCCCCATACACATTAAATTATTGGCCAAATTCGTGAATATTAACAACACTAGAGGTACCTTCACATACAGCAATATTGCTAGGCAATTTCACTGGCAATTTGCTGGTTGCAGTGACATCATGGACACAGTGAAATTGCCTAGCAATATTGCTGTATGTGAAGGTACCTTTAGGAAAGCAGAGCTCTGCTGTTAAAGCAAAGTGCTGCTTTCATTAGTGTTGTCATTACTGTGCTTGGCGTTGCACCTGTGTACACTGACTGGATTGAGTGCTGCAGTTTTTTAAAATTCATCAATATTGGCGGTTCATCCGACTTTAGTCTAATGTTTTTAGGGTATTTAAGTGTGCTGCATACTCTAGTACTATTGGTCTAAAACAATGGCCAGCATTAATCATCAGATGCCAAATCAAGTCAGTATTAAATTATCACTGTATTATTAATGAACTGGTAAAAACAAAAGTAGACATTGGCATTGTTCACACACAATTTGCGTTTTTTTAGCACTCCTAAAACCACATGCGTTTTTTTAAGAGTGCCAAAAAATGTCTCTTGTGTGTCTGAAAGGATTAGAATCCCTTTTTGGACTTTGTCATTTTTTCATCAAAAACGCAGGCAAAAACACATTCGTTAACGCAGGGTGCCTAAATGTGCCATATAAAAACGCATGCGTTTCCCATAGGGAGCCATGTTATAGAAATGAATGCGTTTTTTTAACATGGGGCCCTATGGGAATCGCATGCGTTAATGCAGGTGCCTATATGTGCCCTGCATTAACGCATGCGTTTCCCATAGGGCCCCATGTTAAAAAAACACATGTGTTTTTGGAAACAACCCCTGCGTTTTTTTCCAGCACCCAAAAAACGCTGTATGCAGCGTTTTTCGTTCTGGGGGAAAAAAACGCAAATGGAGCTGAAAAACGCATGTACACTCAAATGCACCCAGCGTTAACGCACCTGCGTTTTTTTTAACAGCCCAAAAAACGCAGAGATGGCCAAAAAAACTGATATGTGTGAACAAGGCCATAGTTAGAAGTTCTAAAAGTGTTTTTACCATTGAAATTTGTTTTATTATGCATTTCAAATGTAGCAAATTAAACACGTAAAAAAAAACCCAGCAAAATAAAAATGATAAAAAAATAAAGAATTTCTGAAAACAGCGCAAAACTGAAGTCATGACCAGCATACCTGAGTAAAACAGTCTACCTAAAATAATTTTCTATACTATGATGTACACACAAAACATCAGAAATAGCCACTGAGAGATAAAAAACGGCAATTCATTTTTAAAAAGGATGTGGTAAATTGGTTTACCCCCTGGTTGCACAGCATTAAGCTGGCACTTGATATAAATGAAAAGATACACCAGGTTATTCTTGTTCAGGTAAAACAGCATAAAAATAAAAAGCTTCAGAAACAATGCAGCAACATAAAATCTACCTCAAATATTTTAGCAATTTTATGTTGTGGAATATTTGCTGAAATTGTTGCACAATTTCAGATTGTGAACTTATGACCATCTTCGCTTTTAAGAGACTCTGCCTCTCTTAGGCTAGCTTCACACCACGTTTTTTTTAATACTTTTCTGTCTGGTTTGAACAGGATCCATTTTTGCCTCCCATGTAGCCCTATTGTACCGGATTGGTCATAAAAGGCCATCAGGTTTTGTGTATTCAGTTCAGGATCCATTTCTGTCTAGTTTTTCACCGTCCCCTAAAACAGAGTCTGTAGCATTTTTGGGTCCCGGTGAAAAACCCGGACAAAATATTGACAGAAATGGATCCGGGGTGATGCGGCGCACATAACATTGGAGTCTATGTGTGCCGGATCTGTGAAAAAAATCAGATCGTTTCCCGGATACGATTTTAAGAACGGAGCATGCTTAGAAATCCTGCTGTGCAAACTTCAGCATCATGGACTGCAGTACTTCAAGCATAGGCTGTAAATTCAGCAGCAAGGACAGCTGTATTGCAGACACAGGCAGACTTCAGCACCATGGACAATGGCAGAAAACAAATCCTGCTAAAGACAGGATCTGGGACCATAGTTGGTCACACTTTCTACACATCCTGTCCTGTCAGTTCTGTCAGGGTGATCCTGTAAAAAACAGGATCTACCCTGACAGCCAAAAACCGTGGTGTGAAGCCAGCCTAACATGTTTTTCTATGCATGGTCATATGACTTAGTTGAAAATTAATTGACCCACCAGCTGTTTTTAATTTATATCAATTATTTTTCAAGCCTTGTGTTAACCCTGTCGCAGCGTTCATTAGATGTGTTGCAACCATCAGTTTCTAAATTCTTGAAATTTTACAAAAGAAATAGAAAAAATGTAGAACGTTCACCTTCTCATCTGTTTTCCATGTTCGGCTGTGAATAAAATATAGCTATAAAAGATTTCCAAATCATTCTTCTTGTTCTTTTCCACAGCTTTTCAACTTTCTTGGAATCGGATAATTCAGGGCTCGAAACCAGTTGCAATGAGCTATAAAATACAACTTTACCTATTTGCAGCATCCACATGTATTGTATGCTGTGCAGAGTAACGTGTCTGTCTACTTGTAAAAATCATATAAAAATGCAATAAGAAAATGACATTATTGAAACCAAATTTTTATGTTACATTTTTTTTTTTTGTGATTTTGTACTTTCTTTTAATATATCTACAATACTTTGCAAAAGTTTCAGGCAGGTGTAAAAGTGTTGCAAAGAAAGAATGCTTTGAAAAATAGAAGTATTAATAGTTTATTTTTATCAGTTAATAAAATGCAAAGTGAATGCACGATAGAGAAATCTAATCAATATTTCGTGTGACCACCCTTTTCCTTCCAAACAGTATCAAAGCACTAATTCAGATACACTTGTACAGAGTTTTAGCAGGGAGGATGTTCCACAAATCTTGGAGAACTAACCACAGATGTTCTCTTAATTTAGGCTCGTGAAAATCTCATACAGATTCAATGGTCTGATCAGGTCTCTGTGGGAGCCTATCATAACTTTCAAGGTTTCTTGTTCTTAATGCCAAAGATAGTTCTTAATTAAATCGGCTGTACGCTTGAGGTCTTTCTCCTGATGTAGAATAAATTTGAAGCCAATAGGATGACTTACTTATGGTATCGCATGATGGATATCTGCGTATATTTCTCACCAAGAAATAGGCAATGTTGAGGACCGTTGAATCAGTGGTTGACTAAGGAAACTTAGTGCAGAAGATGATAGACGCATCATGAATACTTCTCATTAAAAATTGGAAGATGTCCACCAGTGCCATCAACTCAGAACTTGCAAATGGAGTCCGTGGAGCCTCGATTAAGAGTCGAAAACACGGGACTAGCCAGATATCTGTCCAGGGAAGGACCTAGCCCTAGACTCTTAATCGAGGCTCCACAGACTCCATTTGCATATTCAAATTCCCAGGGGCAATGCATCATGGATCTCACTGTGTTTGAGCGCTTTAGCCGGCTGCCGCAGTGTTTTCCTTGAACTGGTCTCCCTGAGATCAGTGAATGCTTTGTGATCAACTCAGAACTGGCTGAAATCAATGGGACTCAATCACACCCAACTACTATTCACACAAGTATTGTCTTTCTAGAAGATATTTGACCAAAAAAAAGACCTTTGATATGAAAATAATTCCATGAGGAATTGGATTGCAGAAAAACATCAGCTGGTGACATGGTCTGAGGGGTCAACATGTGAAATATTTGGCTGTAATAGAATTCAGTTGTTTGCCAAATGCTGGATAATGGCACAATGATGAGTGTCTGCAGACAAAATTCAGTGTGGTGGAGATTCTTCACAAGTTTGGGGCTGCTTTTCTGCAAATGGAAAGAGTTTAGCAAAGATTCTGTTCTCAATGCTGTGAAGTACAGGTTACATGTATTAGTGCATCTCAATGAATTAGAATCTCATCAAAAATCAATGTAATAATGCCATCTTTCAGGGTTGGGAGCCCTGAAACACGTTGACTAATAAATCAATATATTCAGCCTTTGATGGAAAACTTTCCTGAAATAATTTTCCCTTTGAGTTTTCATTGGATGTAAGCCATAATCATCAACATTAACATAAACAAAACACTTGAAATAGATCACTCTGTTTGTAATGACTATATATAATATATGCATTTCACCTTTGTATTTAATTACTGAAATAAATTAACTTTTTGATGATTTTCTAAATCATTGAGATGCACTAGTATATACTTACCCGTCAAGTAATACCATCATGGAGGACATCTGATTGGCTCCAAATTTATTCTGCAGCAAGAAAATGACTCCAAAAAGTACAGCCAATATCATTAAGAAGTTTCACCTGCATACAGTAGAGTTGTGATCTCAACAGCCTCGAGTCTGTCCAGGAATTAATGAGGAAACAGAAGGATTTGCACAAGCCTACATCACACAATATCTATGTTTAGTACTCCAAAATATTTGGAAATCCTCCCAGCTGATTTCCTTCACAATTTGCATGCAGGTTGATGGCTCTGATACCAGTGTGAAGGCAAAGTATGTTTTAACCAAAAGGTAAGATCAATTACGATTTCTGTTTGGTTCCTTTACTTTGCATTTTGCTGATATTGAGGATATCACATGCCTATACAGTAGTTGTGACGATCACAACTCCTTCAGCTGAGCCTGTACATTTATACCTTATATTGGTACTATTGCAGAGAAACACTATTGTGCGCCTTTTTTCCTTCCAGCTACTCTACTCCTTATAAAGGTCTGATCTCGATTATTGATGTCTATGGCCCACGTGGCAGCTGCACAGCAATTCTTTTAACAGAGACTTAGGAAAAATGGTTGGACCTATCATCATCTTGCACAAAAAAAATTTAATAATAATATTATACAATCAGAAAAAAACTAACTAGTAAAAAATTTATTAAAACATACTATAGGAGACACATTCCATTAGGATGATTTTCTTAGATAGGCACCCTCCTCTCACCCAAAAAGAGGTGGGAGGTAAATGACATAAGTAATGAAGACCAAATATTCACTGTTTAATCCGCCTTTTGTTTCAGTACTGCCACTATAGCTCCTTCTGCTCAGTAAGTCATTAGGACCGAAGCAGCAGCTGGCATGGATGTGGCAGGTGCACTTATTTTCCCCCTTACAAATGTTACCCGAGACTAGAAAATCCTGTCCAAGCTATCATTTTTTACCATCAGCACATGGGAATGATAAATCGCTCTCCATAGTCTGATGCAGTAGAAATATAGGAATGGTCTAGTATATTATGCTTCACTATAAGAAATAGTACAAAAGTGATTAAAGGCTGGCAATATGTAAAAATCATTACAAGGATTACAATACTGCTTATTTGTTTTTTTTCTAGTCTGAGATATCTTTAGATTCTGTAGCTTTTCTTGTTACTAAACCTAAATGAATGATGTTTTTACATGGAGTACAGTGTATGCCAGGCAACAGGGTCACAGTCGCTTGGACTGCGAATATTATTATGAGAGTGCAATTTAAATTGTGTTATCAATTGACCCCTAGCTTTAATATGCTTGCCTAAAACTGCTTTCTACCTTCAGTTTAGTAATCATGATACTATTAGTTTTATATGCAGTAATCGCAATGATTTAACATTAATGTTTTAGAGCAAGGTGTTAGGGTACCTTTAGGGTGCGTGCACACAGTCCGGAGGAGCTGAGTGTTGGAAGCAACTCCTCCGGACCTGAGTGAAGCCGGGGTGACCGCAGGGAGACCGCAGCGCCCTGTACTCACCATGTGCGGAGGGTGCAGGGCGGCTTCTCCCTGCATTCATCTGATGGGAGCTGCTTCGTCTCCGTAGCATGAAATAAACATGCTGCGGAGGAGCGGATGCCGCAACCTGCACCACAGCTCCAAAGACGCTGGGTGGGTTACGCATAGTGAGGATGGGATTTCTTGAAATCCCATCCACTATGCTAGTACTGTACTACGCAGCGTTTTGGACGCAGTAGCAAGACGCTGCGTCCAAAACGCTGCGTACACTGATCATGTGCACACACCCTTACACGTCACAGCATTGCATGCAATTTCACTTGCAACTTATTGGTTGCAGTGAAATCATGGACACATTGTTCCATTGGTACACAGCAACAAAATGGAACAATGTGTCCATGATTTCAGTGCAACCAGTAAGTTGCAAGTGAAATTGCATGCAATGTTGCGACTTGTAAAGGTACCCTTAAAGTAAATTTAGTCTTCAACAAAAATCGTCTTTAAAAAACTACAACAGTGTACAGGTTGCATGACATGTTGCACCTCAGCCCAATTTACTTTACTAGAGGTGAGCTGCAAGATTTCCCAAACTGCATCATTATTACAATAAATCTTAGACCCAATTAGGCTTGATAATTCATGTTATAATAGTTTTGGAACCTTTTTTGAAAATATATTCAATCTCATTCAAGCGCAGCTTACAACTCCTCAGTGTTCCTCTGCCCTACTGCAGATCTCACTCTGCTCAGAATGAGTAGATGAAATACAGTTGGAGTCAAGTACTCTCTCGCTCTATGTATAGACTCATATAACTTGCATGGTCATTCTGCCATGAACTTTCAGAGTAAGTGTGACAGCCTTGTCAGGTCTAAAAGATCTGTGTCATCAGGTCTAAGTAATAAGACTAATAAATATACTAATGTATGCAGTTTGAAATCTGATGAAATTAATCTCTCACAACCTCTTTGAATGGATCAGTCTGCTATGGAAGTCCGGGCAAAGCAAAATAGACTAGATTTTAATTATTTTCTGGGTTTATTCTATATTTCTGGACTCATACAAGTATATAGTACCAGCTAAAACAAATTTTACACTAGGTGACTCCCAGCTGCATCATTTGGCGTCTATGAAAAGTTTTCAGCCACAGAAAATTTCTGAAAAAAAAAAGAGAATGCAGTAAAATAATACAATTAATTATACTCAAATTAATGATACCCTGCCATTTTTATTCCTATGCGACCTAAGGCTGTTTTCACATCAGTGTTTCTCAGCATTCATGGCAGATTTGGCATTTTGCCGCATCTGCCGCCTAACAGAACACTTCTGCCAAGACTGCGTTTGGCTTAACTGATTCCCTATTGGACTTGCAGACAAGTGCGGCACTTGCGGTTTTGCACTTGCACGAGTCAACAAACTGCTGCTAGCGGCGTTTTTTGTCTGTTGCCGCAAGTGCCGGATTGGCCGGATCACGGCAAAACTACAAGTGCCACACATGTCCACATGTACCATAGGGAATACATTAGGTCGAACGCAGTCTTGACGCAAGTGTTCCGGCATCTGCAGATGCGGCAAAACTGCTGGATCTGCCCCAAATGCCAAGAAACGCTGATGTGAAAGTAGTTTAAGTCGCCCTTCAGTCTCTTTACTTACTGTTCACTCCAATGAGGCATGGGACCACTGCAGCCAATCATAGCTACAGCAGTCATACATTGCTTACCAGCTGCTGACAGCGATTGACGGAAACAGTACATGCCCAGTTAGACGCCACAGAAAGAAGATGCAAAGTCAAAGGATGCAGCACTGAAATGTCAGTGGCAGGGGATCAGTAATATGAATATTACTGGGTGGGCCATTTATATGGATGCACCTAAATAAAATTGGAATGGTTGGTGATATCAACTTCCAGTTTGTGGCACATTAGTATATGAGAGGGGAAAACCTTTCCAGATGGGTGGTGACCACGGTGGCCATTTTGAAGTCGGTCATTTTGAATCCAACTTTATTTTTTTCAATGGGAAGACATTCATGTGACACTTCAAATTTATTGAGAGTTTCATAAGAAAAACAATGATGTGCTTGGTTTTAAGTAACTTTATTCTTTCATGTGTTATTTACAAGTTTATGACCACTTATAAAATAAAATGTGCTCAAAGTGCTGCCCATTGTGTTGGATTGTCAATGCAACCCTCTTCTCCCACTCTTGACACACTGATAGCAACACCACAGAAGAAATGCTAGCACAGGCTTCCAGTATCCGTTGTTTCAAATACTGCACATCTCGTATCTTCACAACATATACAAATGCCTTCAGATGAAACAAAACCACCGCTATTGGTCTGGCACTAACATTCAGTGAATAGATCCCTCCAAGACTTTTTGAACACAAAAATTGATGGTATGGTGTGGTATATGGGGTACAAAGATAGTGGGGCCATTCTTCATCAATGGAAATCTCAATGCCACTGGATATATGAATCATGTAACAATTTCAGATATCCTGTGGCATTGAGGTTTCCATTGATGAAGAATGGACCCACTCTTTGTACCCTATATACTACACCATACCATCAATTTTTGTGTTCCAACAGTCTTGGAGGGATCTATTTACTGAGGGTTAGTGTCAGACCAATAGCAGTGGTTTTGTTTGTTAACTTCACCATTCACAAAAAATTTTGCCTCATCACTCATCTGAAGGCAATTGTCTTTGCTGTGAAGATACGAGATGTGCAGAATCTGACACAACGGATACTGGAAGCCTGTGCAGCATTTCTTCTGCGGTGTTGCTATCAGTGTGTCAACAGTGGGAGAAGAGGATTACATTGACAATTCAACAAAATGGGCAGCACTTTGAACACATTTCACAAGTAGTCATAAACTTGTAAATAACTCATGAAATAAAGTTATGTTAAAACCAAGCACACCATTGTTTTTCTTATGAAATTCTCAATAGGTTTGATGTTTCACATGACCCTCTTCCCATTGAAAAAAATAAAGTTGGATCCAAAATAACTGACTTCAAAATGGCTGCCATGGTCACCAACCATCTGGAAAAGTTTTCCCCCTCCTATATACCACAGTGCAACAAACGGAAGTTGACATCACCAACCATTCCCATTTTATTTAGGTGCATCCATATAAATGGGCCACCCTGTATTTATTTTGCTGCATTCTGGATATTTTTTTCCTTTTTCTAGTGGCTGGATACATTCTACAAAGTTTGCGTAAACATAGGTCAATTCTCTTATAATATGGATAATTGCTCTTTGTAAATTTTCATGATTCGGAAGAAGGCTGGAAAAAACCTTTAATCCAGCAATTTATAGTTGAGAAAGTCAGAAAACCCAAACTTGTTTGACACACGATGATAATCTTAAAATTGAAAAAGAGGACAGACGAAAGCTAATCTCTTGGGATGCCAATAGTAGCTGTGTATTATAAATAACTCTAATTTCACAAATTTGTTATAACAAATATTATAGTTTTTGATTACTGGCAGTGGCCTAGAGTGGCTCACCAGCACCCTGGGCATGGCAACTTGTACTTTGTTTTTAACTTTTTATTACATATTTCTGTTTTTATCTTCTTTATTATCTAGCTTTGAACCAAACTCCAGCAATTTTTAAAAACAATAAGTTATACATTACCATAATTTTTACAATTCTTTTACTTACCGTATATACTCGCGTATAAGCCGAGTTTTTCAGCCCAAAAATTGGGCTGAAAAGTACCCCCTCGGCTTATACGCGAGTCAGTGCTGTATACCGATGTATACATCGGTACATACCGATGTATACATCGGTATACAGCAGCCCCCGCATCCCCAGTAATCCAGGGCCCCCCCAGCGTCTCTCCGGTCACCTGAAAAGCAAGCTATACTTATCAGTGTCCGCTGTCCGCGCCCGCTCGCCTCTGCCCGGTCTGCCGTCTGCGATCCTCCATCTTCATGCGGCGTCTTCCGGGATCCTGTGCTCGTCGCAGGGAATGACGTCATTCCCTGCGACGAGCACAGGAACCCGGAAGACGCCGCATGAAGAAGGAGGATCGCAGACGGCAGACCGGGCAGAGGCGAGCGGGCGCGGACAGCGGACACTGATAAGTATAGCTTGCTTTTCAGGTGACCGGAGAGACGCTGGGGGGCCCTGGATTACTGGGGCCCTGTATACTACCGCTGGGGCTGCAATCTACTACCACTGGGGCTGTATATACTACCACTGGGGCTGTATATACTACCACTGGGGCTGTATATACTACCACTGGGGCTGTATATACTACCACTGGGGCTGTTTTATACTACCACTGGGGCTGTATATACCACTGGGGCTGTATATACTGCCGCTGGGGCTGCAATCTACTACCACTGGGGCTGTATACACCTGTGGGGCTGCTGTATACTACCACTGGGGCTGTATATACCTCTGGGGCTGCTGTATACTACCACTGGGGCTGTATATACTTCTGGGGCTGCTGTATACTACCACTGGGGCTGTATATACCTCTGGGGCTGCTGGATACTACCACTGGGGCTGTATATACCTCTGGGGCTGCTGGATGCTACCACTGGGGCTATATATACCTCTGGGGCTGCTGTATACTACCAATGGGGCTGTATATACCTCTGAGGCTGCTGTATACTACCTCTGGGGCTGCTGTATACTACCACTGGGGCTGCTGTATACTACCACTGGGGCTGCTGTATACTACCACTGGGGCTGCTGTATATACCTTTGGGGCTGCTGTATACTACCTCTGGGGATGCTGTATACTACCACTGGGGCTGTATATACCTCTGGGGATGCTATATACTACCACTGGGGCTGTATATACCTCTGGGGATGCTGTATACTAACTACTGGAGCTGCTGCTGTATATACCACTGGGGCTGCTGCTGTATACTACCACTGGGGAGGCTGCTGTATACTACCATTGGGGGGCCTGTATACCACACTGCTGGGGGCTGTATACCTGTGCTGGAGTCCACCCTCGGCTTATACACGAGTCAATAGGTTTTCCCAGGTTTTGGGGGCAAAAGTAGGGGGGTCGGCTTATACACGGGTCGGCTTATACACGAGTATATACGGTACTTCTTTTTTAATTTACGGTATGTAACTATGTTATTATTCTAACCTTAAACCTAACCCTAACACTATCCATAACTCTAGTATTAATACTAAATCAAGTCTTAATCCTCTCCATAAGACTAGTCAGGGTAAGAAAAAGTACATAAAAACTTGGTTTGTTTCTATCTTTTTTTCTGTCTCTACTCACATAAAATTCCAAGTATTAGGTAAGCAGGGAGCTTTGGGGGAGCAAAGTGCATCATTTTTCATCTCTAACACTGGCTATGGAGCATAAAACAGTCAAGATGAGTTTGTCATAAGCTCTTAGGGTTGCTTCACACTGCGGCGTGATCCGGTCCGGGGCTGTCCAGGATGACCCAGACGGCCGCGGACCGGATCAGCACACAGGACTGGAGGGCTAATATGCCCTCTGGTCCGGTGTGCAGCGCACGCAGTTCCCGCTGCTGATAAGTCAGGACCGCGGGCGGATCACGCCGCAGTGTGAAGCCGGCCTTAGTTGCCAAATGTCCAGAAATTCCAGGACAGTCTAAATTAAATGTGCACATTTTTGTCCTGTCTGTAACAAAAATTGAAGTCATCCGTGATTTTTTTTAAAGCTGAAGAAACTTAGATTATTTTGCCTCTAGTTTTTACCATTTTACAGTGAATGCAGCAGATGTCTTCATAAGAATTATGGGTTATGGACATGTATCACACATTAATCAAAATTATTTATTTTGGATTTCTAATGCATTCTAAAAAATATTTTCTGTACATGAGTTTTTGACCCAGAAAAAAATAAAAACTTTGCATCCCTGCATAAGCTGCCGCACTCCACATAGGCAGCAACTGAGATGACAAAGCTAACTTCATCATACTGAGAGCTTTGCCAGCTTGGTCGCTACCTATACATACTGCAGTAGCCGATGACAAACTGATTTTTACTGTGCTCTCTGCATTGGACCTTGTGAAGGTGATCCACCTGGATACCCCCATATAATTTTGCTCTCAGAGCAATCATCGCTGTGGCCTCCAACACTATGCCAGTATGATCTGATAACACTTTTATTCTGATATAAACGGACCGTCTTACCAGGTGCCATTAGTTGTGGATTAAATTAACTTCTCTTTGCATGATTCTTTTAACCACTAAAATGCATAGACAGTGACAGAGATTAAAGGATACTATGAAACATCAGATGCGAGTATAACTTTTATAACCCTAGTACAAGAACATTGGTTCCCCATAGTCTCTTAGTTAGGCCCCTTTCACATCAGCGGTAAGCGCTGATCCCGGCAGTTGCGGTGAAAAAAATGCTACTGCATAACGGTATGGTTGCGGTTTCGGCACTTGCGGCAGATGCGGCCGCGAAAAAAACTCGGTTGCCGAAACCGCACTTGTCGCACCTGCCGCACACTTACCTCAAGCCCCATAGACATTGCATGGGGCTTGCCGCAGGTGAACCGCAAGTGCGGCCGTTATGCGGTAACCGCGTCAGTTGCATTTTTTTCACTGCAACTGCCGCGATCAGCGCTTACCGCTGATGTGAAGGGACCTTAACTGCTGGCAATTATCCACATTGGTAACAAGGCATGACTCTCTAACTTGTTTATGGCTAGACCTTTGTGGTAATTACGCAATATACAGTTTTACAAATCTGATGAAAATGAAATCTATTGATTTGTCATCAGGGGGCCAATGATGCATATAGCATGCTCTGTGGTGACCAAAATTCAACAATGTGCCAAAGTGCTTCAGAGTCCATCCAATGATAAATGGTTTTACCTCATACAGTATGGCTTCAGTGTGATGAGCCTTGGATATAAGAAAGAGCTCACCAGATGTTTTCAAGAGAATATGATATATCCTGCTACAGGTTACCTCCATTCTACAACCAATGAACAACATTTCAGGACTTAAGAAATACAGGATGAAAAAAAGAGGGTACAAGGTGAATGAGAAATCCAACTTGAAGTATAAAAATAACACTTTTAATCCAATTCTCTTTACATTTTGTAGTGGTACATAAATGAGCATTTGCTACTTGAAAAATAGATTTCAAATCCAATAATGACATAGGTATGAGAGTTAAAAAAAAATGATAACCAAGGAGAAATACACAGAAGTAAAATAAAATAAGGTGTATATTGAATTCCACAATTAAATTAAAAAAGAAAAAAAAGCTCGCTGTTGCTTCTAGGAGTCTGTTTATTAAAAGATTTGTCCAAGATTGAAAAAAGGTCTGTTCAATAAAACAACAGGATCGCTCTTGGCTGTGCTGTAAAATGCAGCTCATCACCAGGAAAGAAAAAGGAGCCGAAAAAAAAAATATTTTTTTTTCTCATTTTGGACAACCTTTTAATTATAAGTATTTTCCTAGGTTTAGAAAAGAATCACTCTTAACAGAGATTTCTTTTTCCTACTTCGTATTATGACAGAGTTGAAGATTTGCCATTAAACATGCAGCACAGAAAGAAAAAAGAAGCATACATTCACTTCCTGAGCTTGAGGGATGGACGTAGTTACTATTGCTGCCATAAATGTTTCTATTATTACTGTAGTTAGAATTTTGAAATAGAAACAGATTCAATGGCATATTATGGCCCTGGAAAATGTGCTAAGTTGTACATCCAATTCTATCAGTGCTGTACTCTTCAATAAAACGAGCAATTTACCAATCATGGAAACCAAACATAGATCGGAATACTTGGAAACTGATGATCAGAAGGTTGGCCAACAAATGCCAAAACCTGTAACAAAATGATTTTCATAATTTAAAAGAAAGTAGAAAAACAAAAGTAACATTTCCAACTGGCAACCTTGGGTCACCGCATGTTGTATGCAACCACTGCTCTGTGTCTGTTTAAACAACATCAAATAAACTGGAACTGAATTCATTTTCTCCGGTGGCCTCATATTTTCCCTGAGCTGTATGGGGTTTCTATTTAGGTACCTAAAATAATAGGACAACAAAAAATAGCAAGAAGTGGATACAGAATATTTCCAATGACATATTGAACAATATCATACTGACAGTAGGCCCCATAGGTTGTTGCAAGCCATTGAATTATATTTTGTCTACAGGCTAGAAATCGCCTACCAGAGCAAGATGTTGCGCCAGCCTCAGTCATACCGCGGGTGCATACACTCAGAAATCTTACATATTAACATATAAAACAAAGACTCATCCAAAGATCTGGATAATAAATAAACTTGCGTTTCCTAAGAAACCTTTTGCCTCGGTAGTAAGGCTGTTCCAAGCTTGGACAGGATAGAAGCAGTTGATCAGATTGTACATAATCTTTCAAGAAATACATATCATGTTTAAAGATGGAGGAAATGAAAGAGCTTAAAACTACAAAGTCTTAAATGCGTAGAAAGGTAACATGAAAGATGTCTGCCAGCAGTTGTTATGGTAACGAAGATGCTTTCCTTGTGTCTCAATTATGTGGGGTGGCATGTGAAGGTATTTTGTTAGACACTTGGATGGCTTGTAAACAGTATGTAAGGATTTCTAAGGCTGGTTGTGATTAGACCATAAGAGTATTCAATCTCTTCAGTACACTGCTGCTGCTGAGTCTTCCATCATAAACAAGGAAAGAAAATGTCTCTTGTTTTTTGACCAAAGACCTCTCGGCCGTTAACCAGTAATAACATCATCCCAACAAATTCGCTGATGCAAGTCAATCACGTCAAGAGGTCATCAGCAATCACCCTCTGTTGCCATGACAAGCATCATCTCACTTTTGCCCATTTCTTCCAAGGCACTGGCAAGAGTGTTGAGATCACCATCATCTAGGTGTAAGGCTTCCCATAAGTCCAGAATAACTCCTGTTGGACTGGCTTTGGTGGCAAAATAGTTTAGATATCTGGGGAGAAAAAAAAGCACAAGACGTGACTTTGTGACTATTTATAAAAACAGTAGAAGTATAATGAGATAATTCTTCAAAGGCATGTGTGATGTTTCAGTCCACAATCCAGACCTATCATCCCACACAAAGGATCAGAAAAAAAATAGTTGTAGAAGTCTGAATTTTTCCAGTTTATCAGTATTGGTAAAACGACCTCCAGTGTTAACCAAAGTGTCGCGCATGTTCTGTCATTTCATCTGCTTCAAATAGTGCCTAGATCCTTATCTTTGATCTATCTATGGAATGCAACCTATGCACCCAAATACCAGGAGTGTTATATAAGTAGTATATCTACAGTTATAGTATAAAGTTGGAAAACTGGTCTTCAATACATTTTTTTAGAAGACATTTTTATGAATAAAGCTTCACAAGCTGCATCCCTTCATGTCTTTACGACATTTGACATGCCCCAATTTTCTATAGGACTCATTCCTATTTCCTACATATTAGGCTTCCTACACGGCTGACAATATGGTCTCTTCTTACTTCCCATGCATTAGACGTCTTCTCAGCTATATTGCCATGCTACTACAAATGCTTTGTTCCTTCACTGACAAGCAGGAAAGGAAGCTATCTACCAGCTATGAGTAGTGTGACTAAACATACATGTCCACCAGTACTAGGATCTTCATTGAATGGTGTGCACATTGAAAACCATATGGCAAGAGACTATTTTACTAAATGGCATCCCTCTTGCTATAAGTGGCTTAAATCTTATGATCAATAAAATATATCTGTAATGATTGGACAACTCTTTAAAACCTAAAAGAATTGATGACTTACCTATCCATGCTGAGTTTTTGCGCCAAAAGTCTCCAATCATTTCCTCTAGAGTTTGGAGCATCCAAACTGTTGCAGATTTTTTGTCTAATCGACATTGGGATTTTAAAGGCATATGGTCCTAGCTGGGTTGTTACATTACTTCCAGGATGTGAAAAAAAGGGATCAAATGATTTGGCATTCTGTCAAAATACAATTAAAGAAGTAGAACTAAATATACAAACTTGTAAAACATAAGCTACTACAGTTGATTGACATGCTGCATATAGGATTACTTCCATCCTGAATATTTCCGGTATATGCCATCTGTGTGATAGATATGGGTCACCTCTGCAACCCACATCCATCTCAAGACTGAAGCATCGCCACATGCCAATGTCACAAAGAGAAGGCAGCGCATGTGTGACTTTCTCCATTCAGTTGTACAGAAGACTGATAAACCTGAATGAGCACGTCCATGGTGGGACTAGAGAACGTGATCATCATCTTCAGTGTCACCATACATATGCCAATGCAGGTTTATCAAAAAGGCATGTAATTACTACGTGGGAAACAGGGCTATAATGTTTTTAAAGATACCTGGTATTTTGGACACACTAGCATCATGTCTGACCCTTGTCTCCTGTTGGTTAGCATAAATAGGAGATTGATGACAGATTCTATCAATTTATTTTATCCGAATATACTAGCCAAACTATTCTATCCAATTCACAGGTGATAAAACACTTTTAAGTAAGTGTTAATGACAAAAATAACCGTCCAAATCAACCTCCTGGGTGAAACAAAGAAAATGTGGTCTACTGGGAGACAGAATAGTTCTATTCAGAATAAAAATGTCTGAGTTCATTGATGTTCCATCTTTAAGCATAGATTTTGAGGGTGCTTTCTACAAGCACTGTCTTGCCAAAGTAATGATAGGTATAAAGTTCCAAAGTTCAATAAGAAGTTGTATTACAGTATTTATTCCAAAAACGCCATTCCCTTAGTCTGCAGTGTGCTCGGTTTAATGACAGGCATTCCACATTCACTACATAATTGCTAGTCATTCAGAAACTTTACAACACTAATCTAAAGCTGAATAATTGATGCTTTCTACAAATCACTATATTCAAAAAGACATTAAAACTTATGGATGAAATTACCCTAAAGGAACACAGTTCAAAGCTAAGCATAACAATCTAAGTAAATAAGCACACCCATAAACGAATAAAACAGAATAAAAATACCAAATAACGCACTTCTGTACGCAGCTTATTTACAGTTATTGCTACTGGCCTATATTGTTGCTGTATTTGTTGGAGAATAAATGATAAACTCTTTCTCCATATAAGAATATTTCTAATCCCAGTAACTCCCGAGTATACACCGCAGGTAGGCTCATAATATCATTGCAATATTATCACAAAGAAATATATACAAAGCACTGTATGTTTGTCAAGAACATTCACTTATTGAGCAGAAAGTGTTGATGTGTGTAATGTCATGAATAAGTAGGTTGATGTGCTCTTATTGACCATTTATACCTTATTGACCTGACTACTTATAAAGTAACTTAGGTTCATAATGGAACCTTGCTTACTGTTCTCATATGGACTTGGCACCATTTGTTTAGCTTTAACCAAGTTGACCCTCTTATGAGTACTATACAAAGCTCTGCTTATGGGGTCTACAGATATGCCAAGATTGCCTTATCGACAATAGTATCAATTTATTATCTAAAAAAATCAATGTAATTATTGCAAGTTTTCAAATTAATTGTCACATAACGTCCATGGACTGTAGCTCTTAAGATATACAGACATCTATTGTAGTTAAATGCTTCTTATTAACATAGATTTTAAGGTTGAAGGAAGACTTTAAGTCCATCTAGTTCAACCCATAGCCTAACATGATAATATGAAAATGATAATATCTTGATAATATGAAAATCTGTTAAACAGAACGGAACACCTTAAAAATGCAGATCTGCAGAAACCAGAGAAGTGAGAGCTAAGCAGGGTAATATATACGGTAGCTTTGTGAGACGATATTCACTATGACCTGTGTTTTATGATTTAAGCTTCTGCTCTTGTCATATTTCCAGTCCAGTGGGCGGTCCTATCAGTGATTGACAGTTCTGCATGCAGAGATAGCTGTCACTCACTGATACGACCACCCACTGGACTGGGAAAAATCCAGAAAGATCAGAGGGTTAAATGATGAAAGTCACAGGTAATGCTGAATATTTTCTGACACCACAACATACATCAGTGTTCTCAGCTCCACCTGCTCTGTAACATCCTGTCTGCACCAAATAGTAAAGTACATGATTTTTAAGGGGAGTTCATCAACCCCAAAATGAAATTTAAATGGGCTACAGTGTTGTAAGGGACTTAGCTGGCAGCATTCAGACACCGCTCGTTCTGGGAAGTGTATACTGTCACAATGAAGAGGGGGAAGGGCCCCAATATGCAAATAAGGAGGTGAAGAACATTAATAAAATGCACAAATTGTTTCAACAGCAAAAAGCATATTTTGGGTTGTGATAAGAACAAACAGTGGCATAAGTGGAAATTGTCTAACGTGTAGCAAGATACACCATATTTATCACACAGTGTGTACCTCTAACAGATGTTTGGAGCACTTTCAGCCTATTTGTTCCACTTTTATCATGTCTAAATTTAGAACATATTTAATTAGGATATAAGGGTGCTTTCACATCAACAATTTTCGCCAGTCGCGGCAGATCCACCAGTTTTGCTGCATAACGGATCACTTGCGGCAAGCCTACGGTCAGCCCAATTCATTCCCTATGGGACTTGAGGTTGTGTGTGGTACTTGCAGTTTTGCAGCAAATCCGGCACTTGCCACAGTGGAAAAAAAAAACACTGCCAGATACGGCAAAATCGCAAGTCCTCCACATGTCCGCAAGTCCCATAGGGAAAGAATTAGGCTGAAAGTAGTCTTGCACAAGTAATCCGAATCTGCTGTGAATGGCGAAAGTCACTGATATGAAAGCAGCCTAATTTAGTAACCGTCCCTAATGTGCCTGTAGAGTTGTAGCAAGACCTTCCTTCACTAAAGTCAAATAACTATTTCACTGATCCAGCCTTATATCTAAATACTTTGAACAGAAGTGCTTGTTGACACCCATCATCATGAGCTCACGACCAACCCCTCTGACACATTACACCCTGGAAGTATCTGTCCTAACCTCCTAGTCCACTTATTGTTGTGTAACGTTTAATCTTGTTTGTGTCTGATACAGGTTGACATCTCAAGTACAATTTTGGATGTACTGAGAAAAATAATATAAGAAATCATTATTAGACAGAATTAATTTTTACTCACCTCTTCCAGGTTGGTATGCAACTGGAATATTTGTCCTTCTCCTTCCACCTGCCTCACACAAATTTTGCATGTCAGCTCTGTGGAAGCCAAACTGTACCTTTCCAAAGTGAATGTACAATGCAACGACCGCTGACTTCCACTCCAAATGTGATAAAAAGGTATCTCCTGAAAAAAGAAAAACTATTAGATCTATAAGGTAGACTCCAGCCAGGTGAGTATCACAAGCAGATGCAGTCAACACCTTTTTACATAGACATAAACACATTTTTACATATTCTGATCATTTTGTGCCATGTCACCAACTCTGTGAACTCATCATGAATCAAAATAGTGCTATACAGACAGGCCCAGAGTGTTGGCACCCTTGAAATTGTTTCAGGAAAGGAAGTATTTCTCCCAGAAAATGATTGCAATTACATGTTGTGTTATACATGTTGTATCTTTGTGTTTACAATCCATGGCACTGTAGCTAATCTCCCTGAACGTGAGCATCAGAGAAAACGTTTTGAAAGGTTGCAACGCAGGATAGTTTGAATGGTGGATAAGCAGCCCCAATCAAGATTCAAAGAAATTCAAGTTGTCTATGGGCTCAGGGTGCATCAGTGTCAAAGTGAACTATCTGTCAACATTTGAATGAAATGAAATGCCATGGCAGGAGACTCCATTGTTGACATAGGCTAGGGTCACACATGGGAGTCCGTTGTTCTATTTTTCCAAAAAACGATTCTGTGTTTTGAAAATGCTATGTTTGCATCCCAAAAACGCTATGCGTAAACGCATGGTACCTATATGTACCATGCATTAACAGATGCTTTTCCCATAGGCCCCATGTTAAAAAAGCGCTAAGCGTTTTTTGCTGCACCCAAAAATGCTGCTAGCAGCGTTTATGGTGCCCGTTACAAAAACGCATAGCAGTTTTTTAGTGCACTTTAGACAATGCGTTTTTTGTATTGGACCCTATGGAGCCATTAACGGATCAGTTTTTCACAAATTCTAAGTTGAAAACAGATGTTTTAGCGTCTCAGGGCTCATGTGTGACCCTAACCATAGACATAAAAAAGCAAGACTGTAATTTGCCAAAATGAACATAAGTCAAAATCCACATGCAAAAGTGTCTTGTAGACAGATGAGACCAGGATAGAGCTTTCTTTGTAAAGTGCATCATTCTACTTTTTACCAAAAACTGAATGAGACCCACAAAGAAAAGACAGTACCTACAGTCAAATATGTTGGTGGTACAAAGATGTTTTAGGGTTGTTCTGCTGCTTCTGGCACTGGATGCCTTGGCTGTGTGCAAAACATCATCAAATCTGAATATTACCAAAGGATGTTGGGTGGCAATGTAGTACTTAGTGTTAGAAAGCGGAGTTTGCAAGTCATGAATCTTCCACCAGGAAAATGACTCCAAACATACTTCAAGAAGCCCCCAGAAATGGATGGAAACAAAGCGCTGGAGAGTTCTGAAGTGGCAACAATGAGTCCGGATCAAATCCCACTGAACACTTGTGGATATATCTTAAAATTGTTGTTGGGAGAAGGCACTCTTCAAATATGAGATACCTGGAGCACTTTGCAAAAGAAGAGTGGTTCAAAATTACAATTGAGATATCAAGAAGCTTGTTGATGGTTACAGAGAGTGATTGATTGCAGTTATTTATTCCTAAAGGTGTGCAGCCTAATATTAACTTGAGAGAGCCAACAATTGTGTCCGGTCTATTTTTGGAGTTTTGTGTGAAATTATGTCCAATTTGCCTCTTTATTCTCTTGTGTGTTGTTCCAATACACACACAAAAAAAGTGTATAACAAATGTGTAATTACAATATTTTCTGAGAGAAATACTTTGTTTTTTGGAACAATTTCAAGCGTGCCAATACTTTTGGCCATGACTAAGAGTTAAAAAGTTTCTATGTCTTCTCTGGTCAGGACCTGTATAAGTGTGACAACAGCTGCAGCATCTCTATATAGTCAGACACATCCATTACACAGTACATAAGAGGGGCACATTTATAAGATTATCTCAGCATAGGAACATTATTTCCAACACATCTAATTGTGGAACATATTAACATTTCAAGATCTATTAATTAAAATATACTTTTGTAGAGGGACAACCACTAAGAAGGGTTGTCCACAAATGGCATACTGATGACTATTCAAGCAAATTAATAAACTGCAGTACTCGGCAGTCCTCATTAATATACAAAGCTGTGGTGTTCCACTTTGTATATTTTTTACATCTGACCACTGTTGTAGCAGATAACAGCTTAATTGTGGGGGTGCCCAGTGTTGGACTTCCATTGACCAGATATTGATGACCTAATAGCAAGTCATCAATATGTAAGTTCCAGTCAATTTCTTTAATTAGTTAAAGAAAAAATTAAATATAACACCTGGGATATAATTCATCAATAGGTACATGCACATTTCATAGTAAAAGCATTGAACTTCATACCTAATTACACTGCGCATGCACAGTAAAGTGTGGGTTTTCGTCTTTATCTGAACTATATGTGGCTGCGGCTAGACTCATCTTGGTAATGTACAACTCGTTTTACTACTTAATGTAGAAACAAATGCCATTGGCGTGTTTTTAATTTTATTCTCGAGCTGCTGGGGGTTTAGTGGAACCTTTTTAGACTTCTTCTATCAACATATATTAAATGTACTGTCTGGTTGAAGAAGAACAGCCTGTGACAGCGACAGTGTGCGCAGTCTGCTGTCACATCAAGTAACTGCAGACTTTTCTTCTGTGATCAGATAGCCCCTTTAAATTATACGTCAAAAGTCGTGATCTTGGCTTTGATGCAGGCTCATATGCTGAGCACACGCCGAGACCGCACCTTTCCTCACACATGATGGCTGATTTATTTACCCAAATGTGCCTATAATAGCCGTGAGTGGACTGGAGTTCTGCCTGCAGCTGTTAAGATATTAAATGCTGTTGTTAATCTCTGATAGCGGCATTTATCATCACCCATTATGTAACAAAGGGGCACTGATGGGTTGTCATTACAGCCAGGGGTCTGCTGATAACCCCATGCCGCTCATTATGGATTCTCCTGTAAACATCGGCCAAGTTATATTACAGTTTTGCACAACTATACTTTATACCTTTACATCCACTTACCTGAAATTTTGCTAGTAATTTGCTTCTCCACAGTGAGTGAGGAATATCATGAATAGATAAACGCAAGTTGTGATAACTATCTTTGAACATCAGTGGCTTTGGTTCCTCTATTAGATATCCTCCTAAAGTCTTCTCCAGCTCTAAAACTTCCTAAACATTGTAAAAGAAGAGATTTAATGCCACTCTAAATTTGAAACAATGTACATTACGCCATAAATATTAATGGATGACAGTAGAAGAATAGTAAGATGTTCAGAGGTTCAGGTGAAGACTGTACAGTAGATTAATTTTATTCCTATGCCTATGTTTAATTATGTGTATGTAGCCACCTAGTGGCTAAAGGTAAAGACTGCTTTGTTATGTAAGGTTATTAATAATAATTATTGATGCTTCCTTGGGGGTGGGGCTCAGTCTATTAAAAAGTGTACAATTAGCAGGACAGTCCTTAGTAAAATGAAAAAGGAACACTTGGCCCCTTTCAACTAATTCAACCACAGCTCTAGGTCATCCTGGGAACTGAGTTTTCAGCAGAGACTTGGGTATACTAGTACACATGCTACAGTTGGTAACGAACATCCATCTAAGAGGTGGCCCTAACTGTTCCAAGGAGTGGATCCTTATGGGAACAGTTGGTCTGGATCAAGTAGAGACTAAATTGATGTACAGCGGTATAGCATGAAGTTGAGCGGGTGAGAGCCTAGGGATGCCGGGATGGAGCAGTCTGCTCAAAAATCTGTCAGTGTGAATACCACATAGAAAGTAACGTTCAAGCTTTGTGCCCATTTTTCACGAGACTGTTTAAGTAAATAATTGTTAAGGACTTGACTGACTCTTTGTCTACTTTAGCCCTCAATGAGGGCAACTCTGAACTGATCTTTTGCACTGGGGAGCAACCGGGGAGCGTGCTGCAAGATTAGGGCTGCTCCAAAGCCAAGGTTCTGCTTTCCCTGCGACTGCCAGGGTGCCACATGCAGCCGGCCCCTCAACACAGGCTAAAAACCTTTCCTCGGATTGGCATTCAAGTGAGCAGCTAACTTCTTGCGCCCATTGACTCTATGTGGCTTAATATATTGACTACATATACAATTATTTTGGTCCATGCAAAGAGAAACGTTCCGCTTAGACTTTGTTTTTTTTTTTAATTGAAGCATCAAGGGAATTGTCCAACTTTGACAACCTTTTCATTTGCTGCCCTCTGATTTTGCAACTTAGAGAGCAGAGCGTGAAATATTATTTCTAAAGAAGCAATCAAGGTAAACACAAAGCTCCACTTCACATCAAAATACATGACACAATCAGAATAATTAAATAGCATTTTCTTAACAAATATTAATTCAAAAAATACATTTGAAAAAACTGTTTATTCCCTTAAAACAAGAACTGCGGAATATTATTAATCATGATCTTAATTAGAAACCCTCAGAAGTAGCGAGCTCTGCAGAGATGTCCTAGAATAAGTAAAGAACAGACAACGCGGCGAGCCGACTTTTACTTATTTATTCAAGTAATCTCTTCGTTAGTTTGTTTGCTTAAATTATCTATTGAGATAATTAGGTCATTAGGAAGAAATTCACTTGCTTGTATGCAAAACTTGAGAAGTAGTAAAAATAATTACTTTTTTGCCCTTTAAGCACTAAGGAAGGGAGCTGAGAACATTAATTACTGAGAAGCTACAAGGTTAGACATCTATATGTTGCCTTAACACCAGTCATTTCAATTTTTAAAATGGTAAAATAAGGAAGGTTTTAATTACTGTGCTCTTTTTACTACTGGAAATAGTATTTGAGCTCAGCATTTATAAAAGGTCTGCTAATTATCGCCCCACTATCAGCCCATTCTGATGACTGATTTATACCGTTAATAACCCATTTTTGAGGTTACCTGAGTTTAGTCTAAAGGCTATAAAAACATAAACGCTTTACATTATTAACCAGGACTGACTTCAGCTAATGTCATCTATTAATTTTCTTCCTCATTCCCCATTAAGCCATTAAAGCTATTTGTACTTTGCTCAGAACTGAAAAAGTTACTGTTAATTTGGATTGATCCTTAATGTTTTTCATCACCTTATTTGTAAAAGTTACATTTATTCCCATCTACATAGATGGATATTGTCAAAACATGCACTTTTGCAATTTACTGCTTAAAAGGGATTATCTGGGATTTATATAAAAAAAAATTGTGCCTAAACACTAACAGGCAGGTAGCTGCCACCTATCTGCCTGTTGTGCCCGTCACTGTTCACCGCCATTCACCTCCGCCACAGAGCGGGCACAGAGCCCTCCTGCCGGGGACAGCATCGCCATGTAAACAGAGCTTTGTGGAAGGGGCAGGACAGCTGGGGTCTTGGATTCAAATCCCACCAAGGACAACATCTTCAAGGAGTATGTATGTTCTCTCCATTTTTGCGTGGGTTTCCTCTGGGTTCTCAAATTTCATCCCACACTCCAATGACACACTGATAGGGGATTTACATTGTAAGCCCCAGTGGTGACAGTGATGATAAAGTCTGTAAAGCGCTGTGGAATAATGGCAAACAAGTAAATAAATATTATTATTATTCGGTGAAGACTTTCCCATTACTGAGATAGGAGAAGGCAGTTGTTACTGATGAGATACTGGGTACATAAGAGGAAGAAGGAACTCAACTCCACCCCTCCTCTCTCTTCTATTTACATAGGGTTTCCTCAATAACAACTGCCATCTCCTATCTCAGTAATGGGAAAGTCTTCACTGAATACAGATTTTATCTCATAATTTAGAATTTTGATAACAACTGATCAATTCTGACAGAGAAAGATATATTACACAGTTGCTTACTTTCATGTGTAATATTAATTTATGAAGTAAATATTAAAGTGACAGTTACGCTTAAATTGATAGCTGCACAGTTTACTTTAACTAACCAGGAGAAAGCAGCAAGAAGCGTCTCTGGCTATGGTAAGCACAGCATGTCTGTAATGGTACCGTCACACGTCAAGATATCGTTTAGGATATCGCCTAGAAGTCAAGTGTTTGGACGCGTGGCTGCAACATCGGAACGATGTCATAAGTGCGTCGTAGCGTGTGACACCGCGATATCAGTGTGAGATATCGTGAGATCGCACATCACAGATTTGAGAACATGTTCTCAAATCAGGCGATCTGCGGTAATGCCATCTGCTGCATCGTGCGGTGCGACACCGCGATAACAATGTGTTCCACGATTTCTCCCATTCAGCGCTGTGAAAACAAGGAATCCTAATGACCGCTATTCACGATCTCACCCCGGGAATCGCCACAATGTTGTAGACGATATCTCAACGTCACACATCTACACTCCGATCACGATCCAAATCTCTGTGCGAGCGCGCTCCCGTGACTTCTATGCGATATCCTACGCGATATCGCGACGTGTGATGGTACCATCAGTTATACATGCAGTCCATTGATATCTTTGGGACTGATGTCATTCTTCATGTTCCCTGTGGCCGTACTGTAATGGAAATAAACATGTTCTGCCGGGTTCCCACATATTACAGCTGAGGTCTATGCAGTCTAAGCCTATGATCATTTTTTGTTGAGGGGCTTTCAAAAAGAGTGAGAAAGCAGATGACCTCTTTAATGAGTTCAGTTCATTTATTAATATTTGGATAAATATGTCTGTGACGTTATTTTTTGGCACTTGCTAATATATAATAAATCAGTATACCAGGTTCTCCTCCTATCCTGGACTGACTGCACAACTCTCCTCTCCACACAATGGCTGCTAATGGAGAAGCACGTGACCAGACCCATTCACCGCCTCGTCCAATTTTAAAGCAGCTTTCAGAGGTGGTTTTCTAAATGGAGAAGGCTGGGGAATGTTGAACCCCCTAATCGCCTAGAGTGGGGGCTGCATGGGCTCGATGGCCCCCCCAATTGAGTTGTCAGGTAACATATTGAGGTATCTGTTTTTTCCTAACATGTGTTTGTCATTATAGGTGCTTTAATATTCATGAGGTATCCTCATGATGATGGTAAAGGGTTAAGAGTCCCTGTTGTGAGGTAACAGAAGCAGTGATCGCTGTGATATGGCTGTCCTCCATGTCTGATAAGTTTGCACCTGATTGGTTTGAAAAGTGCGGGAGAGTGGAGTAGTTATGCCCCGCCCACAGGAATTTTCAGTCAGTGTCTCTGAGGAGTTTAATGAATTAAAAAAACATTATTTATGGAAAAAGTTTTAATTAATATACATATATGGATTATTTATTAAAGGTAACCTAATAAAAGCCTCTTGGCCATTTCATGCCAACCAATGCCTGGTGTTATTCTTATATCGTCTGTTTAGCTTAGAATATTAGAGGTGGGGCCTACGATCCCATGGGTCTGGTCACATGCTTCTACACCAGCAGCCATTGTGTGGAGAGGAGAACTGTGCAGCTGTGACGAAGGAGGAGAACCTGTATTACATATACATTAGAAAGTCTCACAAAATTAGAAGAAGCACTGAAAAGACAATAGAACTTCAAAATAAGGTCTTATCTGGGTACAATGAAGTCCACAGAGGGGACAACAGACCCCCCTGAGATAGTTGTGAGAAGCCACAACTACTATCAGACGTATGGACATTGCTGCTTCAGCACCCCTGGAATAACAGTATTCCATGAGGCGTTTTTTCTCCTATCTCCCTGTCCATGTGGAATACAACATCATTCACTAAACTAAAGATAAGCCTTGAAATGGAGTCTGCTGCCTTAGAGCCCCTGACTCACGGGATAGTAACCATACATCACATTTAGTACATTTGGAATAACCGAGTTCACAAAAAATCAGAATGGGTAAATAGATACTTAGAATAAGACCGCTAAACTTCTACCTGCATCCTAAAGAAATATTCATAGTCAAATGTGTTAAAGAATGAAATCTGGGGCAAAGCAGTAAAGTTACCTTTAATGCATCCGGCGTGTCTTCTAAGCAGTAGACCTTGAGATTGTATTCAAGAGATGTAGAGAGAATCGGTGCAAATATCGCCAGCTGGAGCCTCTTTTATGGCAGATCTGGAATATGATTCTCCTACAAAAGCGTAGGTCCCCAACTGGTCGAGTAAAATGTGACAAGACTGGTTTTCAAGCTGACAATAACATGGAGTGTTGAGCGTCTCCTCATTTAACGTCACAACCTCCTGAAAAGGACATTAATATGTTACTTATGTGTACAATGGAGTATTTATTTCTTAATCTTGAATTCAGCTGGTGAACATAAAAAGATTACAGATAAAAATGGACATCTTTCTGATGTGGTTTTCAAAATGCACCACTAGAGGGCGCTATATGATAGAACAATCCAGGAATAAGCTGGATCCTATGCCTTCCATGTGAGGTGCAGGGTTATAATTACACATCACAACCTCGCCTTACTACCCGCAAATTATTGAAGAAGGAAATCACATTACTACGAGGCGTCTTAAATAAGCATGGAGAGAATATGAAAGAGCTACTGTAGATGGAGTTTCACATGGAGGATTACAATACAATTGGTAAAAGGTTAAAGGCTAGATAAATCAATTCTGCTACATGACTCAACATGGACTAAATTCACAGTCTGCAAAGCCGGGCAGTGATCTCTCAGAAATGTTCATTAGGTGAGAATTCATCTAGGAGTTTGTCTATCTAGGAGTCTGTAGAAGGCATTATTAATCTGCAGATTCCCAGCTGTTTGCACAACCAGAAGTTCAGAACAGACAAATAGATCAAATATACAGTATTAACAGCTTAAATGGCAAATTAAAGTTTAAAGGGGAACTCTGGGGAGATAACAGTTTTTATACTGTCCCTGTCCTCCTACATGATGAAGCAGAGTTTGGCACTACAGTCCTAGGATCTATAGATTGCTTATAAATCAATAAAATCATATCTGCTCCTCAGCTCTCAGCCCTCCCTTCAGGTACAGAGAAATTCAGTCATGCATAGCGCTAAAGTTTCATTGGACAGGAAGCTACCAAGTTGATATGGTGGAGGGGAGGCCATGGCAGTGCTGAATCAATCAATGTAGTGCTTTGCCTCTGCTACAGCTCCCACACATTGTGCACCATCACATCATTGTACAGCAGAGAATCACAGCGTGTATTTATATCTGCTTAGTGACATGATTGCTATTTGAAGGGAGAACACCCTTGTTCATTCATTACATAGGATGGTATACCAGGGGCAGGACTGTAGTGTGACCATGGGGCTGGAGGCCATGCCCCTTGTTCATATAGCAGTATGAGGGAGCGGGAATGTAAGACAATCCTAGAGCCCCCAGAGTCCATGTCGCTGACACACCTCCTAATCTGTGCTGTAGCATGAAACTTATTTTCTATGTCCCCTGAAGGAGGGGGTGAGAGCTGAGGAGCAGATATGATTTTATTGATTTGTACGCGATCTATAGATCCCAGCTCTGCTTCATCCTGTAGGAGGGCAGGGACAATACAAACATTTTTTTATCTAAACAGAGTTTCTCCAGCCAATAAAACTTCAGCACCATGGAAAGCTTTTACTGGGAAATTCAAACACCGCTGGTGTCTTAAAGTCCATGCTTTCCATGGTGCTGAAGTTTTATCTTCAGCACCATGGAAAGCATTTACCGCCCGATTAACCAATGAGCTTTCACCGCTGCTGTCACAGCACTGAAAGCTGATTGGATACTGTGCCGGCAGCCTGGCAAATTCAAACTCCCAATCAGCTTTGACCACTGCTGTCACAGAGGTGAAAGCTGATTGGTTGCTGCGACGGCAACCCGGCAAGTGCAAACACTGCTGCTACTGCACACGCGTGCAACTATCGCACAGTGTGCTGTATGGGTGTGAGATTTTCTTGCACCCATATACTTACAATGGCCACTCGTGCGAGGATATCTTGTTCAATCGCAGCATTTTACTTGCAATGCGAGAACGCACTAGCTTTTCTCGTATTGCACTCGCGCGAGTCTCACGCCCGTGTGCCTTCATCCTTACAATGAAAGCCTATGGAGTCTCGTTCTGATGTTCCATAGACTTTTAATGTAAAAGCTACTTCTGGGTCACGCAGAGTGTAGCACGACCGGGACAGTCTACAGAGGGCTGAAGTCTTTCAGAAGAGAAGAAAGACACTGGACACTGGACAGAGCAATGGTAGGAGACTATATAAATACACTCACACTATATTATATCCATATATACACACATTTAATGAATAGAAAACTTAATAGGAGTGCTTCTTTGAGAAACATGCAGAACACAAGATAGACTCTCAACATGGACTAGTGCCCCACAAACACCACTCGTAGCACTGCTGAGACATTCCTACCTCCCAGTTTCCTTGGTGAGACTGAGTCTTCAGTTGTAATATCCAGTCTGATGTGTCTGTGTCTGCACAATGAGGGATGGTCAGAATGACCGGTCTACACAACAGAAGTCCAGTGGGCCCACAAGTCACTATGGGGCTTAAAATAGTTTGTGTCCCTTCCGAAGGTAGTCTACAAATAAAGAATGACCAGTGATCAGACTTTTTCAAATTAACTTTAACGTTAAAGGTTTTTTTTCACTACTGGACAACCCAATCTTAATCCGTTTAGCACCTTAATGAAAATAAAAACAATGCTTCTACAGTGGGGCCATTCCAGCGTTGTTGGTGCCGATGTTCCAGGAGACTGATGTGATGTTGTTGTGCCATGTGAAGAGGTCACTGCTCATCAATATTCCATCAGGGCAGATCTCTGCTCTGACAATATAGTAAAGGCTGCAGCTAAACACTGTCTTCTGATTGCCTGCAGCCTGCCAGAGAGACATCAATAACACATCACTCTTGGAGCAGCAGTACCAAAATTTCTGGAATGGTGCAAGTATCCATTGTTGAATATTCATTGTTTATATTCTATGTGAGGTCCTGAATCAATAAAAGGAGTTTTCCCATGATCGGACCATGTCCCTGTACGATCAGACACAGCCATTACACAGTACATAGCAGGGACATATATATAACATTATCTCAGCACTGGAGATGTGGTATGATCAGACCATGTCCCTGTACGGTCAGACACAGCCATTACACAGTACATAGCAGGGACATTATATAAGATAATCTCAGCACGGAGATGTGGTATGATTAGACCATGTCCCTGTATTTCAGACACGGCCATTACAGAGTACATAGCACGGACACTTATATAAGATAATCTCAGCACAGGAACATTATTTTAAACCATTCAATTGTGGAAAATAATAATATTCCAAGATCTATTGATTAAAATAAACATTGTTTATGGGATAACCCTGCAGAGCACCACTGCAGCAATTTTTTTTTATTCAGCATTGGAGTGATGCTTTAACTCCCTTGGCCCCTGTATTATAGTCACCTGCTGCCATCTCATCTTTTTCCAGTGCCGCTCTGGTCGATCTCCAGTGATTTAAAACGTGACGGCTGCTCCAGTGTTTCATGGATCGTGCCATAGGTCACAACTCAATACATCTCTATGAGAGCTTTTTTTATTCATTGGAAGCCTGTGATTTAACTGCTAATGGAGTCCGTGGAGCCTCGATTAAGAGTCTCAAACACGGAACTACCAGATATTCTAGTCCCGTGTTTGAGACTCTTAATCGAGGCTCCACGGACTCCATTTGCAAATTCAAATTTCCCAGGGGGCAATGCATCATGGATCTCACTGTGTTTGAGCGCTTTAGCCGGCTGCCCGCAGTGTTTTCCTTGACTGGTCTCCCTGAGATCAGTGAATGCTTTGTGATGTGATTTAACTTCTGACTTTCAAACAGACAGAAGTTAGGGGCACAAGATGGCGCCACGGTAATGGGTAGCCACCAAAAGAGGATGAAAACAATGGCAGGTGAGGCTCATTGGAAATTACATATTTAGTGCCACTCAATCACTGAAAATAAACCTGCTACAGTGGTGCTTTAAACTGTGTCCAGTACTGCACAATCCCTTTAAAGGGAACCTGTCATCCCCAGGACCTATTAAACTTAAAGAGCCACCTTCAGCAGTGCCTATGCTGCATTTTGTGAAGGTGGCTCTAATCCTCCTCCCCCGGGGACACCAAAATAATCAATTTATTAGAAATTAGTTTATGTCCAGGAGGTATACTCCACTCCCAGGACCTAAACCCATTGCTGATATTACCCCTCCTCCTCTGCTGTCCGGGACCCGCCTCCTGTGTTCCTTGCAAGCAGCGTCGGCGCTGCACACATCTGTCAGGCATCTCTGTGAGCTTGCCTGAGAGCTGAGGTCACATGATGTCGGGACCAGATGCCGCCCTGTGTGGCCTTGTGCTTAATGCAGGCTGCGGGGCTGGGAATATGGAGGAGGGAATAGGCACAGTCATGCTGTTCCCTCCTTCCCAGATTCTCAGCCTCACAGCCTGCATTGAGCATAGGGCCACACAGAATGGGATCTGGTGCCTGCGTTATACCAGGAGGGGTAACAGCAGCAAGGGGTTTAGGTCATGGGAGGAGGTATACCTCCCGAACCTAAACTAATTTCTAATAAAGTGTTTATTTTGGTGTTCTGGGGGTGTAGCATGATAAGAGTCACCTTCACAAAAGTCATTGTTTGTTAGTGGTATCCTGACCAGGGCCTCTCCACTCCTATCCATATAAAGCATAAAGGAGGCGTGGTGGAGTATCAGAATGAGACAACCGTTCTAAGCAGCAATCCATCGTATAACTTAATTTATATACACAACTGTTTAGAAAAATAGATTCAACCACATAAAAGCATACTTGCTGCACAAGAACCACTTTGGAGCAGTTTCATCATTGATGTAACACATACAAAGCAATAGATATAATTGTTCTCTCAGAATACATGACTATTCGTGAAATGTCAGCCAGTGGTCATTTAGCCGTGGCCACTGGACGTCCCACTTCTATAACAATGTAATGTAAAATGGCTATAGTTATAGTCTACCTGCAGGACAAGAAAGTGATGGGTAAGACTAGGGCTCAATGACAACATTTACTGTCATACGACTTCTTTAAGAATACTTGAAGTTAAATAATAAGAAACTTCTCAACTCAATGCAGTTATATGCAAAACAGAAAAAACCATTGTAGAAATCCATGGACATGTGCAGCAGCGACAGTGTGGGATATTAGTTCATTTATTTATATGAGGAGAAATGGATTTAAAAAAGTAAAGGAATTACTTACACCGTGTTTTCTCTCTTATTAATCATTAAATACATTTCATAGTATTTTCCCTGTGGAATAGCTCCATGTGGAATCAGCAAGCTCACTCCTGTCAAACAAGAAAAGCATTTACACAAAAGATCCATGAGGAGATTGTAAAAATGTGCTATATCACGACATTTACATGGGTGCCATTCAAATAATTGGATTTTAGAATATGGATGCAAATTTTTAGAACTGATACTGGGAACATTTAGTTATAATGGACAGAAATAAATGTCTTATGGTACCTTTACACGCCGCCATAGAGGGTAGCAACAGGTAGGCATCGCACGTGCACGCGCGCATTTGCAACGGTGCCTAACGATCCCTGATGCCGCATATACACGCCGCCACAAAGTGCTCCACAGAAGGTATTTGCGTTCCCCGGAAGTGCGACGGGTGCAGCGGGTTACCTTCTGTGGAGCACCTTCCCTGATTTACACGCCGCTACCACAAGGGAATATGGGCGTACATATTGCGCGCCGTAAGTACATAGGCGTGCCAGAGTTGTGTATTACGCGGCGCTCGTATGGTGATTGGACAATGCAATAGCATCATGATTGGCCAGCCAGCGCAGGAAGGCTGGCTAATACATGATGCCATTGCAAATGTGGAGTGTGAATGGTCAGCTCGCTGAATATGGCGCCCTGTGCAGGGACAGCCAATGGTACACAGTAGCCCCCACCAATGACAGCTGATGGGGCGTGGTAACCATGACGCTGTGGAACGCCCCTGAGTTTTCCATAGGCCACGCAAAAACCTTGCCTGTGCCCCGATTACACCCGCCACCATAGGGATTATGCCTTCTTGTTTTTGAGTACTGCCCAGACACAGGTATCCGAAGACACAGGAAGGAAAGTCCTGAATTACACGCCGCCACATCGTGGTCTTTTCAAGGCAACAGGCACAATTGTGTCTGATGCCTGCCGGTTTCTACCTGTGGCGGCGTGTAAAGGGACCATTAGGGTGCCTTCACATTTGCATTTTGAACGCAGCGCACCGAACGCAGCAATACGCTTGCGCACATGCGTTCCTATGTTTAACATGGGAACGCATGTGTCTGTGTATGGCTGCGTTTGGCGCATTTGCGTTCGGATGCGCATAATTTATGCCCCTCCGACCGCACTCCAAATGCAGCATGTTGCATTTTTTGTGCGTTCGTGGGCGCTTGTTTTATCCGCAAACGCCGAAGCGCACAAAAAATGCACAGATCTCAATGGATTCGCAGTGTCCTCCGCATGACAGCGCAGGAGAACGCTGCGGATCTCATTGAAATCTCTCCCGGTGGCCACTGAGAGATCAGCTACAGCTGACGCTGCTCTCCCGCGGTGTCAGCGGGGAGAGCGAAGAGAGACAGCTGATCTGACAGCTGTTTAAATCTCCGGCGCCAACACTGAATAGGTGAGGTCGGGCGGGAGATTTGAAGCATCGATCAGCTGTTTCTTATCTCCTGCACCGATATCACCCTATTCGGTGTTAGCGCGGGAGATTTAAACAGCTGTCAGATCAGCTGTTTCTCCCCGCTGACACCGGGGGAGATCAGCTGTGGACAAGGAGGAGGATATCTCCACCGCTGATCTCCTCCTCCCAGCCGCCCCTGAGACAGCTGATTGGCTGCCCGGGCACCATACTAATGTGAATGCATGGGGAGATTCTCCGCTGCGTTCACATAAGTATGTGCTGCGTTGCACTGCGTTTGCGTCTGCATGCCCTTCACATGCAGACACAAACGCAAGTGTGAAGCCAGCCTTAAGACATCACCAAATCCAACCGAACTCCATACCCTGCGAGTGAGGTGAGTTCACATTACCATATTTTCAGTATGAGTGCAATCCAAGAAAAAAACTGAGATGACCCAGACAGCACTAGACCCAATGTTATTCAATAGGGCTGTTCATTCAGAAGGGTTTTTTTTTTTCACAGACTGAATCCGTGCGGGCATAAGTCGCAGCAGACACTATTGTCTTTTGTATGTCGGTGGAGTCTCACCTCAACTGATGGGAGGAGACACAGATTAGATATAGAGAAAACTTTTTGACTGTGAGGGTGATCAACAAGTGGAACAGGCTTCCACAAGAGGTAGCGAGTTCTCCTTCAATGGACGTCTTCAAAGAGAGGCTGGACAGACATCTGTCTGGGATGAGTAGTGAATCCTGCTTTGAGCATGAGGGCGAACCAGATGACCCAGGAGGTCCCTTCCAACTCTACCATTCTATGAATCACCTATTCAAATCCATTGGTACGTAAAAATAAAAAAAATGGTTCCCATACAGATCAGCCATATAGCAATCGATTTTTATGGGTACATTGTCATAGGAAACTGTATTTGGTTTTGTAAATGTTAATAATTGCAGTTTTGAAAAAAAAGATGCTATTCATATTGCCTACATACCACCATACAGACGAAAACTGTCAATTTATAGAAAATAGTTCGCAGCTCCTCAATCAGGATTCCTCTAGACAAGGCAAAGAGGGCAATAAGCCCAGGAGGAACGCACGTCAGGTCCAAGGAGTCCACTTGGAGTAGACCATAGGCAAATGTAAAGCAGACAATGCTCCAGTTATGTGGCAACATCAGAATCAACTTTTTTTATTTGGTCATGAAAGTGACGTTTCGAAACCCTTAGGGTACCGTCACACCAGGACACCTCGCCGGAGATATTGGCGGCGACGCACGGGAGCGCGCACGTTTTTGGCACCCGGCCAGCATCGCCGTCACGTGTTTACACCGGTGATACCTCTGGCGACACACCGGCGATGTTACAGGTGCCATCGCCGCTGGGGTTTGTGGACATGGGAGCTTATGGCTCCCATCGCCAGTAACATCGGCGATTGCCATGTTACATGGTGCGATGTGTACACATCGCTCCAGAGTGCTTGCCTGGTTTCAGAGCAGTGCTGCGAAACGAGGCGACCACTCTCAGCCGATTTTTCGCCACCAAATCCCCTCTTTACACGGGGCGACTTGGCGGCGATGACGCCGCCGCTAGGCCACGCCCCTGCATCGCCTACAAAATCGCCGCCGATGTCACCTCGTGTGACAGTACGCTTACAGGTGTTTACCAAGCATGGGTCGAAACGTCGTGTTCATGGCAGGATAAAGAAGTTGATTCTGATGTTTTCACATACCGTAACTGAAATGCTGCCTGCCTTTCATCACAAAGACATACTGATAGGAGGTTTAGATTGTGAGCCCCAATTTCCATTTGTCCAGAATCAAAATCAGACTTTTTTTTGTTACACTCTTGTGTAAATTTAGCCTAAAGGTAATAGTCCTGTATGCCATGTTCTTTCAGGACTGGCAGAGACTAAAAATACACATCATCATCTAACAATATGGGTTATGAACATGCCACTATTAGAAGCAGTAATTGCACATTTTATTCAACACAAATTCTTTTCAGTGCCAATTATGTTGAAGTTCAATTTATACTAATGCCAATGTGCTGACATTTCTACAGCTTTTAAAGACAGTAATGGCACATACGTAAACAAAAAGAAAAACCTCCCTGATACGGCTGAAATTATCATGACAGGTGCCTGTTAGAAAGTAATTTATTTTAAACAGGTGCTCCACATGTCATGCATAATAATGCCGTACACTACAAACATAATTATTCACAATTCCTGCGACCTCTTGGGTTTCCAGCCGAATCAACCACGTAACTGTAATAAGCATTCAAAGCAACAAGCAAAAAATTGGTTTAAATACGGCTGAAAATGCCAACTTACCTGTGTTTGGGAAAGTCAGTCTACCCCCAAGGCTCCCAAATGTCCCAGTCACACTGTTACTAGAGTCCCGTGGCAATGTCAGGAGATGCTGACTACTTATAGTTTTATTCCTTGCATTAATGATGTTGGTATCTGTGGGGTATGTCCCGATGGGTTTAGGACCGAGTAAGTCATCATGTATTCCAGGAGATGTCCCCACCGGGGAAGAATTGAAGACTTTTATCTTTAGATTTGGTAGAGGATCTAACAAGGGAGAGTTGGTCATGGGAATTTTGTCGGCAGAGTCTTGTAATGCGTACATATGGCCTCGATATATACCAGCGTTGGCAGTTAAATCTGGCTGCATTGATGGGTGTAATAAATGGGAGTTGTCTACAAAGAAAAATGTTAGAAAAAGTGACTTTTGGTCTTTTCTCGACTAATAAAAGCTCTTTGATCCATATGTGTGCACAGTCTAGTAATACTAGATACAATATCATTTATTATGTAGAGTAATAGGTCAATACGGTATTTGCTACATTTGACTTTTATAACTCTCAAGCTGTATAGGTATAATAGGCTTTTATTGTTTTTGGACTATATAACCAAGGAGACAAGCAGGATTTATCCATGAAGTCTAGACATGCTATATGATACCATAAAATACCTGATAACCACACATCCGTACATGAAAATAATTTAGTATTATAAACACCTAGTAAACTCTTGAAAGAGCCAATACTATAGTACTAGTAGTCTTAGATTTAAAGTACTCAGGCCCATATAACGGTAGTTTGTGCTTACTATTAGATTGGCTATTGACATACCAGCACACACTATATGAATTCTTGTATAGATAGATTTTGCAACATGGAAAGGAAAAGTCATAACATTGTCAAAACTTCTCAATTTATTCAACATAAAGTGCGAGTACCGGACATAGAAATCTATGCACTTACACAACTTGGCTGCTATCTGTTATTAATGCTTGTTAAGTTGAGTTGGTTGTTGAACAAGTTGAACGGCCATTTCTTTAAATTGTCCCAGGAACTATTTTGCTCATGTTACTGTGAACAGTCCGCGCAGCCTAAATGTCCTACTATGGCCTGCAGCATCTCCGGACTTGTCTACCATCAAACACGTCTGGGACAGCCTTGGTTATCGATTGCAAAGGTCATTGTCAATAGCGGATCTTGATGATTTGACTAGGTGCATTTAGTGTGGCAGAACATTTCACAACCATAATGACCAATTGATTGCAGTGAGGTGTTTATGTACATAGATTTCTGCATGAGGAGCATTCTCCATACTGAATAAATTTAGATGTTTTGAAAATTGTCTCCATTTTTCATAATTTGCATATCATTAACATGTACATCAGCCCTGTGATTTCCACAACTCCATATGTATGCATAGATGTATTCTATGCATTGCTTAGTTGTCTATCTATCTATGTATCTATCTATAGAGAGGCGGAGAGAGAGAAACCAGTCATGTTCCAGCAAATGAAGTACTTCTCCCAGAAATTATTGCAATTACACATGTTCTGTTATAAATACTAGTGCATCTTAATTAATTAAAATATCATCAAAAATCAATATCATGTTGTCATGTTTCATAGCGTCCCTGGATCCCTGAAACACGTTAACTAATAAATCAATATTATATTCACATTTCATGCCTTGTGAAATACGGCAGCGCGGTGTTTAACCCTTCACCCTCCCTACTTTAATTTTCTGAGATAATGACCTTTGGGTTTTCATTGGCTGTAAGCCATAAACATCAACATTAACAGTAATAAACACTTGAAAGAGATCACTCTGTTTGTAATGACTCTATATAACATATGAATTTCACTTTTTGTATTGAATTACTGAAATAAATTAACTTTTTGATGATATTCTAATTCATTGAGCTGAACCTGTATGTTTATTTCTTTGTGTATATTGGAACAACATAAAAAGTAAATTAAAAAAAGGAAAGTTGGCCATACTTTCACCCAAAAACTTCAAAAATGGGCCACACAAAATTTTTTGCACTTTCAAATTCATAATTGGTTGTGTAACCTTTGGAGTAAAAAAGTGAAAACATTTTTTTCCTAGAATGTTTGTAGGCCTCATTCTGTTTTTTGCTAAAGAGAAGAATTTAGTGCTTTACCAAAAGGCTCTTTCTCGGTGTCATCGTCCACAAGACACTTTCCCAGGAGGATCTTGTCTTACTTATGGACATTTTGGCAAACTGCAGTCTAGCTTTTTTATGCCTCTGTGTGAGCAGTGGGGTCTTCCTGGGTCTCCTGCCATTTCATTTCATTTCATTTAATTCAAATGTTGATGAATAGTTCGCACTGACACTGATGTAACCTGAGCCTGCAGGACATCATGAATTTCTTTGGAACTTGATTGGAGCTGCTTATCCACCATTCGGACATCCTGTATTGCAACTTTTCATCAATTTTTGGCTGCCGTCCATGTCTAGGCAGATTAGCTAAAGTGCCATGGATTGTAAACGTCTTGATATGTAGCACAATTTTGGGGCTTTGTGTGAAACTATATCCAATTCACACTTGTTCTTTGTTTTATTGTGTTGTTCCAATACACACAAAGGAAATAAACAATGTATAACAAAACAAGTGCAATTGCACCAAATATCTGGGAGAAATACTTCACTTTATCGAACAATTTCAGGAGTGCCAACACTTTCGTCAGTGACTGTATTTATGTTTTAATTGCATATATATATATATATACATATATATATATATATATATATATACATTTAAAACATAAATACAGTATTTATATACATACAATATACATATACATACTGTTCAAAAAAATAAAGGGAACACTTAAAATCACAATGGAACTCCAAGTTAATCAAACTTCTGTGAAATCAGGCATTTATTTGGAGGGTTGCACATATATTTGGATGTGCTAGCCAGAGGTTCCCATACTGTAGTTACTGGGATGAGATTCTCAGCCCTTTTGTGAGGACATATGCAGGTGCAATGGGCCCTGGGTTACTTCTGATGCATGACAATAGTAGGCCTCATGTGCCTGTTGTGTCTCAGCAGTTCCTGCATGATGAAGGCATTGATGCTATGGACTGGCCTGCTCATTCTCCAGACCTGAATTCAAGCACATCTGGGACATCATATCTCGTTCTATCCACCATGGCCACATTGCTCCACAGATTGTCCAGGAGTTGACTGATGCTTTAATCCAGGTCTGGGAGGAGATCCCTTAGGAGAACATCCGCTGCCTCATCAGGAGCATGCCCAGGCATTGTAGAGAGATCATACAGGGACATAGAGGTTACACACTACTGGATCAGCCTGTAATTTGATTTTCCACTTTGAATTTGAGTATCACTCCAAATCCAGAATTCCATGGGATATTATTTTTAATTTACATTGATCAGTGTTATGTTTTATTGCTCTCAATGCATTCTACTATGTAATGAATAAAGATTTGCAACTCGAATATTTCATACATTGAGATCTAGGGTGTGGTATGGTATTTTAGTGTCCCCATCATTTTTTAAACAGTATATATATAAATGTCTTAGGTAGATTCAGAGAGTAATTACGGAGACATACATTCAGTAATTGCAATTCCCTGCATGGAATATTGCATTTATAAGCTTCATCTGTTTTTTTTATTTAGACCATCTGCCTGCACCTCAGAATATGACAGTTAATGAGCATTCACAGTGGTCGTTAGGTAATGAGGTCAAGTATATTAGCCATACCGTGCCTAGAAGTCTTGAAGTTCACAGGATGGAAGCCTCCTGTAAGAGCCGCTGAGGAATCTGTGATGTCTGTGTCAAAATCACGGCAGTTGCGCCTGTACACAACTATTCCGACAACCATGAGAATAATAATGAAGATGAAAATGGCAACGACAGACCAGCATAGAGAGCAACATCTCCTGTTGAGTCCAACACTATGAAAGAATGGAGGACAATGCTAAGCAATCTTTTATCCACAACTTATTAGATATAGAGAAGGATGATTGATATTGTAACATTTCTAGTACAACAATTTCAAAATCTATAGATAACATAAATTAATCCCGTTTACAATAAACTGGTGATCTACAAAATGATATTGTGGGTTCCCTTTGGAACATTTATGATTGGCCAGGACCTGGAAACATCAGCATTCTGGTCTATTTACAACATAAGGATTTTGGAGTTAATGTGGTTGTGTAGCGATGGTCAGCGGTTTGATAGATACTCACTATCCATTGAATAAACTTAGGGGTTCAGTAAAGTAAAATATATAATAATCTACTGTGCAATAACCCAATAAAATCCTAAATGGTAATTTATACAGTTTAATTAGTCATCTCTTTTTATACTTGTTTTTAGACAACTCAACAAACAATTGGAAATTAATAGGGATGAAAGCCAAATTCCTTAATATGAGTCCTAGCAACAGCCCATTTTACCCGGTAAGTGGAAAAGGGTTGTCGAGATGAGACAACTTCATTAACAATTAACTGCATAATACATGCACAGTGCAATGAAAAATGGTAAGATTTCTTCTATTTTTCTGCAAATTTGTCACATTTAATTGTTTTAGATCATCCAAATAATTTTAACACACGATAATGATAACAAAAGTATACCATAAAATACAGTTTTTAAATGATCATTATACTTATAGAAGATGAAAATGTATTAAAAATCTATATCACTCCTTTAATTTGGATAGTCTCTTTAATGTTGACTTTGTGTAATTTTCTTATGATGTAATACAGAGATAGGTTTATGCTAAAAGTAATTGGATGCATGTCTTTTAAAAAACCCTCCTTTAAAGGGGAACTGCGGGGAGATAACAAAAAAAGTCTACTGTTACTGCCCTCACTATGAAGCTGAGCTGTCCACTACTTTTCTAGGATGTTTAGATCATTTATAAATGCATAAAATAGTATCTGCTCCTCAGCTCTCACCCCTCTCTTATGTGACAATATGTCACAGAGCAGTTTCAGCTGCGGGCAAATTCGGGCTGTAGTCGAAAGTACAGGGTGGGGGTGTGGCCGCTAGCTCAAGTGCTCATGCCACATGCCAGCCCTTACTCTATGCCACCCACACCCTAAGCCTGTTGTATTCATGAATAATCTGCCTGCATTGTATGCATGATGGATACCATGCAAAGATTGGATGGAAATCATCTTTATCTCTCGTGAGCTGAGAGTATACATGATGTCATTCTCAGCTCAGGATACGATGCAATCCTCGCACTGGCAGTACAGGTAATACAATAGGCATACAGTGCAGGCACCCCCTGCAGGACCCATGGTGTTAGACAGGATCATGTAGAATATTCATGATTAGGAGAGGCATAGAGTGTGGGTGGAATAGAGTGGGGGCTGGCATGTAGGATGAGCACTGGAGCTGGCAGCCATGCCACCACCACCAGACACCTGTCTTTTCGGCTGCAGCCTGAAATCGCCTAAAGCTGAAACTGCTTTGTGATGTCTTGTCCCATATGGGAGGGGCGAGAGCTGAGATGCAGATACTATTTTATGGATTTATAAATAATCTAAAAATCCTAGAATTGCAGTGGACAGCTCAGCTTCATAAGTGTATGAGGGCAGAGACAGTAGAAAAAAAAATGAATCTCCCCAGAACTTAACAGTCCAGAGAGTATTATCCCAAATATATTTGGTTTCCGCTTTACAAATCTCCAATGGATGTCATTTTATCTAGCATCTTTCCTATTTTTTTTTTTTTGTACATTGTTCTTAGAAGGGTATGTCCATGTTATTTTATTGCTTTATTTACGTAAAACAACATAAAAATAAGCAAGTTAGCACTTTCTTTTCATATTTGCTGTAACTCTACAGCTATGAGAGCTTTTATCTTACATAATGAACGGCTTGCATGCATATGGACAATATAGTCCTCAACCATAATAACAGTCTCATGTGAAGCCAAAAGACAGATACAAACACCAGATAATAGCGCATATATAAATATGTGTCCCAAATTTCTGGGCACACACAAAGGCTCACATATACATAGCCCAAGAGACAAGTGTCATTACATGGGTCAGAAACATTTTTTACCTGTCTGTGACCGCGGTCACATGAGACTATTATTTATGGTTGAGGACTATATTGTCCATACGTCATGTGGTCACCTGTTCTGGGTCCAATATACATTGTCATTTAAAATTTGTGTTTGTTTTAATAAAGATCAATTGATATTTGACTGTGGCCAGACTCCTTCTGAGAGTTTTAACAGGAATTGGGTGCAGGACAATAGCAGTAGCAGAAAGAAACTGACTGGAATTTCACTCGAGGTGGAGAGCCTCCACTCCAACAGCAACCAGGGCGGTTTTACATTGAGTTCGACACCAGCAGCTATGGACTGCATACGCATCTGCAGTGCCGAGCGCAGACATTTTCATGTGGACGCAGCAGTGATTTCTGCATGCATTCACATGAAAATGCCGATAGGAAGGCATTGCCTGATGAGCCCGGCTGTCGGGAGAGGGAGGAGAAAGGACCCGAAGCAGCTCCATTCTCTCAGAGCCCGGCCGTCGGGAGGGAGAGAGAGGACCCGAAGCAGCTGACTAGCTGATTAGTTTAATTCGCCCGCCAACACCGATCGGCGGGCGGGAGGTTTAAACCGATCAGCTGATGCAGTCAGGGGACACATCAGCTGATCGGTTTCAATCGCCGGCCGATTGGTGTTGGAGGGTGATTTAAACTAATCAGCTAGTCAGCTGCTTCGGGTCCTCTCTCTCCCCTCCCGATGGCCAGGCTCTGGATTCCAATGTGATCGGCAGGATTTGTCTGCGGTGTCCTGGGGATGCCCATGCGGTTTCATTGCCCTTCATGTATGATTTGTAGGCCTGCAGAGCCGTGCGTACAAATCCACATTCTCGGCCGCACAGAAAATACAACATGTTGCATTTCTGGGCACCAAGAATCAGGGCATGCGGATACAAACGCGGCCATCCGCAGGACACTGCATACACCGTGCGTCCCCATGTTAAACATGGGGATGGACGATGCATGCGGTCTGCTCGCATTCACCCGCCTTACTACGCTGCGGCGGGAAAAAGAAGGAGATTGCAGAGCTGTGAGCGGCTCAACACACAAGTTGAGAAAAACCTTTCAATGACTGTTTTGCTGGGTAACTGAATCTCTTTAGATCGTAGTATGAGGTGCTTCTTTTTGAGACCTGTTACCTTTTTGTACTTTGTTGAGTAGTTTGATGATCTGAAACATTCAAGTGTCCAAATATGGAAAAACAGTAGAAACGGTGAAGGGGCAAATACTGTTTTCCCAGCATTGTATGAGTCATATAGAATCAGTCAGAATATTCTCATTCCCAACAAACACCAATTGTCTTTTAAACTTACTGAACCTCTATCTAGCACATGCTTCAAGGACGATCATTCCTTTTATAGATTTCATCAGCATATAATCTGATTCATGCCTTGTTTCCTTCAGTGAGACACATTGCTGAATATTTCAGCCACTTACTAGTTCGAAATGGCAGCAGAGTTGTAATCTATCAGCAATGCAGGTGAATTTTTTATTGTACAAATGTTTATTGTACTATTTCCAAACCTCACTATCCTAGAGCAATGTATAATTGTTTTAAATAATTTATACAAGTGATTTAAATATTTTATGAAGTACATTTAATTAATTGTTCCTCCGCAGACCCTGTTTATACAGCAGTTTCATATAATGTTTGTAATAAACTGGGTACGACGAGAAAGATGACGGGTAGTTTACATCATCTTGGCAATGCTGTAACTAGTTTTATACCCCTAAAAAGTTCTTTTTGCTGATGTTACTATAGTCAACATGCAACTGCATCATGTTCATTAAAAATACCAAGTGCAAAAGCATAATGTGATTTAAATTACACTTTCCCCTGTACAATAATAGAGATGACCATTTTTCTTAGCAAATTCAATATTTTTATAGGAGATGTTAATCATTTGCACGCATTAATGTAAACCTGTCCATGGTCAGACTGCTAGTGTTGGAAAACATTCAGTATAATTCTGTAGTGTATTATTGGAAGTGGTGACTGCCTCCTTACTTGGTGGAGCCCTTCTCCTATCAGCTTCAGGGCTCATTCAGACATCGTTGCGATCACAGTACACAATGCACTGGCTGGCCGCTGTCCTCCAAACCTAAAATCAGCATGGCTCATAGGCCTAAATGAAGCTGCCCAGCTCAGTTATGGAGTCGGCTAGCCAGGGAACGCCAAGTCAGTGCATGACGGTCCATCATCAGACTGATGTACTTGGACGTCTGATAAGCCATAAGGCTGTTTTTAATTAGTGTTGGTTCCTACCTGCTCTTTATATTTGTAGGCTTTTAGCTTTATCATTTTTCGACAAATTTTAGGTTCAGGGTCCCAATTAAGAAAGGTACGCCTGGGCTCTCATGAATTCGACAATTTGTGCAACCAGTACTTTCATTTTATAACTATATTTTTATAGCAGTTATACAGTCCTGTCAATAATAGAGCAGGATTGTTCACTGGACTCATAAATAGCACTTTAAATAGACAAACCGTTACAGTAAAAATACAATAACCTCACCGGAAGAAGCTGGTTGCGAAACGTGCATCAGGATAGAGGAACATGCTGCTTGACACCCCATAGAACTCTGTACTTTAAGCAAGGTTACTGCAGTCACATTGTATAGATTATGCTTGAGGGTTTATCTCTGTGAACCACTGCAGTCTTCATATTTTTGTATACTGGATGGGGATATTTATCCTTCACTTTCTGAATACTCTACAATCCATCCTCTTATCCTTTTTTGTATACCTATTTGAACATTGGTAATCTTTGTGTTTCCTCTTATGTATTTCTCGAGTTTGTATGATTTTTATATATTCTTTTTAAATATAATTGTTACCAGTTTGTTCGTTGGAGACTATCACTTTCCTGCTCTTCATCCTCTGTATCTACTGCCGTATACAGAGCAGCATGATCAACATGATCCGCCTATAGAATGTTTATTTGTGGTCAACGTGCTAGATACTATACTGTCTATTATCGCATAAAGCAAAAAAAAAAAAAAAAACACGGATGCACCACCAGCAGATCTGCAGAATGGCTATTGACAAACAATATTGTTCCGCTGTAGTATGGATATGGGGCTGTATTATTTTTCAGGCTGCAGATGTGGAAGGTTTTATACGCAGCATTTCAGAGACGGCAGCTGGTCACTAGAGCTAATGTCTGGAAAGTGAATTGAAATGACTGTCATTTGCTACAGCTCATCACGATATCCTGTGTGATGGGACGTTTTACAGAGGACTGCTGGAAACCTAACCTGGGACTGCATGACAAGGCACCAGCTATTCAGAAGAATATAACTGAACTGCTTATCCTATCATACTACATTTGTTTCTCTGGTCCCCAGAACCCTGCGAATTGCAATGTGATGAATATTGTGTTTTAGAACAAAATCACTGCTTCCACTTGTGTTGTTGTGACAGATGTCCCGAATAGAGGAAAGCGTCAAATCACATGACCCCAAATGTGGTGGATTCAATGAAGCCAAAGTGATCAATCATGCAAAATTGGCAAACCAAAGCAAACAGGATGAGATAAAATAAAAGTGATGAAATGAAACTTACAATGACTTTTTGGCTCACCTAACACCCTCTTGTCTGTTAGGAACAAAAACCAAAATGAAATTAGTGTCCGTGGTAAAAGATGGAGCAATCACAATGGGAGACAATGAGAAATGAGTCAATTACAATACAATGTAAACAATGATGGAATATAAAAGATTCTGGCTGATTAGAATATGAAATGATGCAAAAACTAAGCGCCAACATCCTACTTTGTTTTATATTATGATACATGGGCAAAAGGGCATTCAAGTACCTTAATACCTATTAAAACGTATAAAAACATTATAAATATTCTTAATGTACAGAATGGGTCATATGACTATTTATAGGACTGAAATTAGACAACTCACAAAATATTGAGCATATAATGAAATTAGAGATAACAATGCCCCATCTCCACTCAATAAAATGTATGATGGGTATTACTTGTGGAACACTTACTCTGCCTACACATGCCATCTGTGCAGTTTTTGGAGTCCAGCAGCATCCCACCACAGTCTTTACCCCCATTCTTGGGAGTAGGTGCATTACATTCTCTACTTCTCCAATGAGTGCATTCAGTGCTGCAGGCTGACCACTTGTTCCACTCCGTCCATCCTCCGTCAACTGCAAATCACGGCATAGCAATATATATCAATAGTACAATTGGTTCTATAAAGATGTATATTGAATTTGCATGCATTTTATACTAATGAATGGGAATGCCACATCACTATTAACTGAAGCACAAATACCTGGGCACATAGTGGTACAAGCCAGTTTCTGGAATGGTTGACCGTCACAAAAGGCTCCACCATTTAAAGGGGTAGGATTTGTGCACATTCTTGTCCTCTTTTGTATACCTCGTCCACAGGGGTTATTGCATGGAGACCATTCTGACCAGGATGACCATCCCCCATTCACTAAAGGGAAAAAAAAACATAACAAGATCCATTTTATGTGAAAGAGAGAGCTACAGAGTAGACTGATGGCTTATGAAACATATCAAGGCTGATAACACGCAGAGGGAAACTCAGCAGAGAAAAATAATAGTTGTCTTAACTAATGACTTGAAAATATTTATAACCATCTGGTGAGCCGAGGTCCGGTCTAGAAAAATCCCTGCCACCCACCGTTGGCTGGGTAAAGTTGGCACACAAAGCCTAATAACAGGTGCTATGGTTATTTAATTATAAGCAGATGTAATTAATTTACTACTCAGAGAGATGCAAAGTGGTCTTTAGTTCTCTTTCCGCAGACATCTGCTACTTGAATTGCAAGCTTCTCTGTGCAGAAACATTAGCCATCAGTCAAATTATTATGATTTCCTTGGATAAAAAGTATGCATCTTGTCCCTAATGACCGCCATTCATTTCAGACTTGTCTCATGTATTCTTCTGATTAATTTAACTATTACTATTGTGGTTTTCACATTTCTTGTCTAAAGCAAATTTCTTTTTGAGTCTCCAGCAAAGCCCTTCTCTATCTATGGCTAGGGTAAGACCTGCGTCAGCCATAAGGCTGACGATTCCGTTTAAAACTTAGAAATTTTCAGCCTGAGCGCATAGCGTTAAACGCGTTTCCTGTGCGCTCAGCAAAAGTGTATATCCGGTCCTTGTGTGTGGAGTCGGTGGCTGTGCGGAGCATCAGGTGTCCATAGAGATGCACACACAGCTAGTGCATAGTGTTATATGCCGTTAACGCTATGCGCTCAGGCTGAAAAATTCTAAGTTTTAAATTGAATCGTCAGCTTCTCTCTCTCTCAAAATAAATGTCATTCTAGGGAAATAATATACAACAGATCTGAAAAATACAAATTCTCTGCATTTTTCTGTAGCTGCAGATTTCTGACAACACAAATCTGCACCATTATTTTCTGTCAGTACATAGCCTAAGGCTGGAGTCACACTGGCATGAATATCTCACATTGCACACATTGCCCGTGTAAGGCTGCATTCACACTGCATAATTTTCACATCCGTGTGGTACCTTGAATTTCAAGGAGCACACAAACCAGCACGGATTGTGCTAAAAGATGCCAAGTGATGCCCACTCTTGTCAGGTCATTTTTCAGTATGATGCTAATAGTACCCTTGAATTCTGCCTGGACAGACCTTTCAGAATATGTAAAAATCATTACTGTACTCTCTGTAGTTTTCTTTCTATAAGTACCTTCACACCCTGCCAGCAGCTAGCTGCATTAGTCCAGTCCATTACTTTCACTCCGAGTAGTCCGTAGTATGTAAATGTTATTTAAATAACCACACCTGTCCAATATGTTATTCTGTCCCCCTCCCCCTGTGCTGAAGTTACACTGAAAATCTCAGGCTTCTGCAGGCTGGTTTGGAGGGGAGAGGGAGACAGAGGAGAGATATATTGTGCTACAACTCCTGGAGTACTGCAATGTGTGCTGTCTGTGAGGGATTTCTATCTGTTTATATGAACGTTGGTTTTCCTGCATACATGTAATGTGTTTATCTGCTGAGCAAATGATAAAATGTTCATATAAACACAAATAAATATCTCAGAGAGCACACAAAACACATATGCCTCATACACACAATGACACTGCTTAATACTGGAGAGAAATGAAGATGACAGAGCTGAAGCTGCTAAGAGTGCACACCTCCTCCCCCCTCCTTTCACCTCTGGAGTAAGTGCCTGGAGAGCTGCACACACAGAAAGATACCCCCCCCCCCATGTGAGTGATTTCTACTGAACTTCTTGTGTGCATACAGAGAAGGGGAGTGCAGTGATGTTACTACGTGACTATTCATTCCTTGGGGAGTGTGCTGCAGAGAGTTAAGTGATCACTCACTGTGATTGACAGATGGAATTAATCTTTTATTTAGCAGTTTACAGAGGATAGGGATTACTTCAAATAAAAGAAATAGATGAATAGAAAGAGCTTCACCATAGGAATTAAAAAATGAGCTCAGGAACATATGGAGTTTTGACCTGACATATTCCCTGTACGCATAAATTTGAAGCATTTAATCAGGTAAGATTTGCCATACCTCGCCCGTGCTCTGCCCGCTCACTTGCAGTGCCTCTACTGTAAAAGCGCATAAAAATGTCAAAGCTTTGGTTGAACTTCTGAGTTTTCAAAGTGTTTTATGCCAATAACCTAGCAAAAACACTTTGGTGAATCTGGTTCTCCGTCTGAGGACTACTATTTTACATCTGTGTAGGAACAGTCAGAATATACTGAGCATTTCTGGTAACCAACGTACCAACAACAAAGGATTTTTTGGTAACCACAGTGTGTTAGAACATATTGTCAGACATCTGCTCCCGCAGATTATACAACAAATATCTATATATATTCCTATTCTAGAATTAGTAGGTTTTATGACAAATGGTTCTAAGACAAATGGTCATCAGGATGCTTAGATGTACTTATAACAAATATATGTACACTGAGTTTTAGATCAGTAAGATAATAGTGAAATGTTGCTACATTGCCCAACAATAAGTATGGGAAATAATGTTTTTCCTTCCAGCAAATTCACCTGAAGCGCTGCAGACACTTATCTGCTGAGGAAATAGCCCAACTATGGCAGGTTGTTTTGGGTAATTGTTATATAAAATGAAACTGACTGCAGTTTTCAAGATTACAGACAAGGTATATTTTAGTGTCAGACATTTACAGATATTTATTAAGACATAAACCCAGGTTATACTGGAAATGAGTCTGCTAAAAATGTCATTCCTACTAATCCTATATAAACCTGCTCACTATCACACCAATATTTTATATGAGATTTATCATTAGCATTTTCTTTCTGGTTCCCTAGCATACCTTCCAATTTTTTCTAATAAGGTTTTTCTTTTTTATAAAGTGATATGCCACGACTTTATGGGGCTGACTCCTGATACCACCATCGCTCCTCAGAATGCTGTGAATACCGTGCTGGTTTAGTGATGAGTCTGCAGCATGGCCGTATGGCAGAGAATGCCGCTAAGCAAGGTGAAATTAGAAGGAGCAGAACTCCTATCCTGTCTACTCTCAGGATTGGTGGGGGTCCGAGTGGTCAGACTCTCACTGATCATGAAGTCATAGCATATCCCAACCAGAGCTGTAGAGTCAGAGTTGTGTAGTCTGTGTCCATTTTGGATGGAGTCGGAGTCAGATTCAGGGAGATTGAAGAGTCAGTTGTGTTGGCTTATCGACTCCACAGCCCTGATCTCAACAGTATGTAATTACGGTATGTTATTAGATGAAAAAACTAATATAGTGATGAACAATAATTTGCCCTTTAGACGCACATGAATGTGCAGGAGGGGGGATATTGTGTGTCCAGTCTAATACTGAGCGAGAAGTCCAGTAACAGTGGATAGGAGAGAACAATATAAGGATATTTAGGCCCCTTTCACATCAGCGGTAATTGCTGATCGCGGCAGTTGCGGTGAAAAAAACGCAACTGCCGCGATTACCGCATAACGGACGCACTTGCGATTCACCTGCGGCAAGCCCCATGCAATGTCTACAGTTGCAGTTTCGGCACTTGCGGCAGATGCGGCTGCGAAAAAAACGCGGTCAGCCGCGGTTTTCTTGCGGCCGCATCTGCCACAAGTGCCGAAACCGCACTTGCCACACCTGCCGCACACTTACCGCAAGCCCCATAGACATTGCATGGGGCTTGCCGCAAGTGAAACGCAAGTGCAACTGTTATGCGGTAATCGCGGCAGTTGCGTTTTTTTTTACCGCAACTGCCGCGATCAGAGATTACCGCTGATGTAAAAGCAGCCTTAGGGCCCTTTCACATCAGCGTTTTTTTCAAATCGCGGCAGATGCGGTGAAAAAAACGCATCTGCCGCGATTACCGCATACCGGCTGCACTTGCGGCACGGTTGCGGCGCGATTGCGGTAAACGCCATACAATGTATAGACGGACTTGCGGCAGGTGCGGCAAGCGCGGTTTTGGCACTTGCAGCAGGTGCGGCCGCGGAAAAAAAATGCTGTCAGCCGCGGTTTTTTTCGCGGCCGCACCTGCCGCAAGTGCCAAAACCGCACTTGCCGTACCTGCCGCAAGTCCGCCTATACCTTGTATGGCGTTTAACGCAACCGCGCCGCAACCGTGCCGCAAGTGCAGCCGGTATGCGGTAATTGCGGCAGATGCGGTTTTTTCACCGCATCTGCCGCGATTTGAAAAAAACGCTGATGTGAAAGGGCCCTTATTTACTTATCCAGGTCCAAGCTAAAGCTACGCTCCTCATTTCCCTTCAGTATTACACTGCATGGGTGGTAACGCACAAGCAACAAGCAACTAAGTAAAACTGGGTTTCCGTAATTCAGTTGTGTCTTGACAGTTGCCTAATGCCTGAACCGGACAAAACGGATGCAAAGTTCCAGTCTGGGTTTTTTGTTGCCAGGACAAAAACATGGCGGCATGTAATGCTTTCTGATCAGTTCTCAGATCAATTCTTCAAAACGCCTGATGTCCTTGGTGACTAAGAATGGTCCCTATGGCGTCCCGTGTTTCCTCAAATGTTTCTGTTCTATGGTGGAGGGAAAAAATACTTGACGGCCTGATAAACAGAAAGGAGGCCTACGAGCCCTGACTGTGAATGAGTTTTTCAGTCTCTACAAATATCAGACACAATTTGTCATCATCACGAGCCTTTTACAATGTTAAGTTACTTGGGAAAAGGTGTATGGCGATCCGCGCTGCCAGACTGACTCGCATCAAAGAAGACACTTGGAAATGAAGTGTTGATCAGATCCTTCTTTTATTCACCGACGCGTTTCGGTGCCCACCTGGCACCTTCATCAGGGATACCTGAAGGTGCCAGGTGGGCACCGAAACGCGTCGGTGAATAAAAGAAGGATCTGATCAACACTTCATTTCCAAGTGTCTTCTTTGATGCGAGTCAGTCTGGCAGCGCGGATCGCCATACACCTTTTCCCAAGTAACTTGATGTTCCTCCACGTCTGAGTGGTTCGGTGAAGGTCCAGCAGCAGCCATCAGGATATTATTCCTAACACGTCTTCAAACCAGTTGTGGGTGACACAACTGGATCAGGTGAGTGGACCCCTTTTGCTCACCGGGTTACCTATTTTAGTGTCTAGTGATAAGGGCACTATTGCGCCTCTTGTTCCCCAACCCCTTTTGTATTATCTTTATAATGTTGTATGTATCAGGAGATGCCTTCAGGACGTTTTACCTTCGGAGTACATTCCTGTGTAGATATGTACTTTCATAAGAGTACTACTACCCCATCTTACAACCCCTGTGCTTCACATACTCAGAACGAGGGGTGTAAATGTGAACAAAACGTTACAATAACATTTTAATAGATTTCAGTCACTAAGCAAAATCTGAAAGAACAAAAAATAATTCCTACAGGTAGAAGTAATCACAACCACAATAACAACAATAACATTACTGCGACATGAAGCAATGGGATGCTTCCCAGTACATACCATAAACTATGACAGTTGCCGTGGTACTCCGCCGCTTGGCAACAATATTCTTAGCAACGCAGGTGTAGTTGGCGGTATCTGAAAGCCGGGCTTGCTTAATTATGAGATTGTGGTCAATTGTTATGAGGAAATTAGTGTCTTGCGTAGGGTCAATAATGTCTTCATTTTTTAACCACTCCACCTACAGAATGAGAAAGGGAGGGGTGAGAAGATAGGAGACAGCGACATCCAAAGGACACATAATTAAAAAATGAACAACTTTCTGACCTCAGGATCAACAACAATTAGTCTTCTTTGAACCAGAATAGAAAGAAGATTATAGCAAATGCCTTAATAGGTTACATATCACAAAGCCATCCACATTAATGCTCTCTAGAAGCACCTCTGATTATTAGAGAGGCTAAACATGATGATGTTGTGAGCAATAACAGTAAAAACGTAAAGCTGCTACAGAGATGGATAGTCATGGGGAGGACGGCTATATATTCGCAAGTGAAAAATGATCACATTTAATTTTCAAAATGACAGGTGCCCTTTAAGAAATTGTTTACATGGTGGCATTTAATGCAGATTCCATCAGCGGAGAATCATATTCCAATTTCCGCCATTAATTCTTTTTTTCCACAGAAAAAAAGATCCAATACGTGAAAACAGTCAAATACATAGATGGGCTGGATCCACTTCAGTAGCTTCCATTTTGGAATGAAGCCTTGAAGAGAAGACATCTCCTATGATGTGTAAAAAGACATCCATGTCTAGCAGACTCCCATGGTTCACTCTTTTTTGTTTGTACAGAAATAAGTACATGCCATTAGGCCAAGAACTTGATGGTGTATGGCCTGTAGGATAGTGGGATGCAACAGCTTGCTGTATTGCAAATAGCAGGTTGTGCTCTTATTAACTAAGAAATGAGTATGCCGGGACTTGCAGTTCAGCAAGTTTAAGCAATACAGTATGCTGGGGCTTGTAGTTCCACAGGTTCAGGTAGTGCATTAAAAGTGTAGGTCAGCCAAAAGACAGGGTAGCGTCTGGCCAATCTGATTCCTCACACGCCTGGGTGTTTCAAGGGATATAATCTCAGTGTTAATCTGATTACATATCTGTGTATTTGGGAGCAGGAGCTGCCCTGGAAGGCATGAAGTCCGGACATCACATGCAGAGCCTGTATGGCTCTGAAAAGTACCTGAGATGGCTTTCTCTTTGGTTGTGCTTGGACAAGATCCTGGAAGGCACAGACTGGGTTCTCACTCTCAGTGCTTGGGTGGCCATTGTCCTGGAACACACCTGGGATGGTATGCGTGGAAGTGGCCGGCGTCTTGGAAGGCACAGACTGGGTCTCACTCTAAGTGCTTGGGTGGCCATTGCCCTGGAACACACCTGGGATGGTATGCATGGAAGTGGCCGGCGTCTTGGAAGGCACAGACTGGGTCTCACTCTCAGTGCTTGGGTGGCCATTGCCCTGGAACACACTGGGATGGTATGCATGGAAGTGGCCGGCGTCTTGGAAGGCACAGACTGGGTCTCACTCTCAGTGCTTGGGTGGCCATTGTCCTGGAACACACCTGGGATGGTATGCGTGGAAGTGGCCGGCGTCTTGGAAGGCACAGACTGGGTCTCACTCTCAGTGCTTGGGTGGCCATTGTCCTGGAACACACCTGGGATGGTATGCGTGGAAGTGGCCGGCGTCTTGGAAGGCACAGACTGGGTCTCACTCTCAGTGCTTGGGTGGCCATTGTCCTGGAACACATCTGGGATGCTATGCATGGAAGTGACCGGCATCCTGGAAGGCACACGGTGAGGAGACCACGGGAACTTTGAAGGTAATCCATGTCAAGGGACTGTGTAAATTATGCCAGGCGGGTGTAACCGCCATTGGTACAGACTGAGGGTCATATAATATTCTGTTGATGTACATATTATGAACTTTTTATAATATGTGGTTTATGGTGTAATAAACCAATGGATTTTGTTTTACTGAAAAACATGCCTGTTTGCCTCTGCTACTATTTGAGTGTCCCCAACACGCTCAGTGAGCAAATCACTACAGTATCTAAATCCAGGGTGTATCAAAAAAGCTTGGACTATTTATTCAGTGTACATCCAGACCTTTCCTAATAATACACTTTGGACATTTAATCTAATGGTAGAAGGACATCCATTACTGTCTCAATAACTAAAGAGAAAAGGTCTGGTGTCACAGCCAAAGTTTGTCAAATATTGGGAAAAGAACAGGTGTGGAGGTTAAGTGTGTTAATAGCTGTCACATTAACAAATACAAGTCTTCATATAAACAAATCTGCTGAAAAGTAAAACCTGGCTCCCTTAATGTGGATGCATCCATCACACCACTAATGCATCCGCGAGGATGGGACTAATCTGTCTCCCTCCTTCTCTTCACTGAAATCTACCTGCCAAAGCTTTGTAGGAGTTAGCCCCTGCTGGATACTAAAGCTGTCATGACAGTTTCTGGTGTGGCGGGTTTCAGTTCGACAGCTCCTTTAGGAGATAATCAGTCTTAACTATGAGCAAATTATCCACCAGTAGATATAGAAACACTACTGGTCTTAGATTTTCCTATCTAAAATTGTTGTCCAGTTTCAAGATACAAGGATACACCATCATTATCAGATCAGTGGGGGTCCGACACCCGGCACAAATGCTGGTATTGGCTCCAGTGCTGGCCGAATGTACACACAATGAATAGAGCTGCAATTTGACCAAAACACACTGAATGGAACTGAGCAGTGAAGTCCATGAGATTATAATTGCTAATCTGTAGGGGGTGCCCAGTGATGGACCTCCACCAATCTGATATTGATGATCTATCCTACAAATAGGAAATGAGTATGTGTCCCTTTTACCTGAGACATAAGTGCATGATTTTGCGATTAATCCGATTCAAAATTTAAGGAATGGTCTCCAATCCTAGAAGTGAAGAACACTGACTGGGATAGAGTTTAACACTAAGGGTAATTTACGAAAAGCAATTATAGGTCTTAGAATTTATATAAACAAAAGAAGACTGTGGCACTCATCCTATGTGTACTGGTGCACGTTAAACACTATACATAATGGCCATGTGTATGACTACCCAGGAGCCACGTTGAGGCATGTCTCCCTATATTGCATCCTAACCTACTGACATACCTGGTTATTCATTAGGTCATTAGCTGTAATGCATTTCTGGATTCATATAAGCATGACTTAGCGTTGAGTGCTGCTGGTTTTTTTGTTACATTGAAATTTATTTAAACAGTCCAAACTTGCCTCAGCAGGTGGAATACCCTCAGGGGGACGGCACTGAAGTAACACCTCTTGTTCCAATGGTACTTCTTTACCTAGAGGTTCTTGGTCAAAATTCTTTCTTAGATCTGAAACCACAAGAATAAAAAATACACATTTATTTATAAAATAATGACAAAGATGGTGTGAAAAAAATATAAATTTCACTTTAAAAACTATCACATTTCTGAATATCATCAATAGCACTTTCAAATCGCAGGTAGACCTCTATTACAATGCACTTTTATGTAGCTCCACAAGATGGTGATATTGTCATGAGATCTGTAGAACACCTGTATTGTACGGTAAATCATTGACTTTTATAGAAATCAATACATGGAGGAAACTTACAGGCTATTCTGACGTAGGCTCTGCGGCTCTTGGTGGTGCCTGCTGAACTCCATGCAACACATTGGCACCAGTAATCCTCCAATCCAAACAGTTCTTCTACCTGCTGTCTGGACACCTCAATCTGGACTTCCCGTACAACAAGTCCTGATGATCAGAAAAGCAATTTTATATAAATATCCTGGCCAAAAAGGAAAACATTATTCCAAAAATATTACATTGCACTATATGAAATGTCAATGATCTCAAACATTCAAATAAACAGGTCAATGAAATAGGATTTCTTTTAGAATATTATCAGGAAAAATGCATGATTTCAACTAAAAAATATTAGCACTGCACCTCTCACTGGTCTGGTGGTTACGGCTGTTCCAGATATGATGTTGTCTTGTACATCAGTTATCTGACCGCTGCAGGCAATCACCTCCTTATCGGGCATGCGTCATACATGCCAGTGATTGGATAAAGCCGTAAGCTAACAGATATAAGTCATAGGTTCCGTATTGTCTGGTAACACTGATGAAACTATTACTTATTCCTTTATTTTAGATTATTGCCTACTTGTCAGAAAATGTAAAAAAAAATCCCAGAAAAGCAATAAAATGTTGGGGTAAAATGTGATTGTACTTCTGAGGTTTTCGGTCACCTGGGTACATATGCAAAGACACTCTTCAGAGAGAAGAGAAATGGAACGGCAGTAGCAATCCTAAATGCCAGAATCGCTCATGATTTGGTTTAAGGTATGAAAACGAAGCAGACACACCATTCACAGATCTGTCAATTGGGGTATTTGCCCCTCATCAGTGCAAAGTAGAACTTACTTGGAGAGGTAAGTGGCCTCTAACAGGAGTTCTATGGGTTATGTTTCTCCTTTTGGAGAGTGCCAAGTTGGCAGAGAGACTTATAGTCCATACAATGCATCTCTTACCAGTAGAGATGAGGGTACCCGAACTTTAGAATTCAGTGTTCAAGCTGAACACAGAATTTACAAAAAAAATCAGTGTCCAAGTTGGGAGTTCAAGTGCTTTATTCATGCAAATCACAGTAGTGAGCATGGCTGTGCTTGGGTACACTTGGGTGCTCAACCCAAGTGCCGCTTGAAGTGTTTGAGTGGCTCACACCGGGGGTAAAACCAGTGTTATCAGATGTAGTGAGTTTTAAAAAAATAACAAAATTCTGCCCTCCCTCCCCCGGAGGTGTTTGGTTATAACTAGCTGTATGTGGGTGGAGAGCTGAACTGCCCAATCAATGACTTTCAATGAGGTTAACGTCAAGTTCGGGTTTAGAACAGAAGTTTATGTAAAGTCCAGCTAAACCCCCAGTGCCTGAACATGCACGGGTCCGCTTATCTCTAATTATCAAGGGAACATTGTGTCATGTATAAGACACCCTAAAACAAGAAATGTTACCCTTTAGACCTCTTGGAGGCATATGACACTTTGCATTTAAAATAAAGAGCTGCTTAATGGTACCTGTTAACTCATCAACCCTTTCTTTAGTTATATGGTCATTCTGGTTCACCCACTCTCCATTGCATTTAAAGTAGATCTGTATGGCTGGGTTGGCTTTGCAGATAAGTTCTACTGGCTTGTTCTTTACTATGTAGGCATCTTCCGGTTCCAAGAGAAAATGTGGTAAAGATTCTGCAGGTGCTGATGGGAAAGAGTCTGGAAGTACATCACTATATTCAATCCCTGAAAGTAAAAGAAAATGTGATTTTGAAAAACAAAATTCTTGACATACATGTAGAATAAACCAATTTTTTGTGACTTTTCAGTGGCTTTCTTAAGCACCACTCCAGTAGCTTTTGTTTCAGCACTAAACAATCACAACATGCAATGTTACAGCTGACCCTGCATCCCTTCACAATGACCTTTCCACGCATTCATGTTTAAAAAAAAAAATAAGTCTCTTCATTGTGGCTATGTACATGTGTTATTTCCTGAAGCAACTGGAAGTTGGGGGTCTAACAAAGCCCTAGTGGCCAGTGTGAAAATTGCAAGACACCTTCTTATTGAAGTGGTCATGTGAGAGAAAGAAATCATATTACTTTCTATCAGAACTACTTGGACTTGGGTGGTAATTTGCAAGTATTAGTGTAATACACAATGTTAATGTAAGATGCAACCCATTAAAAAATTGACTGTGATTTAATCTCCACTGCAAATAATGCAGTAAATTTATGAAGTATAGGTACAAGAAAGGCACAAGGACAGACAAATTATTTGAAATGATATATAGTAAAAATAGACAATGAAAGTTAGATACTAAGTAAAACTAGGAAACCAAGGTCAAATGACACTATGAATTGTGTGCCGTGTAAGTTTTAGGTCTGATATCTTTAAAGGGAACCTGTCAGGTTCCCTGGGCACCGAGACCCACGAGCAGTTCTGGAAGCATCCCTCTAATCCCTGCCTAACAGTCCCAGCACATAGTATACATAAAGCATACAGCGCAGTAGCATACATGAACATATCTTTAGAAAAATTATTTCTAAAGTCTGTTTATGAAATGCTAATTAGGACTTTGACTAGTTGAGGAGGTGTTAGTTCCTCGAACTTCCTCCGACTATTTGGCCCACTTAGCATGCTATCACCCACTGTGGGCATATTAACATGCTTTACCACCGCAGCGTCACCTGCAATACCATATAAAGCCGTGTATTCCGGCCCGGGCTTGAGAGAAGCTCACTGCACATGATCAGAAGTCATCTGCCCTTCCGGTCATGCGCACTATGCTTTTCTGAGCTGGGTCGCATGCACTATAGCTTCAGAGGAGTGCGCATGACCAGAAGCGCATATGACTTCTGATCCTGCGCAGTGAGCCTCTCTGAATCGGGGGTGCATACACTCAGCGTCAGAGAAACTCAATGGCATGCGCAGCTTTGTATGGCGATGCAGATGATGCTGCTATCTAAAGCATCTTATCATGCCCAGAAAGGTGTGATAATATGCCAAGTGGGTCGACTAGTCAATGGAACTAACGCCCCCTCAACGAGTCAAATCCCTAATTAGCATGTAATAAACAGACTTTAGAAATACTTTTTTTTTTAAAGATCTGTTTATGCATGCTATTACAGGAAGGGACTGTTAGGCAGAGATTAGAGATATGCACCCAGAACTCCTCATGGGTCTGGGTGCCCAGGGGACCTGACATTTCCCTTTAAAATATTGGGCATGGAGAGATGACATGGAATGGTAGAAGGTACAATTACTAACACAACTTTTTGAAACTCAGAAAATATTGATAACCTATACCTATGATAGCACCCCCACAAGCAGATACTGATGTCCAATTAAAGGCTATGTCACTTCTAGTGGAAAACCCCTTCAATTTAATTAGTAACAAAGTATGATAATTGAGGAGTGTATGCCTGCAGGTAAGGGGAAGGTTGATAAGCTTATCGCATACAATTTTGTGATGGATTCCAATGCATGAACAGTACATAGAATTTTCAAACTATTTAGGTAAATAAAAAAAATAAAAAAAACTTATGTTGTGAGGTGATGCTGACTTTAAACCAATCAAATGCCACTTGATTTTTGAGGATGGCAAATCTCTTTTTAAGATCTGAAGGACTCTCTTTGGCTCTCCTGAGAAATATATTTTTAAAGAACGTTAGTCTCCAGCACCATAGTCATATGAGGTGATCTGTCTATGATGATAGTTCTTAGGGTACCGTCACACCAGGTGACATCGCCGGCGATTTCGCAGGTGACACAGTGCGTGGCCTATCGTCAGCGTCATCGGCGGCGAGTCGCCCCGTGCAAAGTGGCGATTTTGCGCCGAAAAATGGGCTGAGAGTGGTCGCCTGATTTCAGAGCACTGCTGTGAAACCAGGCAACCATCTCAGGCGATGTGTATGCATCGCCCCGTGTAACATCGCGATAGGCGATGTTACAGGCAATGAGAGCCATAGGCTCCTATGTTACAGGCTCCATGCTGGGGTTTCTAGACACCCCAACAGCGACGTCGCCTGAAACATCGCCAAAGCGTCGCCGGAGGTGTCTCCACGTGTAAACACGCGACGGCGACGCTGGCGGGGTGCCAAAACGTGTGCGTTCCCGTGCGTCGCCTGCAATATCTCCGGTGATGTCACCGGGTGTGACGGTACCCTTAAAGTTAACCTATCAGGTCCTCGAGGTCTGTCAATTTGCTCTCATGATTTAAAGCCTTAGTCCAGCAATACAATTTTGCCCTTGAATATACCATCCTTTTATTTATATGTCCACAAAAGTAACTTTTGTTGTCATCTCTCACCTTTGCATATTCTTTTTAACTAGCCCAATGGGGTGTGGATTTGACAATTTAGTCCTGCTGTAATCATGCCCTCAGGTTGTGATTGACATTCTCCCACCTGCAATCACCTAAGAAGACAAAGTTGGTAACTTCAAGTATTCATTCGATCTCACCTGCCCCGGACAGACGCACTCTAGATGCTTTCACACGACTTCACTTTTCCCTGGACAGGCCTGGTGAAGCTGGATGAGCTGAATGATCGGTTTTGTGCGCATTCCCAAAGAGAAATTATGTTGCATAAATGCCCAAAATTGCCCGCATCATTTTCTTAGGTGATTGCATTAGGTGATTGCAGACTGGAGAATGCCAATCACGACCTCGAGACATGAATAGAGGCTGAAGTCAACGCCCCATTGGAGCAGTTCAGGCGAATATGTATATGTGAGTGATGACAATATGAGCCATTTTTGTGGATGGCTCATATGATACGGATATGATACGGAATGATTTTTTTGCCACTCTTATGGCTCTAAATCCTACATCAGAGTGATATGGGTGGACCTTAAGAGGTCTTCTTTAATATTTACATAAAATAGTATTACTCACATATATTATAAAAAAGGTGATCATACATAAAGTAGACCTCCGTTTTCAATTCTTTGAACAAGAAAATTGAAAAAACAATAAAACAAACAATAAAGCAATAAAAGAAATCCAAATAATCTAAAATGGAAAATAAAAGTAATACTTTCTGTATGATGTTCTAATAAAAAATAAAAAAACAAAGTAATAAACACAAAATAGCAAAAGGATGAGTGCAGGGAGGCTTGCTGCCTCGTTTAAAATCCATTTAGGGAAAATTGACTTTTCATTTCCAGTTTTAACACGGCACTAAGAGAAAGCGGCAGGACATTTGTCATAATCCATTAACTGCTCTTTTGGAAACGATGAATTAAACTCCAGGCTAATTTCTTCATCTATCTGTGTCTTTCCTTCACTTGATGTCACCATATCTTGTACTATTGACTGGCACAGAAATCCCATCCTGACTTCATTACAAGGACTATAATTTTCTCAGCACTCTCCCAATTGTATGGGGTCCCAAGGTAATTAGAAGACAAAGTGCTCACCCACTGCCATGGCTTGAGGGTAGCTGTTTCAGAGTTGAAAATAAATGATATCCCGTGGCTGGGCATTTTCAGCTAGGTGGGTTACCAACAAAGGGGAAAATTGGAAAATGTGGAAAAATCAGCTGGCAAGTTGGCAAGAAAATGGTTCAAATTATGTACGAAGTCTCGGTAAATGTTTATGGAAAATGAAGCTTGCCCCTTTACGGCCAGTGAAATTAGATTGTACATTATACTGCTGTCAGAAGATAAATCAGAGGCCATTATGTATACCATGAATGTTACATTATTTATAAAGTGAATCTAATGTACTGAACCATAGGTGAACACTAACATCATTTGTATTGAAGAGCTACAAGATGCATTCCCGCAGAGAAGTATAGAAAGTTGGCCCACCGGGTTGGTTGTATACCTCCTGCCATTTCATACACATTGTGGCTGCAAGTTATGGTCTGGTGGGGATGGCAGGAAAGCTGATAATCAATTAAAATTAATATAGTTTCATTGACTATTGGGTATTAAACATCAAGTACATGTACACAGCTTATTACATAGCAAAGTTGGACAGTCCACTTATTTTTTATATATTTTTTTTGCTACTGCTTCCTGTACTTGTGCTTTAGCCGGGGGCTACGCAATGAATAAGAGCTAGTTATCCAATGGCCATTTAAGTACATTTTCCTCTCATACAGAGATAATTTGTTTCCCTGATTTGAACACACAGGGACTGCTAAACAGATGGCAGCAATGCATTTGAAAATCTATTTAAGGCCCTAAGTAGGGGCTGCATGCCTTGGAGACGCGGTCGGATTTATTCAAACATTGGTTTTCAAGTCACAACACTAACCACACACAATCAAAACCATTATATTGTCAATTTAACTCCTCTTACCATTAATCACAAAAAGAATTCTACTCAAGCGACTTGAGTTTTTATATTTAAAGTACAGTTTGATTATTAAGCACATAAAGTCAGAAGCTGGGATTTCTTTCCTATGCAGCACAGGGGTCCAAAGTCTGACTCCAACCAGAGACAACAGTTCCGACAAGTCTGTATGTTGTAACCAGCATGTCGTATGTCCAGGTACTCGGACATTCCTCCTATGCTCACGACCCCCTGCTCCCTCCAAATACTGATAGGTGAATTATTTTCATCTGAAATTGACACTAGTGTGTTTGTGTTTAAGCTAAGGGCAAAAGATATTAAAATTGATTCTGTATAACTCAGTGAATCATGTTGGTACTAAACATGCATCAATAAATCAAAAACGTTAAAGGAACCTGTCATGTCCTTTTTTGTTTTTAAACCACCTCCAATGTTATTTAGATGGTGCACTGTGCATCACTATCCTGGTTTAAAAAAATCCATGTATTTATCATAAAGAAGCAGTTTAGGCCCCTTTCACATCAGCGGTAAACGCTGATCGCGGCTGTTGCAGTGAAAAAAACGCAACTGCCACGATTACCGCACAACAGCCGCGATCACGGCACACTTGCGGCAAGCCCCATACAATGTCTAGGGGCTTGCGGTAAGTGTGTGGCAGGTGCGGCAAGTGCGGTTTCGGCACATGCGGCTGCAAAAAAAAGTGGCATACCGTTTTTTTTTCCGCGGCCGCACCTGCCACAAGTGCCGAAGCCGCAACTACACCTCACTTGCCGCACCTGCCGCAAGCCCCATAGACATTGCATGGGGCTTGCCGCAGGTGAACCGCATGTGCGGTAATCGCGGCAACTGAGTTTTTTTTCACCGCAACTGCCGCGATCCGCGCAAAACGCTGATGTGAAAGGGCCCTTAGATGCTTGCATTTGGTATCTGCACAAACAGTCATCGAGGTGTATTCTTCAGCTGCAATCAGTCACATCAATCAATTTCAGTCATGCAGTTTTTTAAGCAGTGACGCCTCCCCGCACTGTAATATATTAACATCACTTCAGGACATGCAGAAATTCCTTAATGCTGTAGTAAGACCTGTGGTGATATCAAGACCATATGATCATAATGGGCATCACTAACCCTAAACTTCCTTCATGTTAACACTGCTTAGCTCTGCCCATTATGGTCACATGGACGTGATATCACCACAGGTTCTTCTACGGCATATGTGAATTTCTGAAGATCCTTTAGTGATGTTAATCTATTACTATGTGGGGGTGTGTGACTAAGTTAAAAACACTGCATGACTGAATGTAGATTGACATCACTGATACCAGCTGAAGTATCCACCCCAATGACTGTTTGTGTAGATACCTAATGCAAACAAGTGCTTTTTTATGATAAATACATGATACTTCTAAGCCAGATTAAGTGATGCACAGTGGATGATCTAAATAACATTGGAGGCGGTTTAAAAACATAAATGACTTGACAGGTTCCCTTTAAAGAAGTAGCTCAAGCCCTTTTTTTCTCTTTAAATCTGTGTATATGTGTATGCACTGTAGTGTGTGTGTTTATATAGTCACCGATCATCACCTTCTCCTCTGGGATCCAATGCCATTCTGCTCCTCTTCTCAGTGATGTCACCAGCTTCAGACTCACTTTGTGACACTGTGTTCTGTGTAACCCAGAAGTGGCTTTTACAATGTAATATTATTTGGACCATCAGAACAAGGCTCCATAGACTTACATTGTAAAAGAGACTTTGGCTCCCTCCGTTCCTTGTTCAAGAGTTCAGAGAGTCTGAAGAGCAATGATGTCACTGAGAAGAGGAACAGAACGTAGCTGGAAACCAGAGAAGGTGGTGGTAGGTAAGTTATATTACCCAAGACCGTACATTATATAGAAATAAACACAGGTTTAGGGGGGAAAAAATTCCTAATGGTGTCTATAAAAAAAAATTCTATTTATGCCCCCCCCATTCCTTCCTGCCCTAGGTTATTTATTATCTTGTTCTGACAATAATGTGAGGAATTGATACATATAAATACAGTGTCTAGCTAGCCAACTTATATGACTTAGCTGCAAAATAATAAAAAATATATTTTTTTAAATCTTCCATTCTATAAAAAGTGTATTGAAAAGTTTTATACTGAACTGACAATGATTTTAGTTAGCTAACACCAAAGATTTCTTGAATTTGTATCTAGACATGGGCCACTTGGCAGGACATTACTCAATGTAAAACAAGGCTGTCTACTCATCATTTCTGATATTTAACATAACTTTAAGAATAACTGTAATATATTCAATACAATTAAAAGACCTAGCCTGCAAAGACCAACATCTACCTGTGACCAGTAGAAACCTATAGCAGGTGAAAAAATGAATTACATCTACCTGGACCAATAGAAGCTTGTAAATATGCTCAATTAGCAGCCCTATATAACAAATTTGACATTGCACATACTTTCAGAAAAATCCAAACCTACATATGCTGAGAGTTGAGTTTATTTCGTTACTGTATATCAGCCAGTTATGCTACCAACCACCTTGTCATCTTCCTGTAACTGGACGTTAGCATAGTATAGTGTTATTCTGAGGTCATCTCAGCATGATGTTTAATAATGGAACTGGGAATCTACTGAAATGATCTCCAATTGTGATTCCTATTCAACAAAAATTAAAATAATGATGAATAAGTTGATGGACATGGCAAATGTAAGGCAATTTTTGTCCAATTGTTCATCTACAGTTCTTGACGACCTCAATCTCCTCTGATTGGCTCATTACCATAAAAATAAACTGGTAAATTCATCATTCATCTGCTCATCCAGTCCTTAATCACTTTGCAATTTGACATCCATTATTTGTTACACTAAAAAAAGTAGAATCCTACTGAGTAAAGCAAGCTCTATATTACTGGGGTAACTCCACAGAGAAGGCAGATATATACCGTAATCGAGCTATTCATACAAGGTGACCGGTTGACAAAGATTGAGCCCCTTAGCTACACAGTTGTGGGGTCAGCATGAACCACGTTCTTCGTGTTTTATCTGTACTTCCTTTCTATTTGTCTTTAATTAGTTCCATCTGCTAGAAGTAGGAAGCTGCAAAACGGCAAATTTATGAAAACATCTCTATAATAAACTAAAAATCTGCTTATCTGCACTTGAAAGGATCTCAAGCTATAAATCTGCTTACAGGCTGTAGAAGATACAAAACAGTGCTTAACTAGCCTCTGAATTCAGTCCAAACTGGCAATATTTGTGTCCTTCACCGCTTGGCTTACAGTCATTAGTGCTTTTCTAAGCTTACCATGGTATGCCGGCTATGCACAGCCACAATTTGTGGTTGGATCCAAAGGTTAGGAAAAATAATGAAATATTTGACATTAGCCATTATCTCTCTTTCAAGACCAAATTCTCACATCACTTATCGGCAGTATTTTGAGAATTATTTAATAGTCACTTTAACAATATCTGCTCCGGTTATATTTTTTGGACCTGTGTTCTTGGTTAACACTAATAGATCACCTCCTACACTGACAGCAGTCATCTCAGTTTCAAGGTTGGCTCACATCTGACATTGACCACATAAGGCTGGTTCACCACTTTTAGAATTCCCTTAGTCATTTTTTTTTGTGATAGAACAGATCCTAGTACATTTCATAACTTTGGTATGTTTTCATATATTTTGGTTGTCCCAAAAGAACAATGAGCAATTCATGGGCCAACATTTACTTAAGATATTATTTAGCTGTAAAAGGCTGTGGAGCGTTTCGGCGGCTTCTTTCACACTTTCTTCACTGTATTGGTTTTTTAGCAATTTTGTCTGAACTGCTGATGCTTTTAATACACTTTAAACTTCAAGAGTTTCGAGTTTCATCCATCCATACACTTTGCCTAACAGGATATCAATATAATAATGTTAAGACTACTGAAGGATTTGTGCTCTTATATGAACAGTTTAGGTGTCCTCTTTTCCTATATACTGAAGTCTGTTCCCTTGCCATCAATGTACTAATCAGCATTTAACACTTCTTCAGCTACATAAAGATATGTGGACACTAAACTCCATCAGGATGAAGGCAATCCAGCAGGGAATGCTTTTGTGAGTTCTATGTACGGCACATCCTTTTATTTTCCAATAACTAAGAAATGCCTACAGTAGACTTCATTTCCCAATCAGACAGTGTTTTCTGCTGCCAGGACTAATATGACACTTACAGGCTAAATTTTACAGCTTATCACAAAAAACTCCTTGATGATGTTATATTTAACTAATATTTGTGCTAACATTATAGAATTGATACTACATGGTTTATGATACAAAATAATATTGTTCCTATAATACAAGATACCCCATAGAGCAATGCTGATTATTTTGTAAGCATCCACCAGTCTACCCAATGGGGCTGCACGCTGTATAAGTACCAGCTATGGTGCAGCTCCTCCCCAAATGTGGAGTATATCACCGTCAATCTGGGTGTAACGTCTGTCAAAGTATTAAAGAGGACCTGTCACCAACCATACATGGTGATCTAATTACAGCACTGAATGCAGTATATCTGCTGCATTCAGGCAAGGGGTCCCCCAGCCATTGAGCCCCCCTGTACCCCGAGATAATACGCTTTGAAAACTTACATAGTGGAGCCAAATAGGAGGTGGCTTGTGGCTGGAGCCAAAGGGCAGTTTCACACCCCCTGTATGTTTAATCCACTCACCGCCACCTCCCTGATACCAATCATTGTCTCCCACGCCTGCTGCATAGTACACAGAGCTGTCCTTTGGATCCAGCCACAAGCCACCTCCTATTTGGCTCCACTATGTAAGTTTTCAAAGTGTATTATCTTGGGGTACAGGGGGGCTTAAGGGCTGGGAGACCCCTTGCCTGAATGCAGCAGATATGCTACATTCAGTGCTGTAACTAGATCACCATGTATGGTTGGTGACAGGTCCTCTTTAAACCTCTGTCTGGTCTTTAGCCATAACTTTTCACATTTAGTGATACTAGTGCTCTTTTTCGACTATTCTCCATCTATCTACCCTTGATCTTAGATGGGTTATAGTTCAGAAAGCCCTTGTCCCTTCCATCTATCACTGTATACTGTGATTAAATGTACTCCTAATTACAGCAATATATATTAATACATAATGTCATACTTAAGCATTTTATGAAACGTCAATAAGTCACTGTTATTGTTTTATTTTTTCAATTATAGCAAAGTGAGCACTTTGACCGTAGGAGAGTTTAGCACTATATTCTTTTTCCGTAACTGCTGTTGTATATGTTATTAAATTGTGTATGATTGATTGAAGAAAGATTCAGTCCAAGACCGAAATGTGATGCATCAAACATAACACAAATAAAAGGAGAACTTTTATGGAAGAAAGCCTCTGAAGTAATTCCTGATGACCGCACCATGCATAATCTCTTTTGCCTTTCTATTAAATCAAGTGTGCTGTATTCAGGAAAACCTAAAAGATTACAAAAAGAAAAACTGGCCCAACTCTATACATAAAAATCTGTGTCTCTGTAAGAACAGTAGCTGAACTACACGAAAAAGCCACCTTTATACGTTGTGACCCATTGGCTCATAAATTACGTTTAGTGGTTGACCGACCTTGCTGATATATAGTTCTGAGTGTATAATCATGTTACCGTAATATTTATGGAAAGTATCAAAAAGGTTCTGAAAAGAAAAAGTTGCAAAAAGAATCTTTCTTTATTATTCTTGCAGATTACTGCACAATACAGAATTTAGGCCCCTTTCACATCAGCGCTTGTGTGAAAATGTGGCAGTTGTGGTAAAAAAAACGCATCTGCCGCCTAACCGTCACACTTGTGGTTCACCTGTGTCAAGCCCCATGCAATGTCTATGGGGCTTGCGGCAGGTGCGGTATAGTTGTGGTTTCGGCACTTGCGGCAGCTGCGGCCGCGAAAAAAACAAACGCTGCTTACCGCTATTTTTTTGCGGCCACAGATGCCGCAAGGGCCGAAACCGCAACTATACCGCATTTGCCACACCTGCCACAAGCCCCATAGACATTGCATGGGGCTTGCCGCAGGTGGACTGCAAGTGTGACGGTTAGGCAGCAGATGCGGTAAATCCGCCGCATCTACCGCAATCAGCTTAAAACGTGATGTGAAAGGGACCTAAGTCATTCAGTTCTACTGTATCTTGGATGAAGGTTTCCCGTAGAGGCCCTCGGTGGTCTAAGGCCCTGATCACCATGCATTTATGCAGTGTCTTTACATTATCTGAATCTCCAATGGAACCATAGACTGCAATGACAAAAAGGACTCCAGTTGAGCTTTTTCAATGATGTTCAACATCTTGTCGATGAGCAAGGACTAACGTCTGAAACGCGTACGGTGGGATGTGTACGTTTTTAATGTTTGTCTAATAAAGCATATCTATGGACTTGTGGCCCTGGATCTTCTAATTTTGTGGATTTCACGGTGGTGCCAGCCACACTACAGGAGCCTGGGAATCCGAAGGAGATTGTTTAAGTGAACGGCTTCCTCTTCCCCCACCCCTACACAACTGTGGATAGGCACAGACATGTACAGTAGTCTACATTTCTGTACAAACTGAGAGCACTGCAAAAAAAAGCATGAAGGTATCCAGTTTGAAATCTAATTTTAAAATTTCAGAATTGAGGTAGTCAAAAAAAACTCGCAAATGCACTGCACAAACTTATCTATGACATCCAATGATCAATATTGCAGTATACACAGCTCCGATAAAATGTGTAACCATGTGAAATGGATCACAAATTTCTTTGTGTGTATGAGGCCTTGATCTAATAAATATTCTCATCTTCAGTCTAAACACAGCAGTGGGAACAGGGTGTTCTAATATTTTGATATAGTGCTATAATTAGTTGGGAGTGTTATAGAGAGCCCATTGCTTGATAAACCGTTAAGGTGAAGAAAACTATTCGATCAACACAATTGATAAATAAGACCTGCTTTCCAAAGGAACGAGTCATTTTTCATCTTCTTTGCTCTTTCCATAAATAAATACAAGAGAAAAAAAATCGACCTCCTTGAATTACACCTAACTTTGCTTGACAAGACAGAACTGTTGAGATAAAATAGTGTGAGCTTTACGATTCCTCCCACTATGGATTTTTATTTTTCTTCAACATAAAGTGACAGACTAGCTTAGTTTGAAAAAGGCCCATAATTATTTTCCCTTGGCATATGGCCGAGGACGAATGTTATACTAAATTAGTGTCAAGGTGAAGTAGCTGCAGAAGCTACATTTAGCTGAAGACAACACGGCTCCATCTCAGGACAAAAATGTCCTATGGCATATTGGGGCTAGACTACATTACACCATGATAAAGACCATCACAAACTTTTCTGCACCCATAGACAGACTTTCTAGGTGTCTATGTTATTTCCAGAAATTACTCTTGATCTCAATGCAGGATTATGTCATATGATTAAAAAGACAGGACATCACAAGGAAAACACATACTAATGTACCCTTTTCTTGTTACTGAATCGTGAAGTGGCGTGTCATCCACTTCCGGGCGGTTGTCCCCGTATCATGCGCCGTGATGATGGGTGTGCAAATATGGCCAGCTGCAGGCGCAATTAGTCAGATGACCACCGTCTTTGGATACTAACTGGGTATGCATGCACCGGGTATATGCAGGTCCAGTTAGTCATGCTGCTGCCACGCTTAGACACCCACGTTGGTGTCCAAAGATGGCGGGGGCAGCATGACGCACGGGGAGGTACAGAAAGCACACAGAGAGCGCAGAGTGGGGGCACAGAGAGGGCACAGGGGGACAGAGAGCACGTACATGAGGGCCCAAAGAGAGTACAGAGGGTGCACAGTGCACAGAGAAGGCACAGAGAGCATGCAGGGAGGGAAAGAGGGGGCACAGAGGGCACACAGGGGGCACAGAGAGCGCACAGAGGGGGCATAGAGCGCCCACAGGAAGGGAGAGAGTAGGCACAGCGGACACAGAGACTGCACGGGGAAGTACAAAAAGTGTACAAGAGGCACAGAGAGCGGACAAAGGCAGCAAAGAGCAACTTACAAGAAGGCAGACAGTAAGCACAGAAAGCGCACAGAGAGTGCACATGGGGCAAAGGGGGGTACAGAGAGTGCTTAGGGGCACAGAGCGCAGAGCGGGGCACAGAGAGCACAGGGAGGCACAGAGAGCGCAGAGGGGGGCACAGAGAGCACAGGGAGGCACAGAGAGCGCACAGGGGGGCACAGAGAGAACACAGGAAGCACAGAGAGCAGAGGGGGCACTTAAATCTGAGGGGCACAGAGAGCACAGAAGGGCACTGAGAGCGCAAGGGGGCAGAGAGAATGCAGTGGGAGACAGCTCAAAGGAGAGAGCACAGAGGGGAGAAGACATCACAGGGGGAGAGAGACTGCATACAGGGGAGAGAGCACAGATGGGAGAAGACAGCACTGGGGGGAGAGAGAGCACATACAGGGGGGAGACAGCCACTGAGCCCAGCACCACAGAGCCCACCCCAATCGTGACATCACCACCATCCCGATGCACTAGCATAGGACCCACCTCCTAAGCTATCAAAACATGTCTCTGCGGCATCCCATCACTAATCTCACACTCCTTTTGTCTCCTAAAAGCATCCTGTGAAAGTGGAGAAAAACGTTTTAATACTTACTCATTAGGGATTATAATTAGCAGGGGCTATATTCTTTAGTCACCAGGGCATGTTGTTTTGCAGCTCCAGGATCCACCCTCTTTCTGTCTGTGCTGCTGTGATGTGGAGCTGAAGGCAGGACTAATGATTTGCATTCTGTGAGTGATAGAGAGGGGGGAGGGCAAAGCCTGCACAAGCAGAGCACACAGACAGAGAGAGGGTGGATCCTCGAGGCTGCAAAACAGCCCGCCCTGGTGACTAAAGAATATAGCCCCTACTAATTATAATCACTAATGAGTAAGTATTAAACCGTTTTTATGCACTTTCACAGGATGCTTTTATGAGACAAAAGGAGTGTGAGATTAGTGATAGGATGCTGCAGGGACATGTTTTGGTAGCTTAAGAGGCGTTCTGGAGGTGACAGGATCCCTTTAACCAAACACAACAGCTTGCTTATGAGGCAGTTACATGCTGCTCAATACTCGCACAGGTGTTGTTAGTCATGTGAAATGGGACTTAAGTTTTTATCAGCCAGTGTCATTGTCATAAAAAGAGTACCCGAACTTATCTTCCCTCATGTAACCTGTGGTCCACTCACGATCTCCTCTTTTACTCCCCCCTCATCTCTTCTTCCCACAACCACATACAAGACTTCTCCTATACTCTGGAACTCTCTGCCCCAACATATCAGTCTCTCACCTACTCTGGAAACCTTCAAAAAAACCTGAAGACCCACCTCTTCCAACAAGCCTACAACCTGCAGTGAGCCTCAGTCCACCTAACCACCGCACGACCAACTCTACCCTCTCCTACTGTATCCTCACCCATCCCGTTGTAGATTGTAAGCCCTTGCGGAGAGCGTCCTCTAACCTATTGTACCTTCTATTGTCCATATTTATTGTACTTTTCTATGTATACCCTCTACACATGTAAATCGCTATGGAATATACAGTATATTAATATAATAAAACTTAATAACAAATAAAAATAATCAATAAATAATAATTACACCAGTTGTGGCCAGATGCAGACTATCTAGTTCTACACCACAGAACGCTGTTGCATGTCTATAGGTATTGCATAGAGACTATTACTTCAAATAAAAGGTCATCAACTATAGTCTAACACTAGGTAATAGCTGCCCTTTCCCACAGGGCACACCACCGACAAAAAATACAAGTTTTTTTTATTTGTGGTAGCTAATGCTAGATCTAAAAGATTTAGGCTTGATTCAAACTTTTCTTAGTTCCTTCTGGTAAGGAATCCATCATTTTCGTCAGTAGGAAATAAATGGAGACTTGGCAGATCTAATATATGTCCAAGGTTATAAAATTTGAACATAACACCAATGATAAAAGAGCGTTATTGTTTTCCGCACATTAGAGAACATGTATGCCAGTTTTCCCACAGCAAGACCTCTACTATGAAATATTTAGGTCGATTTATCTAATATTAACTCTCATTTATTGTAGGGGACTTTGTGAAAGGCTTCTCTTCCACCTTCATTAGCTGAGGTGCTCTATTTTAATCTAAAAATGAAAAGTAGACATATTTCCCAGGATCCTTTGTGACCCACTGTCCCATTAATGAGATTGTGTGACCTCTGCCATCAGACAGCCCGGTGAGAGTGATGCCGCTCATTGTTCAGTCACACCTGGCTCTGTATCTCTCGCTCAGTTCTGAATTCTCCAGCCTAATCTCAGTGCTGTTTAGGCTAGAGCTGACAGGAATTTCAGCCGATTACAGCCGCTTATATAGATAGACATAGATATATCGCTATGTTGAAGCTTGTTGTGACATCCGCCCCGGGTAAATTATTAAGCTCATTTTTCCTGCACAATCTTATTTTTAACAATAATTATTTTGTAATCTCTTTTTCAGCCGGAAGGCGCTGCAATTTGTTGTCACGAAGTGCACATATGACCCTTCACGCAAAGTTACTCATGTTCCCATTGACAACAAATTACTCATATTAAACCCAAAGCGTTCCTATATGCCTTAATACATAATCAGTAAAACAAGCACACACACCATTGTGTGTAAATTTATTATATCGTTATACTGGCACCTGACATGGCATGAAATAATCATAATAATCTTTATTTATATAGCGCCAACAGATTCCGCAGCGCTTTAGGCCCCCTTCACATTACAATTTTTTCCTGTCAGTGGGGATCCTGTTTTTTGCTGGACCCCACAGACAGGAACGGACAGGCTCGGATGTGAACTCTGGATGCCATTTCTGTGTCCGGATCCGGGATTTTGAGGATCCAGACACAGAAAGAGCTTGGAGGCTGTTATGTCACACAGGGGGAGGAAGAATCCTGTGTTCCTACCCCCGTGTGACATGTTAGGGCTGAAGTTTTGTTTCCCCAGTGTATCTGCATACACTGTGAAGGCAAAACATAAGAGAAAAAAATTGCTAAAAAAAAAAATACTTACCTGTCCGCCGGCTGTCCAGGACCCATGGGGATGACATCTCATGGCTAGCAGGACCTTAAAATGTGAATAGCCGGTAGCAATCAGGTGATATGTCATGTGACATACCACCTGATTGCTACTGGCCAATCCCATTTTTAAGGCAGCATTCGGACGTCTTCATCTCAGGTTCCGGACAGCCGGCGGACAAGAGAGCATTTATTTTTTTTTATCTTTAACACATTGCTTTATTTCATTTCATTTTAGCAGTGTATGTAGTTAGTGTATGTAGATACACTGCTAAAGTCAAATTTCACTGAGCAGAGCAGTTTTAGTGTACTGAGCATGCTCAGTACACTAACACCGGATCCGGGAAACGATCCTGTGTTTTTCCCATATCTGAGGTCCATAGACCCCCATATTATTTGAATTGGACAGCGTCGGATGCGATGCTGTCCGATACTGTCCGATTGTGTCCGCTGCACCCAAAATCGGAGCAGTCTCCAATTTTGGGGATGTCACAAAAGCAGACACAATCGGATCCCTGCACACACAGACAGCCATTAAGGACCAATCCATGCCCATAGGGATACATGGGGGCCAAATCGGATCTGTGGCTATCTGTTTTACAACGGAGCAACTTTACCAAAGTCTAACTTGTGATTGCTATACAACAGGTACAGATCTTCAAAAATGGCTATTCTTGTCAATCCAAAGATTGACAAATTGGTAAACTGGTGACAGAGCTCAATAATGCATATGGGAAATGAAGGCTAGGCCAACTGGTATGACTATACATAAAAGCTGCTCTAGTGACAACTGATGAAAACGTTATGGTGTAGGACAAAATGTTGTCAGAAGATCCTAGGCAACACATATAACTGCATATGAGGTTGTATAGTTGCAACCTATCAAAGAACACACATTTCCTTTACATCATGTTGGCAGCCAGGTTTATGTGTAGAAGAGATATATTAGAAAAGGAAACCTATCCATATATCTCTAATGGTACCTTTACACGCCGCCACTGCGGGTAGCAACAGGTAGGCACCGCACGTGCACGCGCGCATTTTCAACAGTTGCTATTTTCGTTCCCCGGAAGTGCTGACGGCTGCCGCAGGTTACCTTCTGTGGAGCACCTTCCCTGATTTACACGCCGCTACAACAAGGGAATATGGGCGTACATATTGTGCGCCGTAACTACATAGGCGTGACAGAGTAGTCTATTACGCGACACTCGTACGGTGATTGGACAATGCAATAACATCATGATTGGCCAGCCAGCGCAGGGAGGCTGGCTAATACATGACGCTATAGCAAATGTGTATTGTGACTGTCAGCTTGTTAAATATGCCGCCCTGTGCAGGGACAGCCAATGGGTACACAGTAGTCCCCACCAATGATAGCTGATGGGGCGTGGTATACATGACGTTCAAGCATGCCCCAGGTAATTCAAATACCGTGCCTATGCCCCGATTACACGCCGCCACCATAGGGGTTATACCTGCTTGTTTTTCAGCACGGCTGAAAGACAGGTATCCAAAGAGACAGGAAGGTACAACCTGAATTACACACCGCCACTTTGCGGTGTTTTGAAGGTAAAAGGTACAATTGTCTCCGACACCTGCCGGTTTCTACCTTTCAGTAGTGGCGAGTAAAGGTACCATTATAGTCCTGTAGGCACTAAATGAAGTGGTGGTGATGGTGCATATATGCAAATTAGAAAATCTCAGGACACTTTTAGAGGTCTTGTGAAGTCTATGCTTTAATGCGTTACCGGTATTTTGGTGGCACCAGCAAGGAGCAGGTTTTATAGATGTGTAATGGGGCTACTCACTTTGCTTGCTCCATGCGGCATATACAGGAACACTTTCGCATTTAAAAGTTCATTTAGTTTATTCAACTTCCATAAACTAAACTTTTAGTAAAAAAAACATGAGCCTTACAGGAACATAAACTCGGTGACACAGTCCATTTAACTCACAGGTATTGGGGTTTGGGTCTGCTGCATCAGAGCCACACTTTGGAGGTCTGCTGCTTCCAAACACAGAACCATGTGTCACACAAACATACAACTTTATAAACTAGGATGTGACAGAGGGCTGGGTGCATCACAGGGATTATCAGCATAGGATCCTGTTCAGATCACCAGTTTTACTGTGTGTGTGCTAAGTTAAACCTGTCCGGTACACAGTGGGTTAACAGCTGACTGTGAGTGCTGTAAGATCTGAGAGGTTGATGAGCCAAATGAGTGGCTGAGAAATAATGTGTTAATTGACCAATGCCAGGTGTGAGTGCGTAAGGTGGGGGTGTGGCAGCCACATTAAGAAGCTGCCTGGAGCTGTGTGTGAGAGTTCTGTTGTGTTCAGTCTGTGGGAGAGAACCAGCCAGTGTGGATGTTTTCAGAGGAATACCGTCCCGTTGGGATGAGAGGGAGGCTTGGCCTGCTGCATGCGGGAGGCACCTGTCCTCTGATGGTGTGTGTGACCCTGTGGCCAGATGTAGGGGTTAAGAGGGCTCCTAGAGTGGGGAACCAAGGCCGATCTTGGAGGGTGCTTGACTCAGGCGTGGGGCACAGTCGTTGACCTGGAGACCTGCCTGAGTATGGAGGTTTGGTGGCGGCTGGTGGCCTGGACATGTGGTGAGGAGACCTTGGTGACGCCTGGTTTGCCCGGTAACTCAGGTTTGCCAATCCTGTTATAGACCCAGAGTAGCCGCAGTCCATGGATATCGTATGATAGGCTGTGAGCTTGCGTGAGGACGTATGTGATCCATGGATGTGGTTATGATGAATCACACGCAAAGTGGAAGTTACCGGTCAGGCTGAAGCCTGTACTATGCCATGTGGTGTGAGACCGAGTACGGCTCAAGGGCCAGGTGGTAATAGTCGCCACTGGGACCGACCATGGGTTGTGATATGGTCCCGTTGACCTTGGATGAATGTGTGAAGGCTGTCCGCAGTATAGCAGCCTGTATGAGACCAGTGTGAACAGGGCTGTACCCAGATCCTGGAAGGGTCTGTGTTAGTATTATGTTGTGCTGTACTATGTAAATAGTCAGGTGGCTGAACCCGCCATTGGGACCCACAGGGCCCGGTGATAGATATTTATATTAAATATATGTGTAAAGTACAAGAGGACCCGGTGGCCATAACCACCAGTGGAGCTGTCATTAGGGCTCCTAGGGTTCGCTGGAGATGTGGTTACAGGTCCCGGTGATTGTAGTCTTAAATGTAATATGTGTTTTATTGTATATGTAATGTATCATGTGATGTGCTTTTCTATTATATATGTACTGTATTATGTGATGTGCTTATGTGCAATGTTTGATGTGCTACCCGGTTTATGATATAGGTGTGCTAAATAAACGGGTGGTCATTTGTTACATTGTAAGCACGTGTTGGTGTTTTTCCGTTGCCAAGCGAGTTCCCCGGGTCGCTACCTCACACTAGACACACTCGTCTCTCTAGTTATCTGTAAACCTGGCCCTGAAATCCTTGAAACGTCTTGTGAGACTACAGGAACTAGAGTAGACTTCAGGATTTACATCACAGAGGACAACCACCTCTGTGATACATGAAGGCCATTCACAATCTACCTGGTCGCCATCGTACAGCTTTTTCAAACATCTGTGCAAATCACTAAAAGCACAGACCACATTGCATGGAATGGACATGGTTCTCCCAATCCAAGTGTCACAGCCTCATAAGACATACATGAAGCTATCACACTCGGGTCAGGAGGCTTGTGGCCAGTCCATGTGTTGCAGCTGGGCTCGGACTGATTCGTCACTGATGTTAGGACACAACAATATATAGATATAACTTGTAGGTGAATGAACATGAGCTTAACATATGTATGTTTTTAATGTTAAAGAAGATTCAAGATCGACACTATTAGTATATACTAGTAATTGATCTTTTGTATATGCCAACCCTGGCAAGGGATTCTAAAGACACAACAGTTATATGATACTTAATGTGACCATAAAGTCCATCACTAGGATCACACCATCCCATAAGTGACATTACATATCAGTAAGGAGATATACAATAAGTAATGATAAATGATGTAACGTTTAATGTTAGGGTATATGATATTCATGGAGAAAGTGGCCATCCCTTTTAGCACATTGCTTCTTGAACGCACAATCATGTTAGGTCATGCACAGGGTCATAAAAAGCTGTATTCTGTTCCACTGTTATATTATCCGGCGTCTACACTTGAGCAGTTCATCTGCTTGAGTATTATTCTCCTACCAAGAAAGCCTTTATTATTTCTCATTTATGTTTAAAGAAGAGGGACAAAAGATATAAGAAATAACTGCTAGCAATCTTTGTTAGCGTCACCAACAGCAAGCTCACAAGCTTTGTATGTCCCTCTGGCTGGTGAAGGAGTAAATGAGTGCCATTAACCTATGCTCTCCGACGGTTTATGCCGTAAATCTAATCAGCCTCTATCCTGGCCCATGGCAGACACAAGGCTTCTCTATCCCTTATGTCTCATTATAGTATAAATAAATGACATACCTCTAAGACAAGAAAAGTCAGATTACTTCTGTTAGTTTAGGTTCATGACCGCTAAACTATAGTAACACAAAATGTAATCCATGACTGGAAGAGTGCCCCTTGCACTGGGTACAGTCTGAATAACAAAACCCAATGTGGTCACAAACCATGCAATATGACCCAAGAAGCCATGAGGTTTTACAACAATGTGATATCAAATGCACCATTGATAGATGTGTTATTAGTTCATCCCTAAGCAAACAGCCTCTTCGGAAGGAAGATAACTATCTCTGATGCTACCTATTGGATGTAGAGGAAATAAAACCACCACATTTGGCCACTTACAAATATCTATTGCATTTAGCAGAATGCTGTCAGCCACTCTACGAGGGCCCTCTAGGGGGCGTCAGTCACTTGTGGAGCATATTTTTGGTGCAGAACAGCCCGCCTTGTTTAACAGCTGGGTGTCATTAATAGGCTGTGCTCTGACACTATGTTTCACATTGCCGGGAGTGGCTGCCGCCCTGGGGTGACCTCGTGTCCAGTAATACCACCAGTTTCCTATTTGTGGCATGGATGGACGCAGATGCTACAATCGCCCCCGTGCCAGGGTTGTAGGAGATTGAGCATCGGTGTTGGGAGACATGGGTTACTTCGTAGAGTGGCTGACAGCATTTTGCTAAATGCAATGGATATTTGTAAGTGGCCAAATGTGTTTTTTTTTTCTCTTTCTCTGATAATTATGTAACCTATTCGCTGAACTACCTATTGGATTTAGCAATCCTACAAATCAATATCGACCCTTAAAAGGAGCCATGCTACATGACTTAGGATAATAAGCCAAACCAGAAACTCTATTTACGGAGAGAGCCAAGCTGATGTAATGCAATTTCTGTTTTTCCTTCTTATACTAAGTCAAGTAGCATAACTCCTTTTAAGGGTTGATATTGATTTTTAGGATTGCTACATCCAATAGGTGGCACCAGAGATCAATTCCTCTTCCTTCTTAAACGGCTATTCACCTAAATTCCCAGAGGAGCATTGCATGACTTATAAGTCTCCTTATGCCAGCTTGTTACTCTCTGTAAAGAGAAAGGTTCCCCCTTGGGACCCCAGTTCATAACTAGCATGATATGGCTGCAGAATAGTGCAAATGGCAGAAAAACCAATTGATTGTTTCTTTATTGCCCCGTATCAAAATATGTGTAAGGCGAAATACGGTTGATCTCCAACCAGAATGCAAATACTTAAACCTAGCTGTAGGAGAATACAATTCTGCAAAGCATTAGGCCATGTTCCCTTTCATTTTTCTGCAGGTCTCTGCACCAAAATAAGGCCCCTTTCACATCAGCGTTTTTCGCTGATTGCGGCAGAATCGGCAGATTTACCGCATCTGCTGAATAACGGTCACACATGCAGCAATCCCCATGCATTGTCTATGGGGCTTGCAGCAGGTGCGGTATTGCCGTCATCTGGCACTTGCAGCAGTGCAAAAAAAACGATGCTGACAGTGTTTTTTTTGCGGCTGCAACTACTGGATCGCGGCAATACCGCACTTGCTGCACCTGCCGCAAGCCCCATAGACAATGGGACCGTTATGTGGCAGATGCGGTAAATCTGCCGGATCTGCCACAATCGGCGAAAAACACTGATGTGAAAGAGGCAGCCGCTGTTCTATTAATTGCATTTTTGCTGCGTTTAGATACATTTTACCATTTTATGCATATTTAACTTTTCTTTTTTATGTATTTTAGAGCTGCTCTGTTGATGTGGAATGCAGGGCTGTGGAGTTGGTAAGTCAAACCTCCTGAATTTCCCTGACTTTGACTCCAACTCCGACTCCTTCATACACGGCTGATGTTTAAGTGATAAATTTATTGTAGTAAAATGGTAACACAGGCTTTAATTATTATGATACAATAATCAAGATATTTAGATAGAACATAAAAATAATTTTTAATATTCAGCACATTCCGCATTGAACTACTGTACCCAATTTATTATATAGTTTCGGAGTCAGTCTGTTTTCGACCGACTCCAACTCTGCCAAAATGGGCACCGGACTCCATGACTCTGACTCCACAGCCCTGGTTGAACGGCAGAATCGCCGGTAGGAGCGGTCAATGAACACTGTGTCCCAGCATCGGGTACAAAAAATAATCCAGTAGTAAAAAAATTGCTGTGCACTCAAAAATAGTATTTGGTTTAGATTGAGTGGGTTGTCCTGATAAGTGCAAGAAAAATAATCCACAGCACTCTCAAAAAAGTAAGCTGAAAAAAAGAGTTTTTAATTGTAATGTGCAAATATACAAGGCACGATGTGAGATCTAACTTAAAGATTAAGGGGCCACCCAATGAAATGAGACATTTTGACCCATCACATGTCTTTATTACTGAGTCACTATATACAAAAACTAGGAAAAGTATAAAGCCCCAGTCACACATAACGATATCGTTAGAGAGATCATTGTAACTGTGACGTTACAACGATCTCTCCAGCGATATCGTTCTGTGTGACACTTTGCAGCGATCAGGCCCCTGCTGTGAGGTCGCTGATCGCTGCAAAGTGCTGCGGGTCATTTTTAGATCGTTGGTGTCCCGCTGGTCAGCACGCATCGCTGCGTGTGACCGCAAGAAACCAGCGATCAGTGACCTCACAGGGCTGGTTACTATGGTAAACACCGGGTATCCAGGCAGCACGCGCTGCCTAGATATCCGGCGTTTACCATGGTTACCAGCGTTCTCCCTGCTTAGCACTGCCTGTAAGCAGGGAGAACGCTGGTAACTATGATAAACAGCGGGTATCCAGGCAGCGCGCGCTGCCTGGATACCCCGCTGTTTATCATAGTTACCAGCATTCTCCCTGCTTAGCGCTGCCTATAAGGCAGCGCTAAGCAGGGAGCGATGTCGGAGGTGGCTCCCATGGCCTGATCGCTGGGGAGATCTGCCTGTTTGACAGCTCCCCAGCGATCAGGTAACGACGCTCCAGCGATCCCGGCAGGTCGTTATCGCTGTTGGGATCGTTGGAGCAATCGTTATGTGTGACAGCACTATAAGGAGTGTGCTGTACAATATATCATTTGGGAATATATACACAAATATCCCCCCAAAAAATCATCATTTCCATGAATAAATCTATACATTACTAAAGTAAAAATATGATATTATAAAACATTTAGAAATCTAGGATAAAGCATAATGTGGAGTGCCGAGAGATATTACATGAGATAAATGAGGATCATTTAGGATTCTATTTAGAAGGATCAATAGAATTCACAGATAAATCGCAAATACCATTAAATAGAAAGATACGAAAACTGCAGCAGGTGTCAGAAAGATATTAGGTAAAGGTGAGAATATCAAGGATGTTAGAGGTGTAATAACATATAAAGATAAAGTAGAGATGTCGAGTGAGGAGTAGAAAATACAGGGTGGGCCATTTATATGGATATACCTAAATAAAATGAGAATAGTTGGTGATATCAACTTCCTGTTTGTGGCACATTAGTATATGGAAGAGGGAAAGCTTTTCCAGATGGGTGGTGACCATGGCGGCCATCTTGAAGTCGGTCATTTTGGATCCAACTTTATTTTTTTTCAATGGGAAGAGGATCATGTGACACATCAAACTTATTAAAAATTTCATAAGAAAAACAATGTTGTTCTTGGTTTTAAGGTAAAATTTATTCTTTCACGAGTTATTTACAAGTTTATGACCACTTATAAAATGTGTTCAAAGTGCTGTCCATTGTGTAGGATTGTGAATGCAACCCTCTTCTCCCACTCTTGACACACTGATAGCAACACTGCAGAAGAAATGCTAGCACAGGCTCCCAGTATCCATTGTTTCAGATGCTGCACATCTCATGTCTTCACAACATAGACAATTGCCCGAGTCGGCCATTTATATACCGTATATACTCGCGTATAAGCCGAGTTTTTCAGCCCAAAATTTGGGCTGAAAAGTCCCCCCTCGGCTTATACGCGAGTATATAAATTTTACAGCCGCAGCCCGGAGGTATACAGGCCCCCCCATCAAGCTCCAGGGCCCCCCCCCTTGCGCGGCAGCCTGTAAAGTAAAATCATACTTACCAGAGTCCTGTCGCGCCGTCCACAGCTTGCCGACACACGATCCCCGGCTTCATTCCGCGTCTTCCGCATTCCTGTAGTCGCGGCAATGACGACATTGCCCGCGACTACAGGAAGTCGGAAGCCGGAAGACGCTGAATGAAGCCCGGGATCGTCATGTCGGCAAGCTGCGGACGGCGCGACAGGACTCTGGTAAGTATGATTTTACTTTACAGGCTGCCGCGCAAGGGGGGGGGGGCCCTGGAGCTTGATGGGGGGGCCTGTATACCTCCGGGGCTGCGGCTGTATACAGCCCTGGGGCTGCTGCTGTATACAGCCCTGGGGCTGCTGCTCTATACAGCCCTAGGGCTGCTGCTGTATACAGCCCTGGGGCTGCTGTATACACCACTAGGGCTGCTGTATACTACATAAGGGCTGCTGTATATACCTCTGGGGCTGCTGTATACACCACTAGGGCTGCTGTATATACCTCTGGGGCTGCATATACCTCTGGGGCTGCATATGGGGCTGCATATACCTCTGGGGCTGCATATACCTCTGGGGCTGCATATGGGGCTGCATATACCTCTGGGGCTGCATATACCTCTGGGGCTGCATATGGGGCTGCATATACCTCTGGGGCTGCATATGGGGCTGCATATACCTCTGGGGCTGTATATACCTCTGGGGCTGCATATGGGGCTGCATATACCTCTGGGGCTGTATATACCTCTGGGGCTGCTGTATACTACCACTGGGGCTGCTGCTGTATACTACCACTGGGGAGGCTGCTGTATACCTCACTGCTGGGGGTTGTATACCTGTGCTGGAGTCCACCCTCGGCTTATACGCGAGTCAATAAGTTTTCCCAGTTTTTGGGGGCAAAAGTAGGGGGGTCGGCTTATACACGGGTCGGCTTATACACGAGTATATACGGTAAATGCCTAAATAAAATGGGAATGATTGGTGATATCAACTTGAAATAACTCATGAAAGAATATAGTTACGTTAAAGACAAGCACACCCTTGTTTTTCTTATGAAATTCTCAATAATTTTGATGTGTCACCTGACCCTGTTCCCATTGAAAAAAATAAAGTTGGATCCAAAATGGTCGACTTCAAAATGGCCACCATGGTCATCACCCATCTGGAAAAGTTTTCCCCCTCCCATATACTAATATGCCACAAACAGGAGGTTGATATCACCAACCATTCCCATTTTATTTAGGTGTATCCATATAGATGGCCCACCCTGTATATGTAATAGATAGAGCGATTCCCTTTCGGTGCTTCCAGAGGATAAAAAGGATACGTCTCAAAGGACGTTTTTTTCTTCCAGAGCAAAGATTTATTATTACATAGACTTGAAAGGAGAAGACGGCACTCACCGGTGTGGTTATTCGTGCTTTATTGCAGGTTCACATCACTTGGTGCAGGGAGGGGAACAGTGCTGAGGTGACGACGGCACCGTTTCGCGCTACATGCGCTTCCACGGGTCACGACCCCCTCCCTGCACCAAGTGATGTGAACCTGCAATAAAGCACGAATAACCACACCGGTGAGTGCCGTCTTCTCCTTTCAAGTCTATGTTATAACCGTTTGCTGGACTGGCACCACGGTGTCCTGGATCTTTGTCTCCGTATATCCCTGTGTCCAAGACCTGGATTGCACCGGTGCCCCATTCCTTCTGTTGCCCTAAAGATTTATTATTACATTCGAATTAAAAAACGGACAACTCGTTTCGGCTAACAAAAGCCTTCATCAGTTATGGTGTGCATCACTATACCTGATAAAGGCTTTTGTTAGCCGAAACATGTTGTCCATTTTTTTATTTCAATGTAATAATAAATCTTTGTTCTGGAAGAAAAAAATGTCCTTGATCCTCTTAATCCTCTAGAAGCGCCGAAAGGGAATCGCACTATCTGTTCCATTATTCACGTGTAAGGCTGGCTTCACACCACGATTTTTGGGATCCGGTTCACACTGGACAGCCCCGGATCCAATTTTGCCCCTATTGTATCCCTATGGGGTCGGATGGCAGTGATTTGCCATCCGCTTTTGTGCTGTCTGGTAGATTTCGTTTTTTTGCCCCGGACACGAAATCGGAGCTTGCAGCATTTTTTGTGTCCGGGACAAAAATTGGACAAAATCGGATCCTCCCAGATCTGGCACCCCATTACATGGGGAGTCCATGGGCGCCAGATCGCCCCAGATCTGTCAAAAAATTTGACGGGTTCCCGGACGCCAGGTGCTGAACGAGCGGCGGCTTTGAAATTCAAGCTGTGTTCATTCAGCACCTGGAGAGCGCAGCTAAAAGAGCCGCCAGCTGAAATTTCAGCACCTGAAGAGCTCCCCTCCAGACCCTATGCTGAAACTTCAGCACTTGGACAGCGGCAGCCGCTTGCAGGAAGGATTTCCGCAGAAAACAAGATCTGAGGGCATATTTGCCCTCCGGTTCTGTTTTGTCCAGGGATGTCAGGTTCTGTCCGATGCTTCCTGCAAAACACCGGTCAGAACCTGACAGCCGAAAATTGTGATGTGAAGCCAGCCTTAGCTCCCTTACTGGACTCGCATTGTTTCCAGAAAATGTGTGCTGCAGACTAGAGGATTATTAAGAGATGATCCACTACACGGATCATATAAGTGAAAATAGAAGAAATCTGCACGGTGAGTGTGAAATCTGCATACTGCAATCTGTGTTAACACACATCTACACTTAGCTCCCGCGCCCTGTTGTCTTCCTCTCTTTTTTTTCTTTGTAAGAAAATATGTGTGTAAATTAAAGACAAGGAATAAGAGAACTCTTTCATGGTATTTGCAATTTCGATACCTCCTGGCAGTCCTCATTATGCCTTACCCTTGAGTTCTAAAGATTTTGTAATATCTTGTGTTCATTTGCAACTTTTTAAAAAGTCGCAAAAGATGAATCAGGCCAAAAGATCTGGAATTGCCAGACTCCACCTACAAAGTGGAAACCACAGGCGGGAACATATAAAAGACACTTAACAACAGGCAAAAATAAATAGAGAATTGGGTGCAAACAAAAGAAGGACAAAATATACACAAAAGTAGACAAGAAACAGGTTGATTCAGGGCCAAAGTATTTGAAGGACTTATCACATATGAAGGAGGACCAATGAGCAGTCGAAAATGTATATTTTAGTAAATTACTAGTGGTCTTCCTAAAATAACAATTTTATAGTGTCCTTACTTATAACTCTGCAGTCATTTTCTGGTATTTCTCTAAAAGATTAAAATAATAAATTGACAACATGGTGTTTTTACCACTTTGGGGTGTGTCCATACACTCTGTCCAATCAATGTTGATATCACATACACACCCCTTTAGGGACTGGCCACACCCATTTGTCAGTTTATTAATATTCTGATAACAGGGACGCGTCATTATGCAGAGTTCTAAATTAAAAAGCTCCAGAACTATTATTTTTTGGGGAACACAAGGGGTGGGTAAGACCGAAATGTCAGGAGAGTGCAGACGTCTTCAATTAAAGAGGAGTAAATTGCTGAAGATGGACATATTGAATGACCTCTTTATTAAGGGAGCTGAATAGTCCCATTAATGGAAAGATTAGAAGTGAAGGGCTTCTTTGCTACTAGTTGTTTCTTAGCTGTAGTCTCATCAATAAAGAGGATTAATAAGGAAGGATCATGGGGTGAAGAAATAAAATACAAATGTGAACAAGTAAACAAAATAGAAGATTCATGCAGCTTTTTCTACTGTTCCAAGCGACTGGTACAATGTACGTTTTGCCAAGGGATAAGAAGTAGAGGCTGCTGGGTAAGCAGAGGCAATGGCTCACAACTAGCAGGGAAGGCAACCACGCTGGGCACATTTATCATAAGCAATCAAAACATCCTTTCATACCGGTCCCAACACTTTCCAAATCCATGCCAGACAGGCCCACCCACTGCATGGGAACTAACTCGCATTGTCTCCTCTCAGCTGATATTCCCAGTGGGGAGAAAGGAAAAAGCCATTTGTAGGAAGACCTCTTCTTTCATGCAGGAGTTCATTGTGAACGGAAGGATTGATGGCGCTGGTTTTAAATAGTGCCAGGTTATAGAATTCAAGGGAAGAAATGACAAAAGTTACGCAGACTACTGGTTAAGTGGCATGTTTTATGGAGCATGAAGATATAAAACTGGGACACAAAGAAGATGAAACATAACCTAGTGTAATTACATTATGGTACACAAACATGTCCTACGCCAGCTCTTCATGAGATGTTATACTTATATCTGGAAAAATGTATCTCAGCTCACATATATAAAATATGGGAGAAAAAGTCGAAGATTTGCTATGTTAAATGTACCAAAGGCTGCAATTTACACCAGAAGATGTCTGGTTCAACATTTATTATTTGTTTTTGACACTTTCTCAGGTTTTTCTGACCTTGCTCCATAGGAAACGGATGAAATGCAACATTACGCACCATAGGTGCCCCAAAATATTGCCACAAATTCCTGGCACAAAGTAAGCCAACTGATAGGTGGTGCAATCTCAGACATTGTATGAACATGCTAAGTGTACACTGTGCACAAATTCATTCATTTTAGTAAAGCTCCCCCAATGTGTACACTATTCATCTAAGTAATGAATTTAGCATGAGTCAAATGTAGCATCTGTTTACACTACGGCCATGACTTCTGCTTGTAACATAAGTCATAATGTAGAATCAGATTAATCACACAATACATTTGTGATGCTATTCACTGCACGAACAAGCCGTGGAGGCAAAGTAGTGAGACATTCCGGGGTCCAGGGGCGTAACTACCGGCATAGCAGACGTAGCGGTCGCTTTGGGGCCCGGCCCTTGTGGGGGGCCCGGACCCAGAGCCGCTACTCTGCTATCCGGTCAGTTACAGGCCCCCAGTGTGTATATACAGGCCCCCCACTCCTCCCTTTCTACTGCACAAGTCACCTGTAGAGGAATACATCATACTTACTTATCCCTGCCGGCTGCTGCTGTCGCCGCTCTGCACCGCGCTCCGGCTTCATCCGGCTTCTTCCTGGTTGTGACGTCATTGCCTGCACCCGCCGGTCACAACCAGGAAGAAGCCGGATGAAGCCGGAGCGCGGTGCAGAGCGGCGACAGCGGCAGCCGGCAGGGATAAGTAAGTATGATGTATTCCTTTACAGGTGACGTGTGCAGCAGAAAGGGAGGAGTGGGGGGCCTGTATATACCCACTGGGGGCCTGTATATACACACTGGGGCCCTGTATATACCCACTGGGGGACTGTATATACCCACTGGGGGCCTGTATATACCCACTGGGGCCTGTATATACCCACTGGGGCCTGTATATACCCACTGGGGGCCTGTATATACCCACTGGGGCCCTGACTGTATATACCCACTGGGGCCCTGAAACTACCACTGGGGGCCTGTATATACCCACTGGGGGCCTGACTGTATATACCCACTGGGGCCCTGAAACTACCCACTGGGGCCTGTATATACCCACTGGGGGCCTCTATATACCCACTGGGGGCCCTGTATATACCCACTGGGGCCCTGACTGTATATACCCACTGGGGCCCTGACTGTATATACCCACTGGGGCCCTGACTGTATATACCCACTGGGGGCCTGTATATACCCACTGGGGGCCTGTATATACCCACTGGGGGCCTGTATGTACCTGCTGGGGCCCTGTATATACCACTGGGGAGGCTGCTGTATACCACTGGGGCTGCTGTATATACCACTGGGGAGGCTGCTGTATACCACTGGGGCTGCTGTATATACTGCTGGGGCCTGTATATACCACTGGGGAGGCTGCTGTATACCACTGGGGCTACTGTATATACTGCTGGGGCCTGTATATACCACTGGGGAGGCTGCTGTATACTACCACTGGGGAGGCTGCTGTATACTACCACTGGGGAGGCCTGTATACCACACTGATGGGGGCTGTATACCTATGCTGGGGTCCACCCTCGGCTTATACACGAGTCAATAGGTTTTCCCAGGTTTTGGGGGCAAAAGTAGGGGGGTCGGCTTATACACGAGTATATTCGGTAAACTTGGTGGCGTCAGACTGTTAACACCGATTCGGTAAGGGGTGTGTCTTGAAGGGGGCGTGTCATTGGGGGCGTGTCTTGGAGGGGGCCCCGTTCAAAAGTTTGCTATGGGGCCCTGCCAGTTCTAGTTACGCCCCTGCCGGGGTCAGATACCAAAAAAGCATGTAGTGGACTAAGGGTATAGACAAATGCTTAGGCTAAGGGTATAGACAAATGCTATGTGTTAACGGTTCCATTAACGCATGGTACCTATATGTATCATGCATTAACGGCTGCATTTCCCATAGGGTCCCATGTTAAAAAAATGCATGCGTTTTTGTACTGCACCCAAAAATGCTGCTAGCAGAGTTTTTTGTTGCTGTTTCAAAAACACATAGCGTTTTTTTAGTGCACTTTTGACACTGTGGTTTTTGCATTGGAGCCTATGGATCTGTTAACGGATCAGTTTTTCAACATGTTCAACTTGGAAAAACTGATGGTTTTAATGGATCCAAGGCTCAAGTGTGACCCCAGCCTTAGTTAGGTCCTGGTCCAGAGTGGAACAAAGCAAAAGGATGAGGCAAACAGATGGACAAAGGAGGTCGAGGTCTGGCAGCAATAGATCAGAACACAGAGCACAGATGAATGAAACCAAAATGCACCATTGAGTAAAATTCTATGGATGGCAGAGATATGGGACTAACTGCTCAGCTAAGTAGCAGGGCAATCACAGAGAACAGGGAAAATCTGGAGAAGCCCAGAACCTCCCAGTCTCAGACAGGATGGCTGAGCTGTCAATCAACATGCAGCCAGGTCAGCACACCCCAGAACTATATTGAATAACTGAGGTGTCACTCACCAAAATGACAGCTAAGCACAGATTCCATAGTGCAGCAAACTGCCAATCATTACATCATGACAGAATACATGCCTTCCAAACATTCCAGATCAGCAAAGCAATCTCTGGATTTGGGGAGCTGTCCTAATAGAGCAGTGTATGTCCTGTTTTCAACTGTACTTGCATTTTCAGGGAACAATGTAGTTGAACATAGTGATGGAACAGGGGAGCATTATCTGCCTGAGGCTCTGGACAGGAGGCCCGATGACATCACTACACTGTATCGATACACAACAAAGATCTGCTCCAACTATTAAATGAACTGGGCTAAGGCTGGGTTCACATTTGCGCACAATGTGCGCTGTGAACGCCGCGTACCTGAGCGCAGCAAGATGCAGGCACTATGCGCTCCTATGTTTAACATGGGAACGCATAGTGCCTGTGTGTACCTGCGCTCAGCTGCATTTGTGTTCGGCTGTGCATAATTTATGTGCATGCCAAACGCAAAATGCTGCATTTTTTGTGCGTAGCTGTGTGCTTGCTTTATGCACAAGCAGACAGTTGCGCACAGAAAATGAATGAAAGTGCATCTGTGTGCATTGCCATCTGCTGGCAAGCGCACAGATGCAGCGGTAGATGACCTCCTCCAAAGTCATCTGCAGGTGCATCCTTTCCTGTCGTTCTCTTATTCTTCTTTTCTCTTCTTTTTTCTTCTTTCCTCTTATTTCTTCTTTCTTCTTCTTCTTTCCTCTTTCTTCTTCTTTCCTCTTCTTTCTTCTTCTTTCCTCTTCTTTCTTCTTCTTCTTCTTTCCTCTTCTTTCTCTTCTTTCCTCTTCTTTCTTCTTCTTTCCTCTTCTTCTTTCTTCCTCCCTGCCTCCACCGCTGGTTGAGAATAGCCGCGGAAAAGCCAGCGGTGAAAACACTTCACCACCGGCTTTCTTGCCCCGCTAATTCAAATGATCAGCATCACCCGATCATTTGAATTAGTGGGACGGGAAAGCAAGCGGTGAAGTGTTTTCACCGCTGGCTTTTCCGCCGGCTATTCTAAACCAGCGGCAGCTGGGAGGAGGAGATTTCCGCCTCCCGGCCGCCGCTGCTGGTTGGGTGGCCGGTCACACTCACAATGCCATTTCATGTAAACGCATGTGGACAATCTCCGCTGCATTCACATGAAAGTGTTTGCATTCGGCACTGCGTATGGGTATGCGCAGCATACGCTGCAGTGCCGAACGCAAGTCTGAACCCAGCTTAAGTGAGTATTTTTTTTATTTGCCATTAAGGTATAGTTGAGTGGCAGCATACTGTGGGGAAAGGGAGCACTATAGGGCATCATACTGTGCAGGTGAAAAACTGACTTGCTATCATACTATGTGGGGGTCACTGAAAGATAATCATTTCTTGGGGATTCACAGGAGGAACTGTGTAGAAAAGGCACTGTGGACATCATACAGTGTGGTAGTGGCAATTTGGAGAAACTGAATGGTTTGGAGTGGATTTATGCTGCACAAACCGTAAACGAGGGAATACACTGTGTGAGAGCTCTAAAGAGCCACTATTTCTGAGTAGTGCACACAAGGACTGCGTACAGTAAGGGGCATGGCTTGGCTGTAACAATTTTCTGCAGTATATTTTTTCAAAATATCTGTCACTATTTCCTGTCCTTCAAAGTTGGAATGTATGAGAGTTCAATCGGCACAATAATGGGGTTCGCAGACGTTCTGTACAGTTGAGGGGAAGTCTATGATGCAATTCCATGGAGGACCTCTCTTTTGCACGTTGCGATGTACAGGAGATGCACTAATATTGAATCTACTACTCATACACATTTCTGTAGGCAGTAAAAGAAAAAGGTGCATTCCTACGAGATCTCACATCTCCCCAGGCTTCCCGTCTTGGAAACAAGGTTGAAAGTCTGTTCAATTATAAGACCATTACTTATATTACTGAACCCATACTTCTAACCAAGCAGTTCATTATTATGCTGGTTTTCTATAAAGCAGCAACTTGTATTCCCTGCACAGCATACACTTAAATGAGAACATTAATATGAAAACAATCCTCTCTGAGTTGCAGTTTCTTATTGCAGATTTAAACATAATCCATCATTATAAGGAACAATCCCATTAAACGCAGCGTTCTGTGTGTGTGTGTTTTATAACAATCAGATTAGTGCCGCTGGGAAATAAGGTAGTAGAAAGGTAGAGATAGGGCAGGTCCTGATCATTAACTGGGAAAGTTATGCACAAGCTAAACTAGGAGGAACTCCTTTTTAAACCATATTTTGCTGAAGGGGCTACAAAACAATTCTTCAGTCTGAGATCAGACAATGGAGCTGAAGTGAGCTCTTCAAACAAATTGGAGCTCTGGATGCTGTGTGACTTGGGGCTGTGCAAAACCCATCCACATTTACAGATTTAATTTCACTGATAGTAAAAATGCAGCGCTCAAGCAATTCTCAACTTTTTTCCTGTATTAAATTTTCTAAACTTTTATTTTTATACTTGAAGCGGGCATGCAGCCATTATGAAGTCTAATCTAGATGCAGAGTCGTTTAGTGCATTATGCTGTAGAATAAAAGAATAGAAACAATACTCATGGTTACCATATATACGGTATCACTAATCAAGTAACAATATATATATTGTCAAACAGACACCCATGGCAAGTAATAGGGTCTTCCAAGTCTCCATCTGGGATCCTGTATTTTCAATGACAAGAATAAAGTGACATCAAATGCTGGAACCCTTAAAGGGAGACTAAGGCTACATTCACATGTTCAGTTTTTGGTCAGTTTTTCACATCAGTTTTTGTAAGGCTGCTTTCACATTGCAATTTTTTCCTGTCCGTGGGGTCCTGCAAAAAATAGGATCCACAACACGGACAGGGAAAAAAAAAGGACAGGATCGCATGTGTGCCTCCAAGTGCCATTTCTGTGTTCGGGTCCGTGATTTTCATGGACCCCGACACAGAAAGGGAACTTTCACTTCCACAATGCATATACATACATTGCCGAAGTGAAATTAAGTAAAGTAAGGGTTAAAAAATAAAAAAAATCTCACATCTCCGGCGTGTCCCGCGATGCCTCCATCTAGCTCCCAACAGCTTAAGGATCTGGTGGGGTGCAGCAACCTGATCAGCTGATCGGTCACATGACCGGCATCAGCTGAGCAGTTTAAACCCGGTGTCTGCCAAAACCGCTCGGCAGGCGGGAGATTTAAACCGCTCAGCTGATGCCGGTCATGTGACCGATCAGCTGATCAGGTAGCCCCGCCCTGCCGGGTCCCTGTCGGGAGCTAGATGGAGGCATCGTGGGACACACCGGAGAGGTGAGATTTTTTTTTTCATTTTTAACCCTTGCTTTTCTTAATTTCACTTCCACAATGTATGCATATACATTGTGGAAGTGAAATTAAAGGGGAAGAGAGCAGTTTTAGTGTACTGAGCATGCTCAGTACACTAAAACTGGGTCCTGGAAACGATCCGATGTTTTCCCGAGCCGTCCTCCATAGATCCCCATGTTGCCGAGGATCATGTAGGATCCGAATTTGTCCGATTTGCTCCGCTGTGCCCAAAATCAGAGCAGTCTCCGATTTTGGGTACATCAAAAAATCTGACAGAATCATATCTGACACAAATCGAATGGCAATAAGACAAAATCCGATTAGATCCATCGCCCATAGGGATACATGGGGGCCAAATCTGAACTGTGGCTGTCCGTTTTACAACGGACAGCCACGGATGGCAGAAAATCGCTAGAATTTATGAAAGCAGCCTAAACCAAAAATACAAACGTGGTGGCATCTTTCTATTACACTTTTCCTTTGATTGTTCAACTCCTGGTTTTGGCTTTTAAATAATGATGTAAAATGCTGACCAAATAGTCAACATGTGAATATGACCTAATAGAAAGATGTCACCAATTCTGTATTTTTCATCACTCTGGTTATGCCTACGTACAAAAACTGATGTGAAAAACAGACTAAAAACTGAACATGTGAACGTAGCCTTAGTTTCCCTTTAAGGTTTCCAGAATTTTTTACATTTATGAGACGTCACTTTATTCTTGTCATTGAAAATACAGGATCCCAGAAGGAGACTTGGAGGAAACTATTACTTGCCATAGGTGTCTGTTTGACAACATATGTGTTATTACTCAAATAGTGATGTATAACCATGAGTTTTGTTTCCATTCTTTTAATCTACGGAGCTCCGACGCTAAAGACATGGCAATGGCCATTAATAACACTTTATAGGATCTGCCACATAAAGATCCTTTTTATTGCTCTGCAGATCACGCATATTGCCAAAAGTACCCACGTCCCGGGTTCGTGCCGACGAACGATCCAGAGCTGTCTACTGGAGACTTCCCTTGTTTGAAGTGTTTACTTTATACATGTAGACTAAAATCCATGCATGTCTTACATCCATAAAGCTGCACTGTACATACACATGTAGCTTTTCAAACGTAATTATATGAGACACTCCATAATGCATTAGGGTCAAAGAAAGTATTAATCCGCCTTGATGTTAAAAGGTGCCGTTAAATACTTTGGTTGTCGCTGCGAATGCAGAAACCCTGGTAGTGTATAAAAATTGTACACTATAATCTGCTCTTGTCTGAATCCCGGATTACGGGAAACATCTGCTCTCCAGTGGCCTTTCTGCAGATGTTTACTGCCAGCGAAACACATCAAGGTAGACAACCTCAGAATAATGACTGCTTAATGATTCTTTCAGTGATAATTACGTGTAAAGTGGTTGAAAGTGATGGAGAAAAATAGCCCATGAGCGAGATCCCCGTTCAGCATTAACCATATGTCAGAAGTATCTAGAGCTGCTGCTTAAAGTAAAATCATTCTACTAAATGGAATGATGTAGGTGCTATAAACTATACTAACAAAAATAAAACACACAATCCTGCCTGTTCATAACCATAAAAGAGAATAAACCATATCATCAATTGCAGATAGAGATGAATAACCCGCTTCCATTATAACGGGACACAAGCCACATCTGAGCTTACAGACTGGCTTGCTCTATGTAGTCTTATTTTGTTCTTACATGAATTATAATCCCCGCACATGTTATGCCTATATTTTAAAAGTCTTTGTGAAACGCTGCAAATATCTGCCTAAAAGCACAGATGTACGGAAAATACTCGTCTGGGTTACACCAGGTCTCTGACGCTTACTGGGCCTTAGAAAATAGAACGCATTACTCAAATGAAGCCGTAAAGATACATCAGAACTTCTCATTAATTTCCTGGAATTCATCTTGTAAATGTCATCTTTCTAGGTTCTATAACAATTCATTACATTTCTAACAATTGTTGGAATCAAAAGGACGTGACCTGCAAAATCCATCCGTGGCTTTAATCTAAGCTTAGTATTTTAAGACGGCAGAACTGTAGAAGAGCAGCGAAAGTAAGATCCGCGAGACAGCGCCAATATGTTGTTTGTAAGGGAGAATGTGTGGAGGAATGAGGAGAAACAATTATCAGTCATAGACATTTGGTTTGGTTTGTGTTGTTTTTACCCCTAACAACAAATGTCAGGGACAGTTAGGCTAACCCCATCGACAATCGGTTATAGGCTTCAGCATGTCTACCTGACATATATCCAATGTGTATGAGCACCTTTATGGGCTAATTAGATATCAGAAGGTAAATCATTGTTTATTATGTCTATGAAGATTCATTTTGTCTACAAGTTTAAAGGGGTTGTCAAGGCAAAAAATATTGATAAAGTATTCCTAAAATATATCATCAATATCAAATCAGTATGGTTTGACACCTGGAACCCCACCATTTAGCTGTTACTAACGCTGGCGGTGGTTGGATGGACCTATTAAATGAACCGTAACAGTACAGTTCTGTTCATTTTGTACAATTGGACATCAGCTCCTATTAATTAGAATAAGCAGTTCAGCAATACCCAGCAGTGGTTACCACACATTGATAGGAGCTTACTGTTCAGTTCCTTTCAATGTCTGTATCTGGCCACCCTTGAACTAGTAATAGCTGATTGCTGTGGGTGCCAGACCCAAATTGAACCCTTAAAAGTTCTTGTCTAGTTCACCCTTAAGGGTGAAGATTAGGAATTAAAGTAAAAATATCTAATGGTGGTGGTGGGGGGTTGTTTGGTGTCAGACCGCAACTGATGTTATACTGTAGACTTATCCAAAGGATAGTGTTACACCATGTCATAGGCCATGTCATAGTTTTTCTCAATTATTTGGCACAGAAATGTGGTCTCAATGATGGATCATTAATGTGGTAACACGCTTGAGGCCAAAATGCCCCTATAGATAAAAGTATATATAAAAGGTTGAACCCATCAATTTCGGCTAACCTTAATACGTACGGGGGCCTCTCAACTCTTTTCGGTCAGATGATGCCATGGAAGAGAAGTACCGTATTAAGCCTTGTGAATTGCAATACCCAATCTTTTTTTTTGGTACAGAGATAAGGGCTACAAGATGAGTTATGCAACTACTCTCTCTAGAGAACACAGGTACACTTGGTCAGGTCAGGTATATAGATAGGAGTCCGGAAATATAGTTGTTGTCTACAAGATTGACCAACAGCTATCTGGTGTGTATGGCCATCTGAAAGGGGGTCATAAAGAATTTGGCAGGATAAAATGAAACGTGTTTAATCCCAGCTCCCTAATCCCATGAGAGGATCATCAGACAGGTACAAGACATATCACTAAGTATTCTTCAACAAATCTTAGCACGAACCCAGCTCGCAATTCCAACCTCAGAACATGGGAATCTACAAAGCTGCCATGAATCTCCTTACTTTGATGGTGGATCCTAGGATGGGTGTCTCTAAAGTAAACAGATTGGGATGAAATCATATATACTATGCATTATTGTTTCACCAAGTACTTACACACCCTAAGCAAGTAAAGACTCTACCCATTCACCAATGCCTCATAGGGAAAACATTGCTTTGGCACCAAATACATGTATTACACAAGCAGAACTGTGTTACTCTCGGTCTATAGATAGTTCCATCATTATTTTCCTATCATTAAACAAACAACCTTCTTTCATCAACAGCCCGAAAACAAAGACTGGATAGAAAACAGGTGTCGTCAGACTCTACTGGATATTTGCACATTCTCGAATGTAGATTTTGCATAATATTGGTAAATAGTAGAAGCGCTGTCTAGGAAGCACAGGTGTCGCAACATCTGTGTACATACGTATTCACTAGTCTGAGGAATATTACAATATTATAATTATTGTTGAACAAGTATCTGTAAACATACATGGCTTTACACGTACGATATGTGACTGTAGGCACCATCCGAATTAACAAACACTCTATATGAATGATAATGGAAATGTCTCAGAAGCAGGGCTGTGGAGTCGGTAAGCCAAACATCCGACTCCTCAATGTACCTGTATACAACTCCACAGCCCTGCTCATAAGGACCCAATATTCCCGCAGTTTCTACAGGGTAGTCACCAATAGGTGGCAGTACAGAGAGAGCTGAACCATTTCCCCTGGAAGTTTTACCCCAAAGACTCCCTTCCAGGTGGACCTTCTTCAAGGGGTATTCCCACCTCCATTATCATATCTCAATATGTAGCAGGTGCAATAATAAAAAAATTATCAAATACTTCTAATTAGAAATGTAATATTGTTCTAATGATTAGTAATATATTTTCCTTATATGCAGGGCATCGCAAGACCTTAGGTATCCATTGTTACGGCCACAAATATAGGGAAAGTCAGTAAGTGGCTCAGGGTCGTAATCCTTAATAACTGTAATATCCTTCACATGAGGTGAGCAACATTGCTCTCAGGAGAACTATACTGGCGATCAAAATTAGAGAACAATGTATGATCACTTGTTTTTTCAGACAGTATGTAATCTACATTGATCAGCATTTGAAGGATTTTGTGTAAAGGCCATGTTACACACACAGATATCTGTGACCAACTTCTGAACAGATCTCTGGTTGCAGTGAAATCATGGACACATTGCTACATTTGTACACAGCCACAAAATGGAACAATGTGTCCATGATTTCACTGCAACCAGAGATCTGTTCAGATGTTGGTCACAGATATCTGTGTGTGTAACGTGGCCTCAAGAGGTGCACCATGCCACTAGAACAGGGTTTTCCAAAATAACCAAAGTTTATCAAATTCATACCTTTATTTTGCACAAGTACGTGATATCATAATTAGAGAACAGCAATGAATGTAGCACAGATAAAGATTAAAACTAAATGTTGTGAAGGTTACAACAGTCAACAATCAGTAGGAAGTGTATAGGCCTTTTCTCTGTACAGGCCTTTGCTTTGAATGACTTCAGCACATCTGCGTCCACAGAACATCACTAGTCTCTCACACTGCTCTGTGGGGATTCTGGTCCACTCTTATTCCAGTCTTTCCACAGTTCTGTGACTGTTGTGGGTTTCTTGACCATAACTTTGTCATCAATGATTTTCCAGAGGTTTTCTATTGGGTTTAGATCAGGACTTTGGGTGGACATTTCATTGTTTCAGTGTTTTCTGTTTCAAGGAACTGCCTTAGGCTACTTTCACATTACGATTTATGAGGGAGACGATGTTGTCCGATAAATTCGGACAGCATCGGCTCCCTTCTGATGCCTGGAATCGGATGCCAAATAGGCATCCGATTCCGGCATTAAATCGTAGCCTCCGGGCAAAAAAAAAAAATATATGCTCACCTCTCCCCGAGCCCCCGCCCTCTTCCTGCAGGCTCCCGGTGGCTCCGGCAGGCTCCCGGTGTCTGCAGAGGTCTTCTACTGTAGTACAGGACCTGCGGTGATGTCACAGTCACGTGACAGCAGGTTCTGCCATGGTAACCCGCGGTCACATGACTGTGACATCACCGCAGGTCCTGTACAGCAGAAGACCTCTGCAGACACCGGGAGCATGCGGGAGCCACCGGGAGCCTGCAGGAAGACGGTGGGGGCTCGGGGGGAGGTGAGCATAAACTTTTTTTTTTTTTAACCCCTGCGCTCCCAGTTGAGCATTTTTACTGTACTGAGCATGCTCAGTACAGTAAAATCGGGTCCGAGGAGACATCAGATGTTTCCTCGGACCCTTCTCCATAGGGCCCCATGCTAAATTGATCGGGTCGGATCGGATGTGCACTAAATGCCATCCGATTTGATCCGATCCGATTCTGTCAGATTTTATTTTCGGTGCAAAAATCGGAGCAGGCTCCGATTTTTGCACCGATAAAAAAATCGGACAGAATCGGATCGGACCAAATCGGATGCCATTTAGTGCACATCCGATTCGGTCCGATGCCCATAGGGCTGCATGGGGCCAAATTCGGATCCGATGCTGCCTTCACACTATGGATTTTTAAAATCCTATGCTGTCCGATAAAAATCGGACAGCATCGGATCCAAATTTGGCCTCATGCAGCCCTATGGGCATCGGACAGAATCGGATGTGCACTAAATGGCATCCGATTTGGTCCGATCCGATTCTGTCCGATTTTTTTATCGGTGCAAAAATCGGAGCCTGCTCCGATTTTTGCACCGTAAATAAAATCTAACAGAATCGGATCGGATCAAATCGGATGGCATTTAGTGCACATCCGATCCGACCCGATCAATTTAGCATGGGGCCCTATGGAGAAGGGTCCGAGGAAACATCTGATGTCTCCTCGGACCCGATTTTACTGTACTGAGCATGCTCAGTACAGTAAAAATGCTCAACTGGGAGCGCGGGGGTTAAAAAAAAAAAAAGTTTATGCTCACCTCCCCCGAGCCCCCGCCGTCTCCCTGCAGGCTCCCGGTATCTGCAGAGGTCTTCTTCTGCTGTACAGGACCTGCGGTGATGTCACAGTCATGTGACCGCGGGTTACCATGGTGGAACCTGCTGTCACGTGACTGTGACATCACCGCAGGTCCTGTACTACAGTAGAAGACCTCTGCAGACACCGGGAGCCTGCGGGAGCCACCGGGAGCCTGCAGGAAGACGGCGGGAGACGGCGGGGGCTCGGGGAGAGGTGAGCATATTTTTTTTTTTTTTTGCCCGGAGGCTACGATTTAATGCCGTAATCGGGTGCCTATTTGGCATCCGATTCCAGGCATCAGAAGGGAGCCGATGCTGTCCGAATTTATCGGACAGCATCGGCTCCCTCATAAATCGTAATGTGAAAGTAGCCTTACTCGTTTTACTGTGTGAAAGGCGGCATTGAGTGCTGGCTGTTTGCTGAACGAAAGTAAGGAACCATGGGTTGTTGAAGAAGGTTCTGATACATACTTGCATTCAATCTGCCATGTAGCTGGATGAGAGGTCAAACTCCTGCAGCAGAAACATCCCACAAACCATGACACTTCCTGCACCACCATTCACTGACTTCTTTACACACTGTGGGTTCAGTCTTTTCCCAGTTTATTGATGAACATCGCCTAGGGTCATACATACCTATCAGTTTTTTCCACTGGTTTCCGTTTTTTGGCAGTTTTTTGAGCCTCAAGTGCAGCTATCCTTTTTTTGGACTTTGCCAAATTTTGTCAAAAAATGCTAGCAAAAACAGATCCGTTTTCCTATAGGGCCCCATGTTAAATAAACGGATCCGTTTTTTTACTGCACCCAAAAATGTGTCTTGCAGCGTTTTTTGGGTCCAGTGAAAAAACAAATAGCTTTTGTTAACAATGCAATCACACTTTATCCCAGGATCCGTTTTTAGCATCATTTTTTGTACTTCGAAAAATAAAGTTAAAAAACTGATGCCAATAACGAATCGAGGGCTTATATGTGACCCTAGCCATAATGTTTCACATCAGACCCAAATAAATGAAACCTGCTTTCATCACTAAAATGAACTGTGGACCACTTCTCCTCTGTCCACACAACATGGTCCTCACCAAAAGAAGAACTGCATAAACCCTACAACATAAAAATGACTAAAACTATGACTAGCACTAGCATACACAATGCTGTACATTATGGAAGAAAGTGTCTGAGATAATCATAGCATTTTTTATAATCAGAATATTACAATAATACTTAGTAAAAATATATTTTTTCAGTTAAGTGGTTTTCAAAACAGATTGAAATTTTGGTAGTGGCTCTATCTCACTGTGTCACGGCAAATTCTTAAAGTGATCCTAAACCCACAAACTGACCCCCCGTATCTTTAGACCTGTCCCTGCACCCCTCTTATCATTTCTTGCCATCCCTTTTGCAGAAAAAATCGCTTTTGTAAAGTAAGAGAAAAAGTTATATTACTTTGTCCTGTGTGAGTTCTTTGTTTCTGAGCAAGCCGCAATGGGCGGGGCCTGTCTGCTGCTCCCTTGTAATTATGCACGCCCCTCTCTGCTTCTAAGAGCCTGGCCGCGTCATGAAAGGGGCGGGGCTAAATAGCGTAATGCTGGAGCCCGGCCCCTTTTCATGACGCGACCAGGCTCTTAGAAGCAGAGAGGGGCGTGCATAATTACAAGGCAGCAGCAGACAGGCCCCGCCCATTGCGGCTTCCTCAGAAAGCGAGAACTCACACAGGACAAAGTAATATAACCTTTTCTCTTACTTTACAAAAGAGATTTTTTTCTGCAAAAGGGATGGCTAGAAATGATAAGAGGGGGTGCAGGAACAGGTCTAAAGATGCGGGGGGGTCAGTTTCTGGGTTTAGGATCACTTTAATAGTGTGTAATATACTTATTATTAGGATTTTATGGGTTTCAGAGGTCATCCTGATTGTTCGTATGTGATCTGCTTATGATCACTCCTCTTCCGGGTTTTCTCAATGTAGCATTAGAACATTAAGGTCCCTTTCACATTTGTGCGTCTGTGCAGTTACCTGTGTTTGCCTGCCTGCGCTAGCGCAAAATGCAAGCGCAGGTACTTTTCAGGCAAATGCAGGGCTGCGCATGAACACAGAGGTGGGCAGCTCCTGCGCTTGCCTGCGTCCCCGCCGCCATTACCTGCTATGGGGAGCGCAGGAAGTGAAATGCCGGGACGCAGGTCTGAAGAGGGGCAGAGTCTGAGCGCACGCGTCACTCATGACGCGCTGGAGACGCCGTTCACGATGTCTCCGGCGCGTTCTTTGTGACACGTGCGCTCAGACTCCGCCCCTCTTCAGACCTGCGTCCCGGCATTTCACTTCCTGCGCTCCCCATAGCAGGTAATGGCGGCAGGGACGCAGGCAAGCGCAGGAGCTGCCCATCTCTGCGTTCATGTGTAGCCCTGCGTTTGCCTGAAAAGTACCTGCTGCTTGCTTTTTGCGGTAGTGCGGGCAGGCAAACGCAGGTAACTGCACAGACACAGAAATGTGAAAGGGGCCTAAGAGAAGGAGAGAAGCTAAAACACAGCCCACAAGTATGCAAAGTTTATTAGGTAAGTGTTAAAATTCGGCTTTATACTGTCCCTGTCAAAATGAAGTCCCCTTACAGTATGTGAGTTACATTTCCGATGCCTCTATCTTATATGGATGTCATTTTCCCTTAAAGGAAGCTTGTCAAGTCCTTTTTTGTTATTAAACCACCCCAATGTTATTTAGATCATGTACTGTGCATTACTAACCTGTTCTTTTTTTCTAATCATTGTATTTCGCCCCAAAAACGCTTTAAATAATTAGATCTTTTCATGAGCTACCTGCCCAAACAGTCAGTCATTCGGGTGGTTAGCAGTCATTTCAATCAACTGCTGACATGCAGAAATTCATCGAATACTCTAGGGCCTGTGGTGATGTCACGATCATGTTAATATCATGGGTGAACCTAAGTTCACCTAGTCCTCCATGTACTGCCTGCTTAGCTCTGACCATTATGGTCAGGACACCACCAAAGGTCCTTCTACAGAGCATTAGATGAGTTTATACAGTGCCTACAAGTAGTATTCAACCCCCTGCTGATTTAGCTGGTTGACACATGCGGAATTAACTTGGCATTGTGACATTTGGACTGTAGATCAGCCTGGAAGTGGGAAATGCACTGCAGCCAAAAAGATTTTTTTTTTTTTTTTAAACCGTTAAAAGTTAATTCAGAGGGTCATTTATTATTCAACCCCTCAAGCCACCAGCATTCTGTTTGGTCCCCCTAAAGTATTAAGAAGTAGTTCAGGCACAAAGAACAATGAGCTTCACACGTGTGGATTAATTATCTCTTTTGCCAGCCTTTTCTGACTATTTAAGACCCTCCCCAAACTTGTGAACAGCACTCATACATGGTCAACATGGGAAAGACAAAGGAGCATTCCAAGGCCAACAGAGACAAGATCGTGGAGGGTCACAAGGCTGGCAAGGGGTACAAAACCCTTTCCAAGGAGTTGGCCCTACCTGTCTCCACTGTTGGGAGCATCATCCGGAAGTGGAAGGCTTATGGAACTACTGTTAGCCTTCCACGGCCTGGACAGCCTTTGAAAGTTTCCTCCCGTGCCGAGGCCAGGCTTGTTCGAAGAGTCAAGGCTAACCCAAGGACAACAAGGAAGGAGCTCCGGGAAGATCTCATGGCAGTGGGGACATTGGTTTCAGTCAATACCATAAGTAACGTACTCCACCGCAATGGTCTCGGTTCCAGACGAGCCCGTAAGGTACCTTTACTTTCAAAGCGTCATGTCAAGGCTCATCCACAGTTTGCTCATGATCACTTGAAGGACTCTGAGACAGACTGGTTCAAGGTTCTATGGTCTGATGAGACCAAGATCGAGATCTTTGGTGCCAACCACACACGTGACGTTTGGAGACTGAATGGCACTGCATACGACCCCAAGAATACCATCCCTACAGTCAAGCATGGTGGTGGCAGCATCATGCTGTGGGGATGTTTCTCAGCCAAGGGGCCTGGTCATCTGGTCCGCATCCATGGGAAGATGGATAGCATGGCCTACCTGGAGATTTTGGCCAAGAACCTCCGCTCCTCCATCAAGGATCTTAAGATGGGTCGTAATTTCATCTTCCAACAAGACAACGACCCAAAGCACACAGCCAAGAAAACCAAGGCCTGGTTCAAGAGGGAAAAAATCAAGGTGTTGGAGTGGCCTAGTCAGTCTCCTCACCTTAACCCAATTGAAAACTTGTGGAAGGAGCTCAAGATTAAAGTCCACATGAGACACCCAAAGAACCTAGATAACTTGGAGAAGATCTGCATGGAGGAGTGGGCCAAGATAACTCCAGAGACCTGTGCTGGCCTGATCAGGTCTTATAAAAGACGATTATTAACTGTAATTGCAAACAAGGGTTATTCCACAAAATATTAAACCTAGGGATTGAATAATAATTGACCCACACTTTTATGTGTAAAATTTATAAAAATTCAACTGAGCAACATAACTTATTGGATTGTAAGATTTATGCTTCTGTTAATAAATCCTACTCTCGTTTGCAGTTTGAAGGCTCTAACTTATTTGCATCTTATCAAACCACCTAAATCAGCAGGGGGTTGAATACTACTTGTAGGCACTGTACATGTTTGCAGTTGATTGACATGACTGCTAACCATCCGGATGACTGTTTGGGTCATTAGCTACAGAAAACACAAAAATATCTAAACTGATTTTATTTGGATAAATACAATGATTTAAAAATAAAACAAACGGGTTACTAATTCATCGTACATGATCTAAATAACATTGGCGGTGGTTTAATAACAAAAGAGGACATGCTATGTTCCTTTTAAGAAGGGGCTTACCTTCACATTTTCCAGATCACTCTTTTTGGTGGTTATTGGTGGTAACTGCATGGCTTTTACATAACCCATTAAGTGCTGGATAGAACAGGAGGAAAAAATGACTGATCAGCAGGATCTGCCGTGGTTTCAGCTTCGTCTGACCATGGCCGACTGGAATCCCATTTTTAGCCTTTTGGCATGTCCAACCATTCCAAACCCAATTGCGTTTCTATGGGTCAACTTTACAAGGTTTGTGGCCAGTGCGATCTATGGGCTACGCAGGTGGTGGTTCCAGTGGTTTCTAATTAATTTTAAAAAAGTGATATACTTTGCATAAGTTTTGGTCACTCTCCCTATGTTATATTAGACTGAAAGTAAATAGTGGCAGCCATAAGTGCATGGGGGTTGTCTACTCAATAGCACTATAAATGTGGATCTTCATGCAGCAGTTCCGGTGCTTCCTCAGACCCCTGGCTGTCTTAGCTCAGGCAGTCTAGTGGTTAGTAAACTCATGAACTAGGAACCTCAAGATATAATGAGCTTTTGCCTACAATAACAGTTTTTTTTTTGTTATCCTAAATAAAATTTGTGTAGGAAGCCGCCTATGGATGTTAGAAAGAAGCATTGTTCTAGTATAGGTACATTACGAAATAATTTATATTCAATGTAAACATTGAATGGTTTCAGAGGTAAAGCAGGCCAAGTTCTCAGCCTCAGCGTGTTATTGTGAGCGGCAGCTTTAAGGACATTATTATTATTATTACTCAGGGGAACTTCTGCAGGATTTAACTCCGGAGCGGTAGATGCCTCCTTCTCGGCTCTCTGGATTAGATGATCTCCACCCTTGTGAGGGCATCTCCAGGGACCGCAGAAGCAGCAGAGCTCTGAAGATGCTCTAGAAGATACAGGAGCTCAAAGTGGGCGTAGAAAGAGTGCGACACGTTGCTGAGCAATTACAGACACAGGATAAAATATGCCAAGTCAATTTGTACACCATATCCTGGCACGTGAAAGAGGATGACAGAAAGGCATGGACAGAGATCATCAACATCCTTGGACTCATCCTCTGGGTTTTCAGATGCACAATGTAAACAAAACCATTCTGTTATTAGCAACTTCCTGTTTGTGTCAGAGCCGAAATGAAACATTAGGGGAAGCGGCATCATGTGACAGCCATTAGTCGCTGCTGTCTTGTTTGACTGTGGCGTTTGCTGGAACACTGCCCTGTATCATCTCCATGTCTACAACCCACATGTGATGAAAGCTCTGTATGCTGCAGAGGGATGAGAGAATCAGAAAGGACCATTGCTCACCAATAGTAGAGACATACAGCTCTTCTGCTAGGCAAGAACTAGATGTCCCAGCATAAGCTATCAGATAGACAGATACAAGCAGGGATGTACAAGAGATGCAGCTCACACATTTACTGCAAGAAAATATATATGTATTACATAAGTAGTAACAACCCAAGTGTTAAAAAAAAATAATGTACCAGAAGTTAAAGCACCCAACAAAACAAAAAACCTACAAAATATGGCAAATATTAAATTCAGAATAGTAATTATTAGCAGGATTTTGCTATGTAATCTGATCACAACATTTGGTTAAAACTCGGAATTCAGGGATATGTCACTTATTAAGCTGTCTGCTGCTGTTTCTGTATGGTGAAGGTTTCATCACTAGTACATTATCGTTGCAGGGACTAGCTGCCACATGCCAAGTCTTCCAACCAAGTCTCCTCCTCTGATAAGCAGCTTGTCACGCTTCCGGGGAAAGGCGCCCTAGAGTGGACCCACTGGGCCGTGGTACCGAACTCCCCTGGGTGAGCTGGTCCTAGTTTAACCAACCCCTATACAGAGATTGTCAGGGGCAAGCCCAGGGGGTCTATATACCACAGCTGCTAGTACCAGGGGGCGGCTCGTAAGGTTAGCCTATGCTACGGCACAGCTAAGGATTCCGGGATAATGGTGCTACCGGGGAAGAGCACAGCAAGGGTTCCAGGATACAGAGCACAAGGAAGGTCTGACCAACAGTCAGCAAGGCAGAAGCAAACTGACTTAATAATCAGGCACCTCCCATCAGAGGAGTTGGCCTGATATACCAGAGGAAGAGCAGCTATTGGTCAAGGGGAGTGTCAGGTTGGACCGTGCCGGCCCCTAGAGTCACAGGGGAGGAGTGCACCTAGTGCACCGCTGATTGGTCATATGAACATGACCATTGTAATGTGCTCATGTGTGAGCCCGGTGGTCAGCTGACAGGAAGGGAACCCGGCGACAGCTCCGAGACACAGTACGCCTGGATGCTGGATGCCCAGTCGGCAGAGGGGCAGAGGAAGCCGACCCGGGAGAGGGGAGCTGGGGAGCGGTGCCAGAGGACCTATCAGAGGTCACTGTCAATACACAATGTACATACAGAGCCTGGTGTGGGCAGGGTTAGCTTTCTCAGCTCCAACTGCTACATTCAATAACTCTGATTATGTCACAGTTGCTGCACCCGTTCAATTGGATTTAGGGTCTCTTTTCCTCCATTATGTAGCTCTCAGAATACATGGCAAAAACTTTTTGGCATTTTCTTGTTAATAATACAATATATTTATATAATCATGCTTGATATTTCCATTATTTTTTGAACTATTAATTATTCTACATGTAGTATTAACTATATTATAATTCTCTATTTCTCAATTCCTCCTTCTAGCTTTGGTTTCCCTCTATTTTAACCTTTTTGTACTGTGTGGCATCATTATTATCTATTCAGTATAGATCCTATATATAGGAGGTGGAGCCGATGGGGCAGCCTAAAGAAAACTGTAAGCACCGCCCCCTTGGTAAAGACCAGAGGAATTAGCATAAAATAAAAAGGCCCATATCTCTGTAACCATATTGCGGATTTAAAAAATGCAATACTCAGGGGAGCAAAGGGAGTAAAATAAGCTTGGGATCTGGTCATTGGAAGCAATGGTGACCTCCACAAAAGCCATAATGGGGGGGGGGGGGCATTTATTAGTCATAGAAAATGACAAATCTCCAATGTACATCTCATTCAGACATCAGTGATCTTTCTCATAAGCTATAATCAGTAATGTTTCATTAGTGTTTCTTCTTATTATTATTATAGCGCCATTAATTGCATGGCGCTCTATATGTGGAAGGGGCATAAGAAGACAAGTACAGGGTACATGGACAACATATGGCATAGAGATACAGAAGGAAGAAGGAGAGAGGACGCTGTCTTTATCCGAAGTATCATCAGAGACTGGTCTATTGTAACCATCAGAGTTTAGTCAGAGTTTTTTCCATTTTTCTCAGATGGAGGCTTCTCCCCTTCTCCTAACAAACATTACATGAAAAATGGACAGCACACAAACAGCATCTGTGGGCGCTTTGATTTTCTTCACAGACCTATAGACTTGCGTTGGCAGTTTTGATCTGAGAATTGGATGAAGATCAGGCAAGTCCTCATGTTTTGTGTGGACATGTGAACAGCGCCGTAGATCATTATATGGGTTTTATCTCTGTAAACCACTGACCTTGTATGAGAAAAACTGAGGTCTGAATGAGCCCTCTGCACACACCAGAATGACACAATCATTTGGCAATTTTTTAGCCAATTAAACCTCTTTTCTAAAATAAAGTGACCACAGCCTCACAAATGTATTATTATAGAAATTGGAGTAAATTATCAAGCAAATCTTTTGCAAATCATTAGATTTTCTGCTGCACCTAATTATGTGGGGGCCTCTTCATAACGATGGCGCCTCAGCTGTGAGCGCAGTGACGTCAGGGAGGTATGTAGCTGTAACCTCAGGTGAAGTCATCGCTCTCATAGCTGAGGCTCAGTGTCCGCACGGTGAACAGTCACTCTAATGTAACCTCTCACCACAATATAGCTGAGTCGGGGGAGCTTCATGGGACATCATGTTGTTGATTTACTGTCAGAGCTGAGTATGTTTATGATAAATTGATCACATTCCTTTGTTCCGTGTGTTATGGTGAGTTTACACGCTTCAATATCGTTCCGATATCGCAGTTCAATGGCGTGGGAGCGCGCAATTAGTGCACGTTTCTCCCGCATCGCATTGAATGTTTACACGCTGCGATATCGGAATACAACGTCCGTGCGATGTCTCCGCCTCCCAACCCAGGATCGCATAGTTAACATGGGAGTGAATGGGTGACGTATGAAATCGCATCGTAATTGGGCGTTTACACAGCACGATCCGGCTTCAATCGCTATGCAATATCGGGGCATTGAATAGCACGCTCATTCAATCCCCGATATCGCATTGACATCGTGCCTGCATCGTATTGGACGTTCACACCATACAACGCAGGAACGATTTCGTCTCCGACGATTGAACCACGTGACTTTTGATTGAAATCGTAATACGATATCGCGACGTGTAAACCCGCCATAAGGAATCAAACCATTTGCCCCAACACATGTTTCACATGGGCTTCCTCATCTAATGATGGTATGCGCTGACATCTTTCTAAGGCCGGTTTCACACTAGCATTTGTGTCTGCATGCATCTGGCATGCAGACACAAACGCAGTGTAAATGCTGCCATACTCATGTGAACGCAGCACAGATTCTCCACATGCGTTCACATAGTATGGTGTCCGGTCACCCAATCAGTGGCCTCGGCGGCGCCGGGAGATCAGCGGCAGCAACCGAGAGATCAGAGATAAGTGGTGGCTGCCGCTGAACTCCCGCCGGCTACCGCTGATCTCCCAGTGGCCACCGCCGGGAGATCAGCGGCCACCGAGAGATCAGAGGTTGCCGCCGGGAGAAATTTCAATGTGATCCGCAGCGTTTTCCTACGCTGTCATGCGGAGGACACTGCGGATACATTGACTTCCATTCATTCTTTGTGCGCTTACGGACACTTGGTGATAAAACAAGCGCCCGCGAACGCACAAAGAATGCAACATGTTGCATTCAGAGGGCTCACAAATTATGCGCATCCAAATGCAACCGAACACAGCTTAACGCAGGTACCATGCGTTCCCATGTTAAACATAGGAACGCAGTGCGCATGCGTTTAGCTGCGTTTGGTACGCTGTGTTCAAAAATGCAAATGTGAAACCAGCCTAAGCAATAGTTTTTTTATTTAAAAACAGTTGTTCCAGGATAGATTATAACTTAAAAGCTCAACCTCGGAGTCCCCTACCGATCATCATGTGATATTTTCTAATCAAGGGCTTTCTTACAACAGCTATTCCAAGACAGCGATAACTTGTTATAACCACCATACCCCTTTAACATGTATGTCCGTCCCTGTAATTTTGTTGCTCTGAAGCAGCTGCTTAGTTTGGGCTGGCTACTGGGAATAACTCTTATCTATGAAAAACAAGAGCGCACATTATTGGAAAGCGAGGTTACAGATCATCACATTTATGGCTTTGTTCCGTTGCCAGGATAGTTTCATTAAAACTTTGTAACTCATTTCTGAGCTGTTCCTTAGAGGCAGAGAACAGCTCTGGCAAGTTCCAGTACTTATCAGCAGTGCTGCAAAGTTTTTCTTTTTTTTATCTTTGTAAACATTTCCAGGTAATTAAATATGGTTTTAGCTCTGGAGTTTATTGACTCTCATGCAGGTTTTTGCTTACCTGGGGATCAACATAGCTTGACGAATTTAGCCAGAAGAAGATTACAATCAACTGAGTTCCTATACTGTACTGGTCTTTTAAATATTCCAAGCTTTTTCTAGTTTTTAATTATACTTCATGTTGTTTTTATTAGTTGGCCTAGCTTAAAGTACCACTCCAGTGTTTTTTTTATTGCACTGCTGGAGTGATGCTTTAAATCTAAGCCCTCAGGCCCTTGTCTTATACTCACCTTCGGTAGCTTCATCTTCTATTACAACTCAGGTCTGGCTCCTGTGATATGTAATCTGCCAGGACCTCCAGTGTTTCATGGAGTGCGCTGAGGTCTCATCTCAATACAGCTCTATGAGAGCCTCGGTCTGACATTGAGAGTTTGTGATGTAACTTGTAACTTCCAGCCAGTCAAAAGTTACAATCACATGATGGTGCAGCGGCGTTGGTAAAAGGTGAATTTGCCAGATGGTGAGTGTATGACAGGGAACTTAGAATTAAAGTACAACTCCAAGCACTGAGAAAAATACAAGATGCCGTGGTGGTACTTTAAGCTTGTGTCCACTATTTATTATTAGTATTTTTATAAATTTTTAACCACTAGGAGTCGGAGTGCGGCTGAACAAATTTTAAAGACACATTTCAGGCTCCTTGTGCACATGTAAAGGGTTATTCCCATCTTATTAAAGAGGACCTGTCCCCAAACCAGGCATGGTAATCTAATTACAGCACTGAATGCAGCATGTCTGCAGCATCCAGACAAGGGGTCCCCCAGCCCTTGAGCCTCCCTGTACCCCGAGATAATACACTTACAAAACTTACATTGAGGAGCCAAATAGGAGGTGGCTTGTGGCTGGAGCCAAAGGGCAGATTCACACCCCCTGCATGTTTAATCTGCCCACCGCCACCTCCCTGATGCCAATCATTGTCTCCCTCGTCTGCAGCATAACACAGAGCTGATTTTAGTAATGGCCGCTTAGACCCGGCCCCTGCAGTGACGTCACCGCTTATACCCGCCCTGCTCTATGGTTAACATAGAGCAGGGCAGGTATAAGCGGTGATGTCACTGCAGGAGGCTGGGCGGCAGGCCTCCTGCTCTGACATAACCACCTTTCCCCGCCCTGCTCTATGTTAACCATAGAGCAGGGCGGGTATAAGCGGTGACATCACCGCAGAAGGCGGGGCTAAGCGGCCATTACTGAAATAAGCTCTGTGTTATGCTGCAAACGAGGGAGACAATGATTGGCATCAGGGAGGTGGCGGTGGGCAGATTAAACATGCAGGGGGTGTGAATCTGCCCTTTGGCTCCAGCCACAAGCCACCTCCTATTTGGCTCCTCAATGTAAGATTTCTAAGTGTATTATCTCGGGGTACAGGGGGGCTCAAGGGCTGGGAAACCCCTTGCCTGGATGCAGCAGACATGCTGCATTCAGTGCTGTAATTAGATCACCATGCCTGGTTTGGGGACAGGTCCTCTTTAAGGCAATGAGCATGCTTCTAGAACAAGCAATTTTGTACTTGTACTTCTTGTTAAAGTTTTCAGTCGTTGTTAAGATATGAACCTATTTCTATACATGCGCAGTGCTTACAAGTGTGGCTCCCCACTGGTCGGTGCGCCATGGAGGGGTACTGCACCCAGACCAGCGTGTGTAGTATCCCTGTGACCAGGGGATTGGAATGTTAATTTGAGTCCCTCATCACACGCATTTACACAGCTAGAGCCAGGGGTTCAATTGGTTAACCTGTTACTAAGGGGACCGATCCCGGTGGGCGGAGTTAGGTAAATAGTGAAGAGCGGGAACAAGGTTAGTTAGTTCGTCAGGGGAGAGAGAAGGAGAGGGACCCTGCGAGTAACGCAGAGGTAGGGCACTTAACAGACGGTGACCTGGACCTGAAGGGGCTCCTCGGGTGTCAGTTAACACCCTAACTCGGACCGGAACAGCACCCGGCCCAGAAGCACCCAGTCCAACACCCCAGGCGTTTACCCTCGAGCCGCAGAACCGGTCAGAATATGAGCTCCTTCAAGAACTTGCGGCCCAGTCCTGCATATCCCATAAGGCCTGCTGAAGGTAAGGAGTCCTCTGTCCTGTAAATCCCATGAGCGGGCGCCGGGCTCTGTGCAGGACAGTACTGGAAGAGAGGGAGTGAAAAGACAGAGAGAGTAAGGACAGAGGGAGAATCCTGAAGGAACACCACTGGGGGCTTCAAAGAGACACTTCATCCTCTGGTGACTATCCAGGCGTGACTGTATACCTGTAAGCTGCCTGAAGGTTACCAGTAAACCTGTGGAGAGCCTAATTAACATGTGGTGTCTTATTCCATCGCGCTGGGGAAAGCTGCATTCCAGTCTCCTCAGGCAGACTGCATCAAACCTCCACCTGCGGAGTCGCCTTCCTGTGTGAGTTCTCCATTTCCATCACTGCCCCAGGGATTCTGCTCCACCTATGGGGCAGCATTACCATCTGGCTGCCTACCATCATCCCTTAAGGTCTGAAGCAGCGCTGGTAACATTACCAGGTACCGTAGGTGGCGTCACAAACTTTATTTTATTTTATTTCTTTTATTTTACACATTTTTCAGCAACCATGAGGGTCACGGCCCAGGGCACCAGGCACCAGTGACAACCCTGCTAATTAAAGCCCGGGATCCAAGTAACCCATAGGCCCTGGGGTGGGACACAAGCTCTTTTCTACCGAGCTTGTAAGCAATGTTTTGAAGATTCAGTGCAGTGCTTACGAGGAAGATAGCAGTGACGGATAGACTATGTTCACACAGTGCATTTTTGCTGTGTTTTTTTTCTGCAGCAAAACCTGAAAGTTTTGTTAGTAAATAAAGATTTCTTGCTAGGAGGAAACTGTGTGTGCCTGAATTTTCCAGAATCACATAGGTTTTGCTAAGAGAGAAAAACACAGGTTTAGATTTGCATGGATTTGCAAAAAAAAAAACAAGGTAAAAACATAGCACAAAAACAACAAAAATGCATTGTGTGAACATAGCTTTAGTCTCCCAAGGAAAAGAGCTGTAAACAACCGAAAGTGTTAATATCTTAAGAACAAATGCAAATCTTAATAAGCTTCAAATTGCTGATAAAATGCTCATTTGTACAGCATGGTCCGGCAATGTCCATCTAAGGCTGGCTTCACATTTGCGTATGTGTCTGCATGCTGATGGCATGCAGACACATACGCAGTGCAAAGCAGGGTCTAAAAGATGTGTCCGCAGTGGAGATTGTCCGCCTGCGGACACATCACTGTGGAGCCCAGCAGCCAATCAGCGGTGTCCGGGGGGGGAATCAGCGCCGGAGATCTCCGCCTCCCGGCCGCCGGTAAGCTCCGGGACATGTCGGCGGGAGAACAGCTGATCTGACAGCTGTTTGAATCTCCCGCGCCGACACCGAGAGGAGATGTCGGCGCGGGAAGATTCAAACAGCTGTCAGATCAGCTGTTCTCCCCCGCCGACATCACTAGCAGATTACCAGCGGCGGGGAGGAAGAGGACAGCAGTGGCTCCAGCTGATCTCCCGGTGGCCGTCGGTGAGCTCCTGTGACATCACCGGCGGCCACCAGGAGATTTTTCAATGGGTCCGCAGCGTTCTCCTGCGCTGTATTTTTTGTGCGCTTGGGGACGCGTGCTGATTTTCCAAGCTCCCCGAACGCACAAAAAAATGCAACTGGCTGCGTCCCGGGTGCGGATGCTGGACACCGGAAGGAGCAGATATCGTCCGCATCTGCACCCGAACGCAGCAAACGCAAGCACTATGCGTTCCTATGTTAAACATAGGAACGCAGTGCGCATGCGTTTGACTGCGTATGGGAACGCAGCAATACGCTGCCTTCCCATACGCAAATGTGAAGCCAGCCTAAAAAGTTGGGAATAACTATTTACGGTAGCTGCTGTATATTATGACGAGTGTTAAAAATTGGAAAATTAAGCTTGTGCACAACATGTGACCATATTCTTATGTGTTACTCAAATGTGTGATTGAATTAAAAAAATATGTGATAACCTCAATAGTCGGATAACTAAGGTTCATTTTACATGGCCAAATTTTCCTTCAGAAATGAACAGTGTTCAACAATGTAAGGCTACGTTCACACACAGCATTATTGATGCGTTTTGTGAGGATCCGTTTTTGGTGCAGAAACTGCACAAAGAACTGATCCTCGCAAAGCGCAGCCTTCTGCATGTGAAATGAATGTATTGTGTTATCTGCTGCGCTATTACTCACCTCCCGGCGCTCCAATGGTAATCCCCAGTGATGTCCACTCACCCCCAGAGGCTGTAGTATCGCTGCCTCTAGGACCCTGCGGCCTGGTCATGTGCGAGTGATGTCACACGGTCACATGGTACAGTGCCAGGTCCTCCCACAGGGCCTGTAGTCCCGGTATGAGGGGGGATCACCGGGGGAGCACGGTGAGGTGAGTACATTGCACAGGCAAAAAACATGTTCATTCTTTTTTCAGATCCACTTTTGAGCCTAAAAGCGGATCTGTAAGAAACGCAGTGCGTGAATGCCAAATAATGAAATGCATTGACATGGCTGGGACAGCTAACTTCACTGCATATTCACTGTGTTCCACTGCAATTAGTGGATCTGTACAAAGCGCTACAATAATGCACCGTGTGAATGTAGCCTGACAAGCCAATCTGAGTTTCACTCCATTTTCCTCAGCACTGTATGTGATGATTGTGATTGTTCCTTGGCAAACAATTCCTTTAATAATGGCATCACATCCCTGTTTGGAAGGGGCAATGTGCTACCAACAGACGATAAATTTCATGTCCATGTAAAGACACAATCAAGTCATTGGGGCGTGTAAATATATATACTCAGTGCAGGGCATGGGGTTGTAGAGTGTGAGATCTCTCCATTGTTTGCCATCTTTAGACATAACCTAACCCGACAGATTTATTATCTCAAATGTGCCAGAATTCTGGTGAAAATAGACCCCAAAAGCTGTGTTTCATGATTTGCAACAAATATATTGTGTTTTAGGCACTTTCTGCACAGTGTCTGACAAGAAACATGGCATCACTGGAATGGGGTGTCCTGTAAGGCTAGGGTCACACTCGGGTTGTGGCATCTACTTAACGGATGCGTTAAAAGGATGCATTTTTTTTTCCTTGGCGTTCACATGACATGTGTGTACATTTTTGTGGCATGCATCCACTCCTGGTTTTGGTTTACAAAAACTGATGCGAAAAACTCACCAAAACTGAACATGTGAACATAGCCCTAATGAGCCAGTGGTGTACAAAAAAACAAAGAATCAAAATGTGCAAGGGCCAAAAGAAGTGCAAATAAGGCTGGGGTCACACACACAGATATCTGGGCAGATATTGTTCACAGATCTATGGTTGCAGTGAAATCATGGACACATGGTTCCATTTTGTGGCTGTGTACAAATGGAGCAATCTGTCCATGATTTCACTGCAACCAGAGATCTGTGAACAATATCTGCCCAGATATCTGTGTGTGTGACCCCAGCCTAAGTAAGTTGGAATAAGTTAAAAAGAGGAAATACTAGTGCATCTCAATGAATTAGAATATCATCAAAAAGTTCACTTACCCGTATTCCACGAGACATCTAAGGGTACCTTTACACACCGCACCTGGGGTGTGAAAACTGAGAGGCAATCCGGAGCCCTGTCACCGTCGCCGTGAAATTGCTACATAATTGCGGTCTGTATTTGTGGAACCCGTTTTGTTTTTTTTTTAAAGTTGAGCCCGGTTGCGACTTCAGAGCACTGCTCCAAAACCAGAGGCAACCGTGAAGGGGAAATTCCCTGCTTTTGGCGTGTGAAGGGGCGATAGGGATGGAATCAGCGTCGCCTACTGATTTTCCGGAGGCGTGCCACAGCGTTCTGGAGACCGCCCCCCTCAGCGATGGTTGGTGGTGGCTACTGTGTTTCCATTGGCTGTGCCTTCACAGGGCGACATATTTGAACAGCTGTCCATTCACACTACACAATTGCAATGGTGTCATGTATAAGCCAGCCTTCCTGCGTAGGCTGGGCAATCATGACACTATTGCGTTGTATAATCAGCGTGCTTGGGGCGCGGAATACACAAGTTTGTCACGCCTATGTTCTTGCGGCGCTGAATATGTACGCCCACATTCCTTTGGGAATTACGGCGTGTGAAGCGGCGTCAGGAGTCAACCGGATGTTTTCCACTGTTGGTGTGGGAACTTCCGGGACGACACATCACCTTAGGTTGAGGGCGAAATTGCGGCGTGTAAATGCGCCTTCGGCGTTCAGAGGCAGCCGTGTAAAACATGCACGCGCACGTTAGGTTGCCTCCGATCGCCGCCAAAAGTAGCGGCGTGTAAAGGTACCCTAAGGGTGAATATAATATTGATTTATTAGTCAACGTGTTTCTGGGTTCCCAGAGACTCCCTAGAACATGGCAATATTACACTGATTTTTGATGATATTCTAATTTAGATATCTGACAGATCAAACACACAGACGTGAGATGGATGAACCGACAGACAAAGTCCCATAGTAAAAAATGGAACTAATCACAGTAAGAAAAAGGAATATGCAGTAAAGGATGCATATACCCCAAGAATAATAAGTATGTACAAAAACTAGTATGCATAGTATAAATTGATTTGATTTGTAATGCCACGGAAATGATAATCTCCTGGAAGGAGGTCAGAAAGGTGGCAGCTAGGCTGGAGCGGCTCTCCCACCCAGCAAACACTCAACACGCGTTTCACAAATGCTTCGTCGGTATTAATAAATGTGCACCAGGGTGTCTGCTTCATGAGAGTTTTCCTTTAGGGTTAGGCACAGATTATTATGCAGATCAAAGAGCAATTCCCTAATGGCAGCTTTACACGTCCCGATATCGTTCCGATATTGGATACAACGACACAGGAGCGCGCACATTTTTGGCAGTAATCCAAGATCGCATAGGAGCTGTCACACAGGGAGATATCGGCAGGCAACACAACTGCGATGTATACGCCCCCTTGTACTAGTGACCCAGGGAACGACCATTTAACATGGGAGTGAATTGGGGAAGTTGCTCTCCAAATCGTTGTTGGGCTGTCACACAGCACGATCCTGCCAGATCGTCCATCCAATATCGGCCAGTTGGGGAGCCTGCACAATTCTTCCCCGATATCGTTTTGGCATCGTTCTTGCATCGAATTGCTCATTTACACCACACAACGCACGAACGATATCGGCGCCAACGCACGAACCACGTGACTTTTTATCGTTGTTGGAAAACGATATCAGGACGTGTAAAGCGGCCATAATATTCAGAGTTGCCAACAACCTCTTTACAGGAATCAGACACAGCAGAATATACGCAGTTTGCCCTACAATGTGTTTGCGTAGTAATGATCAGGCAGCCGGCGGGGCAACCACAGAATATAAATCTCAATCCTTATTTAAATTATTTAAAAATGGCTACAGCCGAATATTATGACAGTAACTGTAATGAAACACATGGCCGCATCCGCGAATTGGTTGTATTTTCATTGACTACAAGGATGTTACTTGGAACACTTGTGCCAATGTCAGCTGCTTTTCTATGAGGCCAGGACTGCTATCTCAGCTTTTCACAGATATTGAAGTATTTTTTTTAAAGCCTTTGGGGATAAATGGCACATATTAAAATAAAATATATATAAAAGTCATTAATATGAACAAGTAGCTGCTAACCGTAGCGTAACACGTAAGACTGCTGTGGATTTATAAGGTGGTGCTCTGCTTCGCGCTGTGTAGTATTGCTCCCGGCCTAAGCCCATGGCCATTCTGCTATTAGCAACCAGGTGCTGGCCTCTTTACTCCTCCTGAATTATATATTGGGTGTAAAGTTACTCTGCCACTGCGGCTGATCCCCTCTGTCACTAGATAGTACTCAAGACATTGATGTGACAACAGATGCTGCTTGTCACCCGTCGACAAAAGGAGAGATGTAAAGGAAAATGTTAAGATACAAAAACAGGCCCTTAGGGTATTCAGAGAGAGTAGACCTTTCAAGCAGCTGAATGCCTTCAGAAAGATCTGTCACAAGCACACGGCAGTGTGTCATCTTCTGGCGTTCTTCAGAATGGTGAACGTCTGATATTTCGAACATAAGACTCCAGCAATGCACAGACAGTGCAGCTAAATGGAAGGTTCCCTATAGGAAATATATGCATTACATATAGTGCCGAACCTAAAAAAAAAACTATTTTTCAATATCAAGATATCATTAGAAAGTTAATTTTTCTTTGTTCAAAAATAACCCAAAATAATTAGTTCCAATCGAGTTTAAATGGAGATGGACATATAGACACATTTATGCTTCAAGTAGAGATAAGTGCATAAACTGGTGAGAGTCCGGTCCAGCGTTCAAGTACTAGACAGCTACATGGGAGACCCACAAATCTCTTTCCTTTTGCTATCCCTGGCACAGCTTTAGATTAACCAGGGTTGGAAGGGCATCTTCTGTGCATTACATCACACAAATGACGTTGCATCAGCTGTGATTAATCAATTGATGCTCCGCGGATGCTGGAAGGTAAGAAATTTGCAAGTCAAGAACGCTGGATCAGAGTATCAAGAACTAATTTGCTCATCTCTACTTGCAGTGTAAATATGTTCATATGTCCATTGACCTGGACGCAAGATTGGAGCAAAATAAATTGATCCAATCATTGATAGCTGCAAGTTTATTGTTTCAGGAGCAATCCCATTGCTAGGCATTAACATTTCACAATAATGGTGAATTACCGTATATACTCGTGTATAAGCCGACCCGTGTATAAGCCGACCCCCCTACTTTTGCCCCCAAAACCTGGGAAAACCTATTGACTCGTGTATAAGCCGAGGGTGGACCCCAGCACAAGTATACAGCCCCCAGCAGTGTGGTATACAGCAGCCTCCCCAGTGGTAGTATACAGCAGCAGCCCCAGTGGTATATACAGCAGCAGCCCCAGTGGTAGTATACAGCAGCCCCAGAGGTATATACAGCAGCCCCAGTGGTAGTATACAGCAGCAGCCCCTGTGGTATATACAGCAGCAGCCCCAGTGGTAGTATACAGCAGCCCCAGAGGTATATACAGCAGCCCCAGTGGTATATACAGCAGCCTCCCCAGTGGTAGTATACAGCAGCAGCCTCAGTGGTATATACAGCAGCAGCCCCAGTGGAATATACAGCCCCCCCCCATCAGTATACAGGGCCCCCCCTTACTGCCACAATCCTGTAAAGGAATAGATTATTATACTTATCCCTGCCGGAAGAAGCCGGATGAAGACGGAGGAGCGCGATGGCGGCGGCGGGACAGCGGCAGGGATAAGTATAATAATCTATTCTTTTACAGGATTGCGGCAGTAAGGGAGGGGCCTGTATACTGATGGGGGGGGCCTATACAGTGTATACAGTATACAGTGACTCGCGTATAAGCCGAGGGGGGGACTTTTCAGCCCAATTTTTGGGCTGAAAAACTCGGCTTATACGCGAGTATTTACGGTAACATTACTGCCAATTATCCCATGAATTAATAAAGTGCTCGTTTATTGGGTGGAATGATCTTCGTGCAGCTCAAACAGGGGCGTAACTACCACAGGTGCAGGGTTTGCGATCGCACCCGGGCCCCAAAAGTCCCCTTGGCCTATAGAAAAAGACTAAAGGTACCGTCACAAGCAGCAATATTGTTAGGCAATTTCACTGGCAATTTGCTTGTTGCAGTGACATCATGGATACATTGTTCTATTTTGTTGCTGTGTACAAATGGAACAATGTGTCCATGATTTCACTGCAACCAGCAAATTGCCAGTGAAATTGCCTAGCAATATTGCTGTGTGTGAAGGTTCCTTAATACTAATAAAGATTTGCAATAATTTGGGGCCCGTTGGAGCTTTTGCATCGGGGCCCCTGGGCCTGAAGTTACGCTATTGGGCACAAACACTCATAGTTTTCATCAGCATATTATTCTGTGTTAACCTGTGCTATCGAGTGTCCGTGGCAGATTATGTGCACAGAACTATCTATCACAGATCGCTCACTGTGCATCTGAATTGGAGTCAGCTTGCTTAAAAGGTTGTTAAACAATTGCTGACTGGCAAAGAAGTAACTGATTAGTGGTCACTAAAGGGCCTGTCACACGTGTCAATGTCGCCCGCGATATCGCTCATGCGTCACAAATTATTAATCACCTGAGCGATGTGGAATTATCGCAGGTAAGATGTCACACGCGTCAATATGACCCAGCGATGCGGTGATGTCGCCATCTTGCGAGCGATTTTATTTAGTCGCTTGCACGTTGTCAAAATAGAAAATACGTCGCTGAGTTTAGTGTCACACGCAGCGATGCACAAGGTCTACTGAGCGATGAGCGACAGGTTTTACATCTGGCAGTGAAACCTGCGATCGGCGTTCAGCGACATATCGCTGGTTGCATCGCTTGGTCACACGCTTCAATGTCGCTCCTGCGTCACTTTTACGTCGCTTGAGCGACTGAAAATCCGTGACGTACGAGCGACATTGACAGCGATATCGACGCGTGTGACATCCCCTTTAGGCTGGCTTCACACCACGGTAAAGTCCGATCCGGTGCTGTCCGGTGTAAACCAGACAGCCCCGGACCGGATTTTGGCCCCATAGTATCCTATGGGGCCGGATGGAGCTGGATGGCAGCTCTTTGCCATCCGGTTTCCATCTCTCCGGCAGAATCCGGGAGAAATTGGATTTTTCTCACCGTACACAAAAATGTTGCTTACAAAGTTTTTGTGTCCGGGGAGAAAAATCTCCCCAAATTGCCGTATCCCAGATTCTCCCAGATTTCCCCGGATCCGGTACAATCTGGCGCTCCCTAACATGGGAGCCTATGGGGCCGGATTGCACCGGGTCCGGGAACCGGACACTTGTGGTTGCACGCCGCTGTTATTTCAGGACCGCAACTAGCTCCCTGTGAGCTGCGGTCCTGATCAATCAGCGGCGGCAGCTGCGTCTGGTAGCACACCGGACTGGAGGGCATATTAGCCCTCCGGCTCTGTGTGCTGATCCAGTCCGGGGCTGTCAGGGTCATCTCTGACAGCCCCGGATCGGACTTTACTGTGGTGTGAAGCCAGCCTAAGTCGGGTTGTGTAAAAGCACTACAGCGCCTAATGGTAATACTAGTGTCAAGAATGATAAAGTAAACAGCAACCGTGCTCTCAAATGTCTTCACAGGAAGTAAGGTCAAAGGTTAGCGTGTTCTGGATTTCCTGTCTAGTCAGATATTTTAAGAATTGTGTTTACTGTAGAAATAAATATGTTCACATCCACACACGGCACATTGACACCATTGTCATAGAGGCAGCACATAGACAACTCATTAAAAGTAAGTTTAGGTGCAGGAGCTGATGGAATAAATTGTATTAACCCATGCCAACCTTCATGGCCACAGTGTCTGGTAAGGGCCAAATCAGTCCATCCATGTGTCACGCACAAACTGTTATGTGCAGACATTCCTTTCTCTTCCATCTTGATGAAATATGAACAGAATTTCTTTACTCCAAAAACTTAGTGTACTAGGAAAAGGAAATCTGCTGTCCGCTGATGACATGAAGGTGCAAATGAAGAAAAAAAGCTGATGCAAGCTGGAAAGAGCCAGTGAAATAGAGCAATAGAGATTATGGGAGCCAGCTCTTCTAGTCACTGGCTTCCCCTGAGAGTGATCGCTTCCTTCAGCGAACGGTGTGCCGGCTGCTGATGTAACGTATAATCCTCATTAAATCAGTGGCTAGATTCACTTTTGCAATGTATATACTATGGAAGGATGAGGCATTAAGGCAGAAGATAAGCAATTCTCCATATGGTCAAACGTAGCACATCACTTTCTCTTTATTGGAGGAAATGTCATATTTCCGCCTTAAAAAAATCCCCTGTATATAAATCTTTCCTTTCATCATCAACTAATAGAATCTGTAAAGCTGTTTTTTGTCCATAACGACAGTCACCCATTAGAGACGCTATAGCCCAGTTATGCAACATTACATCCGGGGCTCATAAAGAGATCGGCAGGTCTTCACAAGCAGGGTCGACAACTTTCATATTTCTTTTATTCTGGACAGATTCTCAAAATATCAGACAACTTTTTTGACATATTAGATGACCATAAAACATCATTAAGATTATAAGCTGTACATGTCAACAGATCATAAATCCTATATGAAGACTTTAGTGGCATTCATTGTGAATTGTAAAAGTGTAATAAATCTAATATATAAAGCTGAATGTGTGTATGTGTGTGTGTATATCCGGGATTGGCATCTACACCGTCGCAACTACAGCCACAAAATTTTGCACAGTCACACGTCTGGACCCTGAGAGCATCATAGGCTATGTTGTGAGACGAAATTTTAACCCTGAGCGTTCCAGTTCACCAAACAATTTTGGCCCTATCTACATAATGGGGAAAAAGTGACAGTTACCAGTTGACAGTTGTGAATGAGAGGGGCTTAATGACATCACCAAAAACTAACAGCATATACCAGCATATAGTCACTAAGGTGGGGCCCTGACATAGAATATTCACCAAGAACGGGGACATGTATACACACCACACGCACACAAAGAGTAACAGCAAGTGTATAGTTGCTAAGGTGCAGCTCCAACATTGGATACTCACCACGCACCCGAACACACACACATACACCACAAAGAGACACACACAACACAGAGACACACACACACCCCACAGGGACACATGCACACCCTATAGTGGCACAGGCACTCACCCCACTGGGACACACACACCACAAAGAGACACACACAACACAGAGACACACACACACCACAGAGACACTCCCCTCACAGGGACACACACATATACACACCCTATAGGGACACATGCACTCACCCCACAGGTACACACACACACCAAAAAGAGACACACACAACACAGAGACACACACACACCGCACAGACCCCCCACACACAGGGACACACACACATACACGTCCTATAGGGACACATGCACTCACCCCACAGGGACACACACATACACACCCCAGGGACACACACACCACACAGACAGACACAGATGTGCACAAATAGCCTCACACAACTCGCCTCATACGTGTGCTATCTTTAATTTCCAAAAATAAACATCTGATTAAAAACAGCCACTGTGCAACACATGTGCCATATAGGGAATTAAGGCAGATGTCAGTCACATGAGCTGTCTATTATGTGTATGTGTGAGGTAACATACACTGCTGGGCCGGGGGAGGGTTTACTGTTGGTTGGAGATTTATCAGGCTGCCTATAGCAACCAATCACAGCTCAGCTTCTACTTTCATACAGGTCATTAATATGACATATTCAAATTCTATTTTGTTATAGCTAACATCAGTTATTTATTAACCCGGGCGTAGCCGGGCAGTACAGCTAGTACAGGTATAAATATCACAGACACATCAAATGTCTTTTTACCGATAGGAGCAATAGTACCCTATCTTTACAGGCTGTCCGGGAATTTCTGGCCAACCCTGTTCACGGGGCGTATTAATAGTCACATTACCGCAACGTAGGCTGAGTCTCTACAAGAAGAAACAAAAGGTTACAATACTGCATTGCCAGAATGATCAGGAAATCCTTGGCAGCGATCTTTATTCTACGCGTTTCTGAGAAGGTATCGCCTTCTTCAGGAACACACACGGTATCCTTTCTTCCCACTGTCATACCATATAATCCATAAAAAAGTAACACATCAATAATATAATAGAAAAGAACTATCACAAAGTTCTCTCTAATGGTGGGGTTACACGTCCCGATATCGCCGCGATATCGGAGGCAACGCCGCGGGAGCGCGCATTTTTTGAGCGCTTTTCCCTATATCGCATCGCCGGTTTACACGCTGCGATATCGGGAAACAACGTCCCGCCGATGTGTACGCTCACCAACCCAGTAACGACCATTTAACATGGGAGTTAATGGGTGAGGTGCGAGTACGCATCGGAGTTGGGCTGTCACACGCAGCGATGCTGGTACAACGGCCTTGCGATATCGGGGAGTTGAATAGCTTTGCTATTCAACTCCGATATCGTTTTGGCATCGTTCCAGCATCGCGTTGGATGCTAAAACAATACAACGCGCACCCGATATCGGCTCCAACTCGCGACCCACGTGACTTTTTGTCGGAGTTGGGTCGGAGTTGGACGCCGATATCGCGGCGTGTAAACCCACCATAAGAATTGAGAGGTTTACAGATATTCCAATTAAATGTAATTTAGCGTTTAAAGGGATCCTGTCACCCCCAAAACACCTTTAAACCTATTAAAAGCTGTCCCTAGAGCATATTAACACTTTCCCTACACTCCTTTTAGCTCCTATATGCACATAATCAAAGTGTATAAAAACGTTTTATAAGTACCTCATTACTGATGATAATGAGTGACTATGCTATTCATAGTCACTCATTCAGGCTGCCCCTCTTCATACTATGACGCCTCCATAGGCGTGATCTTCATGAGAGATTCAAATTGCCGCCTCCCTGCGCGCCTCCCCGCTGTGGCTTGTGTCGGCCGGGCTTCAGCGCGGGGCTGTATGACGCGTCATTTCCGGCGCCGGGTGACGTATACAGCCGCGCCGCTCTGTCAGCTTCAAAATGCGCACTGCGCATGCGCATGCGCAGTGCGGGACTTGAAGCCAACAGCGGCGCCGGTGTAAATACGTCACCCGGCGCCGGGAATGACGCGGATCGCGTCATACAGCCCCACGCTGAAGCCCGGCCGACACAAGCCACAGCGGGAGGCGCGCAGGGAGGCGGCAATTTGAATCTCTCATGAAGATCACGCCTATGGAGGCGTCATAGTATGAAGAGGGGCAGCCTGAATGAGTGACTATGAATAGCATAGTCACTCATTATCATCAGTAATGAGGTACTATAATAACGTTTTTATACACTTTGATTATGTGCATATAGGAGCTAAAAGGAGTGTAGGGAAAGTGTTAATATGCTCTAGGGACAGCTTTTAATAGGTTTAAAGGTGTTTTGGGGGTGACAGGATCCCTTTAAATATCACAAAAAAAGTCCCAAATTTAAAATATAGCTGCACTTACAAAGTTAGCCATCATGAGGAATAATAATAACAGTATTTATTCATTTATATGGCACTATTACCGTAATTCCATAGCACTTTACAGACATTTGCAACACTGTCCCCATTGGGGCTCACAATCTAAACATCCTATGAGTATGTTTTTCAAGTGTGGGAGGAAACCAGGGGAAAGCCACACAAACACAGGGAGAACATACAAACTCCTTGCAGATGTTTCCTTGGTGAGAATTAAACCAAGGACCCCAGTGCTGCAAGGATGTAGTGCTATCACTGAGCCGCCATGGAATAACACTATTTCTGGCCACTATATGAATTCCATCATTTATGTTTTAATTGTTTTTCCCCTATACTAGAAGCTTCAGCAGCTTTTCCCTGTGCCATTGTTTTTATGTTTCCTCCATTTCCTCACCCATCCCATCTGAGTAAACCTTTATAACAGCAGGTGTAATCTGATCACCGACTGCAGACAGATTTGTAGACAGATCTGAGCAGTTTTTGAGAGTGAATGATCTGTGAAGATGAAAAAAGTGACTGGTAAACATGGAAAGTGGATTTTTTTTTCTAATATGATATATGACAAGGATTGATTAATAAAAAATATAAAATAAACGTAGTTATGGATTAGATATTGATCACTGACACCTATGACTTGGCAAGCTTACAGTCTTAAGGTAATTATAATTCAGTAGAAACACTTAAAAATTTGACTATACCTGCAGTCGCATCTGTACCGCTTACCTGGAAGAAAATATTAGGATAGGACATAGTCCCCACAGAGCATCAAGATCTGCTGAGAGATATCTAATGTTTACGGCCAGAAATAGGCCGTATTAAGATGGCCAATTGTCATCCAAGGAGACATTTATCTTGAAAGTAACAATGGAAGATCAGACATGTCCAATTCTATTTTCTTTGATAACAGAGAACATCTTTATGTTTTAAAAAATCAGAAGACTTATGATTGGTTTACTTGGGCTGACTACTGCTGATCAGCTGTCACGTGTAGACTGCTCTGCAAGCTCTGCAGAAGTTAATTTCCTTTTGTACCTTAAGTATTAATGTCAGTTGCTGTGGCTCTGCAGTGTTAGGGTGGCTTCACACTGGCATTTGTGTCTGCATGCTGATGGCATGCAGACACAAACGCTGTCAAAAGCAGTGGGGAAATGATGTGTCCGCAGCGGATAATGTCCGCCTGCGGACACATCATTGTGCAGCCCGGCAGCCAATCGGCACTGTCCGGGGGCGGGCCGGAGGAGGAGTTCAGCGCCGGAGATCTCCTCCTCCCGGCCGCCGGTAAGCACCGGGACCTGTCGGCGGGGAGTACAGCTGATCTGACAGCTGTTTGAATCTTCCCGCGCCGACACCGAGAGGAGATGTCGGCGCGGGAAGATTCAAACAGCTGTCACATCAGCTGTACTCCCCGCCGACAGGTCCCGGTGCTTACCGGCGGCGGGGAGGAGGAGGACAGCAGTGGCTCAGCTGATCTCCCGGTGGCCGTCGGTGAGCTCCTGTGACATCACCGGCGGCCACCGGGAGATTTTTCAATGGGTCCGCAGCGTTCTCCAGCGCTGTCAAGCGCTGAACACTGCGGACCCATTGAAGACAATGCATGTTTTGTGCGCTTGGGGACGCTTGCCGATTTTCCAAGCTCCCTGAGCGCACAAAAAATGCAACATGCTGCGTCCCGGGCGCGGATGCTGGACACCGGAAGGAGCAGATATCGTCCGCATCCGCACCCGAACGCAGCAAACGCAGGCACTATGCGTTCCTATGTTAAACATAGGAACCGCAGTGCGCATGCGTTTGACTGCGTATGGGAACGCAGCATACGCTGCTTTCCCATACGCAAATGTGAAGGCACCCTTAGTTGGTGTTGCTGTGTGTATCAGGTGATGTGGTTTGACCACTCCCCCAGCCTTTAAATAGACTCATGACCAATTATCTGATGTCATTGATAGAGTTAATTCTCTGCATGACTGTGAGCTGTGTTGATGCTGTGTGCTGTTCCTGCTGAAGCCTTGAGGGAGTTGATGTTCTTATCCTGGTCCCTGGGTGGAGGCGAAGGGGTTTAGACAAAGGGCTGGCCAGGAGCAGGGCAAGGGTGGCGGCCCATACATCCTCCCCTTTAGAGGTACTGCTGAGAACAGAGTCAGCTAGGGACTCCCAGTCTAAGGGTCAGAGTGATTCCCCTGATTACCTTTGCCCATCACTGCCATCTTGCTACCGTACCGCCTCATCTGTAATAACCAACTGGTGACAAGCTCCATGCAGGCCAATCTGCATGCATGTAGCGGTTTATTTAGTCTGGCTGACCACACTTCCATGTGCACAACACGATCACTAATAATGAGCGCATAGGACATCATGGTCTCGGCAGAACATACCCTGAGGACACAACAATTTTCTTCTATAAACAATGATTTTTAAGATTGTCTAAGAATCATTTCACCCAATGAATCAGCACTCTGCTTGTTTGACGTATGAATAGGAATGCTCGCTCCCAATTATCAGCCAGCATAAATTGGCCCATTCACAGCTACCACACACAAGCAATAAAGTATTTTTTTATTGTGTGGCAAGACAATGTCTAATTACTGTTGTAATTTCTGTCTTTTAATGGCAAGGCTTCAACCATAATTTTTTTTTCCATCTTAAAGAAATAAACGAGGTTGAGTCTTGAATATTAGATACTTTTGTGATTATATATATATACTAAGTATAACACATGAGTGCCAGGCTTCTTTAAAAAAAAAAAATAAAAAAAGTAAAGTATATCTTACTATCACAGATGCTTTATGTGTTCTTGGAAGGATCCATTCCACTTGGATGGACAACCTGTCGCATTTAGCATGAGCCCATATGTTTACCCCTTGGGCATTAAGCTGCTGTTCCAAGTCTAAATGATACAAGATAAGTGTACAGAAAAGGCCAAAAATTACGTGGAGACCTTTACAAAAACGTCCTCCCGCGAACAAAAGTTCCTATTAAAAAAGTGGTAGTCACATTGATGACATCATAGCCTCTAGCAGATGTGACAAGTTCCAGCACTATTCATCCAGCCAGCTGGCATGCTCAGTATGACTACAGAATGGATTAGCAAGTAAAATGAGCTCCTTCTCACTTCCAGGGTCTCACCACAATATGACTGGAGCGGTGCCGTGCGGATACAGGAAGGATTGAGTTTCCCATATGCATTTCACAACCAAATTGTACAACAAAGCACACAATGGAATAATAAAGGAGACTGTCGTGAGTTTGTGAACACCATCCTTCTGAAAAGGTTGGAAGGTGAATGTATTGTGTGTAAGGCCATGTGATGTATGCAATAGATCACGCCGCTAAATTCAATGTCAATCTGTCTGGTAGTCGGCTCGCACTGTATTTAATCACTGTCTCTGTGTTTTGTCTGAAACCATTTACATTAAGAGCTGAATAGAAGGAAACTTGAACAATTTCCAATTCCGAACTTCTGTTTTTCTTCCTTTGCCAAGCAATGTCAATACTCACATGATTGAGCAATGTCATCTGTAGTGAACTGTACGGTCAGAGGTGTAAGTTCCCAACATATTATATTTGGTGTTTTATGAAAGATCTACATTATATGAGATGCAAATCAGTTAGCATCATTAACAGATCATTTGCCAATATCTCATTATTGAGATTGTTACTTAATTCTTCAGCTCAGCATTGTGTGCATGGACCAAAACTCTCCAGGGAACCGTGTGTACGGATTTGTGACTGTGGGAGGAGACAGACAACACCACGGAAAAGCACCAATGGAGTCCACCTAAACTCAGTGTCACTGCAGCTCCATCTGAAACCCCCCGAAACCCTCTGAAATCACTGCATGAGCTACCCTAGGCTAGGGTCACAGTTAAGTTTTCAGCGCTACCCCCTGGGCAGTGCTAAAAACCTTAATGTGACCCTAGCCTCATAGACAAAATTCATCAACATTTACAGAAGTAAACACATGAAATACTTAGTTGAGAAGAGAAACTGGGCACTGACCTTGTTGCATTGAAGTCCTGTGTGCAGAGGTGTTCATGGATCTGGGTTGCTCAGCTGTAGATGCAGGGATCAATTAAGAACTTAAGAAGAAAACAGCGGAACTCCGAGATCCTTTATTCCATGAACAGCTTTATTCCAAAACAGTTTACATCAGTGGGTGCAGGGAAGGGATGACGGAGGGACGACGGTGACCGTTTCGCGTGCTCTGCATGCTTCAGCGGGTCCTGTGTACACGCTGTGGACCCGATGAAGCGTGCAGAGCACGCAAAACGGTCACCGTCGTCCCTCCGTCCTCCCTTCCCTGCACCCACTGATGTAAACTTTTTGGAATAAAGCTGTTCATGGAATAAAGGATCTCGGAGTGCCGCTGCTTTCTTCTTAAGTTCTTAAACACATGAAATAGATCACTCTGTTTATAATGACTCTATATAATATGTGTTTCTCATTTTGTATTGAATTACTGAAAAAAAAATTACTTTTTGATGATATTCTAATTCATTAAGATGCACCTGTGTCTAAACCTTTGACTTGCTTTGAACATCTAGAGTGGGGGTGGGAAACCATATTCCTGCCGAGGGCCATTTGGAAATTTCTACCATCCTTCGGGGGCCGCACAAAATTAGCAACTTGAAAATTACCAGCCATATTTGGTTAAACAATCAAGTCACCCCTACTATGGTGGCTGGTGCTGCTTCTCTTTGGCGTGGGTGATATTGGTTTTGTTGCTTCTCAACTGCTTTTCCAGGTTTGCTAGGGCCATAGACATCACAGGAGAGAGTGGGAGCATATACCTCACTAAGGAGGCTGAGGCTGGGGCCTAGAGATCACTGGAGAGCTGGGTTTAAAGGGCAGACAGTCAGCAAAACGCGTCTGCCAGCCTGAGCACTGTGGTCCCCAGGAATCTGCCCGGGGGCCGCAAAAAAGTCATCGAGGGCCGCATTCGGCCCTGAGGCCTGAGGTTCCCCACCCCTGATCTAGAGGCTGAAATTTTTGCCCATTCTTCTTTGCAAAAAAGCTCTAGCTAAGTGAGAGTGGATGGAGAGCAGCTGGAAACATGAATTTTCAAGTCTTGACACAGATTCCCAATGGGATTTAAAGGGAACCAACCACCCCAAATGACCCCCCCGGACTAATAATATCGTTCCCTACTTGCAGCACATACATGTGCTGCAAGGTTTTTTGCTAAAAAAACTGCTTTATAAAACTTAAGATAATGCTTTAGAAACTTTATAACCAAGGGACGGGTGGGCGTGACTTACATGTGCAAAAGCCGAGATTCCTCTGTCACTCATTCTCCTCTCTGGCTCGCAGCAGTAAAGCCCGGCCCTTTCTGCAGCGTCCCAGGCTTGTGCACGGGATGTCGTGCCCGTGCACACGTCATCAGCTACAGCCGGGAAGCGAGCGCGCGCTCTGACTCCCTGCGCTCGGCTGTGGAAGTCAGAGCGCGCGCTCGCTTCCCGGCTGTAGCTGATGACGTGTGCACGGGCATGACATCCCGTGCACCAGCCTGGGACACTGCAGAAAGGGCTGGCCGTTACTGCTGCGAGCCAGAGAGGAGAATGAGTGACAGAGGAATCTCGGCTTTTGCACATGTAAGTCACGCCCACCCGTCCCTTGGTTATAAAGTTTCTAAAGCATTATCTTAAGTTTTATAAAGCAGTTTTTTTAGCAAAAAAACCTTGCAGCACATGTATGTGCTGCAAGTAGGGAACGATATTATTAGTCCGGGGGGGTCATTTGGGGTGGTTGGTTCCCTTTAAGTCTGTTCTTTGCCTGGGCTATTCACACACATGAATATGATTTGATCTAACCTATACCTTTAATGCTCTGGCAGAAAGTTAGGGTCCTTGTACTGCTGGAAGGTGAATCTACACATCAGTCTAAAATCTTTTGTAGCATGAAACAGCTTTTCATTCAGGACTGCCTTGTATTTAGCTCCATCTATCTTCCCATCAAATCTGACTACGGTATCTCCTTGTCCCTGCTAAAGAAAAGCTTCCCCATAGCATTTTGCTGCCACCTGGTTTAATGGTGGGGATGGTGTTTTCAGGGTGATATACAGTGTTAGGTCTCCGCCACACATAATTAGAGCACCATCTTCCACATGATATCTGCGTCACCTACATGGCTTGTTGCAAACTACAAACAGGACTTCTTTATATTGATATTTGTATTGCATAAATGTTAATAATATTTTTTCACAATTCTGGATGGTTGTGTCAGTGCTTCGGTATTGGAATTCCAATTGTCACCTTTTTTTGTTATGAACAGGACATCTTAAGGTTGGCTTTCTAAAATGGCTTATGGCATATGACATATTGTGGAATATGTGTGAGTTATAAAAATAAAAAATATTATTAGACAAATGTAGTGGGAAAACACCTGGATAAGAATGAACACTCTGCAATTTTAATGTCCACCACAAGATAGCATTATACACCCACAAGTGCAAAAAATATATATATATTAGATGGATGGGGCGGTGACATCATGATGGGGGCGAGCTCTGTGGTGCTGGGGGTGGCAGACATCCCTCCCTCCCCCCCATCTGCTCTCTCTCCCCACTGTGCTATCTTCCCTCTGTATTCTCTCCTTTGACCTGCCTACCCTCTGTGTGCTGTCTTTCTCCCCGTTCATGTTCCCCCCCTGTGCACTGTGTCTACTTCCCTGTGCCCTGTCTCTGCTCCCCTGTGTGCTCTTCTCTTCCCCCCTGCGCACTTCCTCTCTTCTCCCTGTGTGCTCTATCTGCCCCCCTGTGCCGTCTGTGCCCCCCTGTGCCGTCTGTGCCCCCCGGTGTACTTCCTCTCTTCTCCCTGTGTGCTCTATCTGCCCCCCTGTGCAGTCTGTGTCCCCTGTGCAGTCTTTGCCCCCCTGTGCAGTCTGTGCCCCCCATTTGCAGTCTGTGCCAACCTGTGCAGTCTGTGCCCACCCTGTGCAGTCTGTGCCCACCCTGTGCTGTTGCTGCCCCCCCCCGTGCTGTCTCTGCCCCTCTGTGCTATCTCTGCCCCTCTGTGCTGTCTCTGCCCCTCTGTACTGTCTCATCCCCTCTATGCTGTCTCTTCCCCTCTGTGCTGTCTCTTCCCCTCTGTGCTGTCTCTTCCCCTCTGTGCTGTTCTGGCCCTGTGCGGTGTGCTTTCCACTGTGGAACGCATATAGGAGGAACTGTTCCTCCTATGTACATCCCACAGTGGAACGTAAATGGGATGAAGTAGTGAAGGCCGCTGTGAGGTGAAGGATGTGGGCGGGCTTATTCAATGTGCATTCACAGTGCGGCACAGTAGCAGTGGCGAAGACAATGGAAGCGATCGAGGAGGAGAAGGCAGTGACAGTGGAGGACCCGGAGGACACCTGCAGTGTGGGGCTGGCATATCGGCACTTCCTTCACTTGGGTGTGCCAATATGGCAGCCGCTTTCTTTTTTTGCATTTCAGGGGACCAATCAGGTAAACCAATGAAGTGGCAAATATCGAAAATATCCAGACACTTCCAGTCCAAAGGCAATTATGTAAGTAGATTTGTGTCCTGTCAAGGGGAAACAATACAACAAATTTAGTAAATCCAAAGGAATTAAGTCACTGACTGACTTCACAGACATGTGGGGTCCCAAGAGAGATTTCCAAGAAAGTTGGTAAAACTAGCAAAAAGCTTGCATACACCCCTTGAAGCAGACACATGAACAAGGCTAATCATAGTTATATTATATAGTTAATGTGAGGTAGAGGACCTGGGAAACAGCAAACTACAGCAGGCAATGTATGTTTTGCTTGAAAAGCTTTATCTGGGGTTGGTTGGGTGATAGTATGTAGGTTATTTAAAATACAGCTGCCCAATGAGAGACAAAATACGGAGGTACTCTAAAGGTGGGGTCACACGCGGCGATCTCGCCCGCGACATCGCCGCAAAGTGACGTCACAGCGAAGTCGCGGGCGATATTGCAAGTGCGTCGCGCTGTGTGACAGCGCGACGCAACTGCAAATTATCGCTGGTCGCAGGTTGACAGGTTTATGAACATGTTCATAAACCTGTCAACCTGTGACCAGCGATTAGGCTGGATCGCGCCGTCTGACACTGTTGGCGGTGCGATCCAGCCTATATCGCAGCGTTACTGAGCCATCGCTCGCTGGGCTGAGCCCTGCCCAGCGAGCGACGGCTCCGCCCACATCGCAGCCGCGTCACCGCAACGTCGTGCCATGTGACAGCTGGCCTGCGATGTCGGAAGCGAGCGGGCACCCGCGCATCGCTTCCGACATCGCAGGCCAGATCGCCGCGTGTGACCCCACCTTTAGGTGTGAGTGTTAATATGACCTTGCACACCCATGATAAAGACAATAACAAACAAAGCAATAAAGGGACAAAACCAGTTGAAGCACTTTGCAATGCAAGATAGCCGTCGTCCAGACGTAGCCCGCACCTCTCGCTCACTTGCGCCATGGTCCTATGATTATTTGTTATGATGTTATAATGAAACAAAGGAAGATTTTATTCAGCGGTAGGTGCCCCCTCATTCCTCTCTTGGTTTGGATATTATCACTATTTGGACTGTTTATGGAGGGTTGCACAAGCGGTTGGAAGGAAATTTGCTGATTTTCAAAAATCCCGTACAGAGGCCTTTATCAGCGGCTTTACACTTGGCGCGGATCTAACCTATATTATGTACACCCATGAGAGGATGCCGACCTGAAACCTATATGAATGCCAGTGAGCTATAAATTCTATATACAGTGTAAAAGATAGGGCATAATCAAGGTAAACAATTTAATAAACTAAAGCTCCAAACAATATATAAATATAGAGATACAAACCAATGAATATCATTTTAAAATGTCTGATTACTAAAATTGGTGGTTAAAGGGCTTATCCGGGACCTTAGTATTTTTCTTTCTTCTAGGGCTGAGAACTTTCACCGATCTCTGCCGGCTGAGATCAGTCTTGGATTACTCGAACAGCTATTTTCCTGCTTTGTTTGACCTCACGGAAAAGCAGCTTTTCCTTTTCTGGTCTGCTGTTGACAGCGCATCACTGCAAGCTCCCTGCAGTAAGGCAACGAGGATCGAGTTATCTATCAACATGATGTCAGCAGACACGCTCTTGCAATAGAACAGAGCGAAAGAGAAGACGCTGCTCTGCCAATATGACATCAACAGAAGCTGCAGAATCGCTGGCAGGAGAGGTCCATGACCATCATCGGTGGCTAGAACAGGCAGGTAATTAGAAACTATCTGCCTGTAAGTTCTTAGCCTTGTAAAAAATAAATATAAAAGTCAATGATATCCCTTCTAATTGTGGACTATGCTGCATGCAGGATGTAGAAATTCTGTGACCCTCATCCACAGACATCAATGGGGCCAATGAGTCATGTTTAACCATTTAGAAGATACTACGACTGTTATGTGGCCGCCTGTAACCACCAGATAGTTTCATTATTCTTCACCTCAATTGCATCTTGTACAGGGCGGTGGAATCAGTAAGCCAAACCTCCGATGTCCACTCCTCAATTTCCCTGATTCCAACACCATGACTCAGACCCCTTCATACACAGCGGATGTTTAAGTGACATATCTATTGTAGTAAAATGGTAACATCAGGCTTTTAATCATTGTTATGATATAATAATCAAGATATTTAGATAGAACATAATAATAATTCATAATAATAATCAGCACATACTGCATTGAACTACGGTACCAAATTTATTTTATCTTTTAGGAGTCTGAGTCAGTCCATTTTATACCGACTCCACCAAAATGGATGCTGGCTCAAACTCCAACTCCATGACTCAGACTCCACAGCTCTGATTTGTAGATATTGGCGACCTAAACCCCAAACCACAAGGTTTATGCTTCTGAAGGTGCCATAACAATCTGCCCTTACCGGTGACAGTCCGCAAAGCCAAGCAAACCCCATATGGTACAAAATCCATTCTGTCCAATGAGGTTGTGCTCCTGAACTATTCTCCAGCACATTATAGGAGGTCTGACTATAAACATATAATATTTATAGTGCACTTTTGTAACCAGACATACTTCTCGCCCTAGGGAGAATTACGCTGAAGGTTTAGCAAAGAGCCATGTCACAACACAAATTCGACATGCTCCATCATTTTAAATGTTTTTCTCCGTCGTCACCTGTAATGGGATTCATTAGGCCTCTGCAGTGCAAAGCCAGAGGTCCGGCTGCTACTTCAGACGTGTCAGTCAATCCGTGTCGAAGAACTGGTTCTCGAGCTTAAAATGAGACTTAAGGATGGACAAGCATGCGTGCAAAAATGACAAATACCTCCACAATGAGCATTTCAACCAACAATGACATCTAAAGATTCATGGCATGCTTGAGAACACATAAAGCAGAATATGCTCATTTTAACCCATTCCCTGCCAGTGCAGCCTAGAATAAGAGTACTGGCGCTTAGCTAAAACGACTGAGCAGTTTTAAGCACAGATTCCCATACAATCATTACCCTCAGTTATTTGATTTACGGCCGTGGGTTACTTGTGAACGCTCCTTTTCCAATAGTAAAGGGTATATTGTATGATTGCATGAGAACATGAAGCCCGCAAACCACATTTCTGACTGCATAAAACACATGCCAGCCTACAAAACATACAGCTATCCTTCCCATCTCACCTCACCACAAATACCCGCCCTCTGTAATTACACTTTTGGAAGACGCAGCATTCTTTCCAGTCACTGGTAATGAGAGGGTGCTGCAAGCCAAAAAGTAATTACAAACTTTAAAACAAGCAGGCGCCTTCTCCAAGCAAAATTAAAGGGCTGCTGTATGTCGGCCTCTTCTACTGTACACCTTATTAAAGAGAGATCCAGACAGAGGAAAAGACCTAAAGTACACATTACCAATAAAGACAGTGGAAGGAGGGGAGGCAGATAAGGGGCCTGTTATTTTCTCAGGTTTACAGTAATTCTCAAAATAGACCTCCCACATGTAACCCAAAAAAAGAGGATACAAACAATACACACACTGTGCAGGAAGCTGGCATCGTACCCACTATCCGTATAGGCACCGGTAAGGGAAAAGCAGTTTTCACTTTAAGTCTTTTACTCATTTTAGCCTCAGTCACCACAATGGTTTTTACTTAGCTCCAGACACCAACCATCTAATAAATGTGATTTAGGGGCCTCAACGTCAAGGTCCTTTTCCTCTTTAGGTGGTGGTAGGGGGATAAAGCTCTGCAAATGTACATGTTGTAATGGTTTACAATAGTAGTAAGGTTTAAAGCAAAACAGCTGGAATAAGTATCCCGAAACATGAGAAATTGATGCATGTTAACAGCAGAGGCTGGCAATAGGAGGAGAGTCAAAGACCGACATTGGAGTTGCCAAGTAATGTTTTTAGGACTAGTCAAAAAAGTGCATCCTCTGGATCTGGCATCGTTGTAATGGAAGTCTATGTGTGCTGAATCCTGCTTTACCAGGTACAACCGGATCCTGCAAGAATACTGAGAATGCTCGGAATCCAACAAAAACCCTCCCCAAGTAGCCATTTTACAACAAGGAAGTGTATACATTGCAATCAGTGGGTGGTAACTATAAAAAAGTATATTTTCACATAGCTGAAGCCATGACTGGGGCCTGGGGACCCCAATCCTTGGCTTGAAATATAGCCACAGCTATATGAAAGTATGACTGCAGCTGCCTCTTATTATTATGAGGTTTGTACTGTGCAGGCGCTTAAGAGGCTGCCATGTGCAGTACAAACAGGAAGTCACCAGAAAAAGAAGGAAAGAGGATCCTCCAATCACATACACAGTGCCTCTTGAAAGTATATGCCCCCTTGAACTTTTCAACCTTTTGCCACATTTCAGGCTTCAAACATAAAGAAATAAATAGTATCGCGGGATCTCTAGCTCTCACGTGACAGCCCGAGGTCCTGGCTAGACCCCGGATGCTGTCAGTGAGCAGTTCCGTGTTGTGGTTGGCAGGCGCTGCGAACCACAACACGTCTGCGATTGTGGGAGATACTGATGAGCTGCAGCTCATCAGTATCTCCCAGAGGTGATCGGACTGTGCAGCAAGGTGCCTCTTAAAGAGGCAGTGTAAAAATAAGAATGAATAAAAAAATAAATTGCCCCCCAGGCCAGTGGTTTAGTCCTAGTTTAGGGCCGCCCCCACAGTGAATGCAGCCACGCACGCACTTGCTGATAGCAGGACCCGGGACGCAGTAGGCGTGACGCGGGCGTCAGCTTGGAGGCTGACAGTGACTTGGGACAGGAGCGGCAGGCAGCTGATTCACTTGGCCACTGGTAGCACCTTCCATCCCCCGCTGTTCACTTGGCCTCTGGTAGCACCACAACCCTGGCTGGAAACAGTGGACTGCCCCCCAGGGCAAGATCTGCCACCCAGCCCCTGATATATATATAAACACACACACACATAGCCCACCCAGCATCCTCCATTTTATATATACAGCCCATAGCCTCTATATTACATATACACAGCCTGCAACCTCTATATTAAAATCAGGAATTGTCGAATGTGTGTAATTGGGCCCTCATAGACTGTTTTGCCTGGGGCCCACAAAAACCTAAGGCTGGACCTGCTGGCCACCAATGTCAAAACTGCAGGGCATTGTGGGGAAACCTGCGCAGCAGTGCCCTCACTGCTAGAGCATCAGAGTCAGTAGTAATACTGATCAAGTCTTTTTCATGAACCTGACATGGAATCTCAGAGTTTGAATTTGCCTGGAACCACGATTTCAGGCGACTCTACAAAACCCATTAAGTTGGCGAAGGATACCCTGATGTACAGCTCTGTAATTGTAATAATCCTTGAAGGCTTCATTAACAGGTACAAACACAAAAGTGGCATCACTATAGACAGTAACTGTGTGCCAATCTATAGAGATGAAGTTTAAACTTTTTATATTAATTACTTTTTTAATTAAATACATTGTTAAAGTTAAATGTCAGATTCAGTCTCCCCACAGAGTCTTAGTGACAGAAACATCATTGGATCACAGTAACATGCAAATTAGAGCAAAAGGACAGATTTAATGGTAAAGTAACGTCTTAACCTTTGTGTGGCAGTTTTGCTATTAACTGTAACTCAGCTCAGTTTTCTCTACCTTTTAGGCCAAGGCAAATACTTTTCTAACATATCATCATTAATATTTCATCCTAGATAGCTTGGAAATGAAAATGAGTGATATAATTATCTGGTAATGTTCTTTATCAATCCAATAACAATATGAATATATACGCTCTGCAACCATGGAATTGTAACACCAATAAGGAAAAGTTGTGGAAGTATGGAAATCACAGAATGGGTAGACAAGTTACTGATCGTAAACAATGAAAAAGTGAAACATAATGTTTAAATCTCGATTTAATCAGTATTGAGTTTGAGCTGCACACGTAGAAATCCCTGAACGCACAAGTCTTGGCTGATATCCATGAGGGTATTAATGGTTGTCTGCTACACTGAATGCATTTTAGCAAATCATGAAGATCCACTGCTGGCAGCTGCCCATGTAATCACCGACCAATGGCGTCCCACAAATGCTCCATAAGAGTCATGTCCAGGAATGCTGAAAGCCATGGTAGCACATTTAGGCCACACAGTGGTTGTTCACAGTAGCACAAGCAAAATGTAGCCTGACATTGTCATTCTGAAAAAAGGCTTCTGAGACACCTTAGGCACCTTTCACATCTGCGTTTAGTGCCGTTCGTAGCAGATCCGGCAGCTTTGCCTTATCTGACACGTAACGATTCACTTGCGGCAAGCCCCATTCATTCCCTATGGGAACTGCAGTCAGGTGCGGCAAGTGCGGTTTTGCTGGATTTGGTGAATCCAACACCTGCGGCAGCGCAAAAAAAAAAAAAACGCTGCTAGCGTTTTTTTCCTTCGCCACAAATGCCGGATTTGCTGGATCCGGCAAAATTGCACTTGCTGCACCTGACCACAAGTCCCATAGGGAAAGAATGGGGCTTGCCGCAAGTGAATCGTTACTTGTCAGATAAGGCAAAGCTTCCGGATCTGCCACGAACGGCACTAAATGCAGATGTGAAAGGTGCCTTAGGCTGGTTTCACATTGCGTTTTAGTTAAATCCAATGCTTTCCGATGAAAATCGGACAGCATCGGATCCGAATCAGCCCCCATGTTATCCAATGGGCATCGGATCGGATTTGGCATAATTGCCATCCGATTTGCCTCCGATCCAATTTTGTACGATTTTTTGCAGGAACAAAAATCGTAGACTGCTGCGATTTTGGCTCCTGAAAAAATCAGAGAGAATAGGATCGGAAGCAAATTGGAAGGCAATTATGCCAAATCCGATCTAATACGATCCCTTTAACATGGGGCGCTATGGAGCAGGGTCCGAGGAAACATCTGATGTCGTCTCGGACCCGATTTTAGCGTACTGAGCATGCTCAGTACATGCTCAGTACACTAAAACTATTGTGTGCCGCCTAATTTCACTTCCGTAATACATTGCAGAAGTGAAATATAACTAAAATCAAGTGTTTAAAATAAAAAATCTTTATTCTCACCTGCTAGCGCTCCCCCGGGGTCTCCATCAGCTCCCGCTCATTAACAGAACCTTGGATGATGTCACAACCCGATCAGCTGATCAGGCCACATGAGTGGTTAGCGCGGTAACCGCTCATGTGACCCGATGACGCTTCTGACATCATCGCAGGTCCTGTAAAACCGATCAGGAGCTGATGGAGATGCCGGGGCAGCGCTGGCAGGTGAGAATAAAGATTTTTTATGTTGGAATGACAGGAGGAGCGGGAAGAAGAGGAGAGAGGGGAGAAAAGGGGGACAGCAGGGGGAAAACAGGGGGACAGCAGGGGGAAAACAGGGGATAGTAGGGGGAAAACGGGGACAGCAGGGGACACCAGGGCAAAACAGGGGGACAGCAGGGGACAACAGGGGGACAACAGGGGGACAGCAGGGGGACAATGAGATGACAGAAGGTAGAGAGGAGGGGGAGCGAGGTGACAGGAGACCAAACTGATCCTGCAAAATGTCGGAATCGCATGCCTATTTGGCATCCGATTGTAAGGATCAGTTTGGATCCGATGCTGTCCGATTTTCATCGGACAGCATCGGATTTAACTAAAACGCAATGTGAAACCAGCCTTAGAGTAATGGCTGTAGAAATGGCTTCATCACCAAATCAATGCTACACCAAGCTGTTAAGCGTACCTGTAAGTGTCCCTCGAATGAAGACAGGTGTTTGGTTTTAGAACTTATATATATGTGTCTTTGTATTTTATGTACACTAATGACTAAGAGGGTCTATCTCGAAACGCGCCTGGTGCGTCTGTTCCCTTGTGTGGGATTCTTTGATGTTTTTCAACATACCACCACCAATAAAAGGACTTTAAAATGGAGAAGTGGCACTGGAATCTGCAGTTACAGTACATTATCCCATCCAACACCATCATCCTTGGAGAAGGTCTGGTGTGACGTTCCCTCATAAAGACCTCCTCAGGGTGTTGTCTACATGCTTAGTGTTATCAGCTACTCAGCACCTTCCACACTAAAGGACCCCAACACAAATCTACAGGTATATCTATTTGCATTATGGGGGTTAAAATAATCCTGAACAGTAGTTTAGCATTATCCTACTGAAAGAGTCCACTTCAATTTGGAAATACTATTGTTAATTAGGTTACATTTACATAAATGCATGGCTACAAAGTTTCTCAGGGTGTCCCAAAGTATCAGACTGCCTCCACTTGCCTTATCATGTGCATTTTGGTGGCATCACTTCCCCAATTAAATGTTGCACATGCTCCCAGCAATCTACTTGTTGAAAAAGAGAATATGTTTTATCAGACTAGGTCACGTTCTTTCGTTGCTTCATGGTGTCATGCTCATTGCGGGAGCTTTCAGTGGTAGACAAGGGCCATGAACAGGACTTTCTGTTGCTATAGATGACAGAAACCATTGGCAATCTCAGAAGTCATCTAGAGTTCATGTCTTGATGGGGACACAGCTGTTTTTGGCAACATGAAGAACATTTTTATAATAATTTGTAATGGCAGATTCTATACATTTATTTTTTACATGTGTAATCATATTGCCAAAATTATTCAGTTTGTATATCCTCAAAAAGCTATTGCTCTTTGGTTTAACCGAAGACATGTCATAAAAGCTACAGTTCAGCAATCGTAGACACCACTCTAAAATAGTGTCGGTGTGGTTTATTATACCTTTAAGGGCATAATCCCATGATCTGGAGACAACATGCCCTGGTCGCAGCATCTCTTCCCAGGCAGAGACGCGAGTGTACTCTGTAGGAGAACGCCATGTCCGTGCACACAATCAGGATTCTAAGTGCTACTGTATTTCGCTGTGTTCTTCCACTGGGAACACTTGTGTCTACACAACGATAAATTGACATGCTGTGACTCTGGGAGCCGCGCCGTCTGTCAGTTTACGCTGCAGAGAAAAGAAGGACAGTGGGCATGGGATTTCTATAAAGCCATCCACTGTGCTTGTACTATACAACACAGTGATTTGGACGTAGCAAAAAATATGCTGCATCCAAAATTCCTGATTGTGGAACGTACCCTAAGGGGAACCTTTTGTCTTATTCATTCTGCCCAAACCCCTGGCAACATGAATCAGAGCTTGCCTGCATAACTGTAGCCTGGTACACGGTATTCCTATCTGAAACGCCGTAGCGTTTCAGAGAAATTATGTTTTACAGATCCATCAGGCCCAATATCGAGAGACTAGGTCCAGTTTCGCTCCGGTCCTGCTTTTTTCAGTACTGCTGCAGTTTCCTTTCTACCTGGCTGTAAAGGGGACGTTTCAGCCCATAAATGAATTTTCATTGCAGTCTATAGGCAGTTATAGCCGACATTGATTATTACTTTAAATACAAATAATTCAGTATACAGCTATGATAAAGTTGACAATGCACAACCTCCCCGTTGAACTGTCACTTCACATGTGATTCATCAAGAATTACTACTTGCATTGATTAAGTCTGCTCCGTAGTTACCCTTTGATTTCTGTCTTCGCTTTAGATTCCTAAGTCATTCCCCATTATTGCATTGGCCACAATATAATGTTCGCAGGGAGCGGAGGTCTCCGTCACAGACTATGCTAGGTCACCATACATTCTGAGGCAGCGTCCTACAAATCAAGTCTGGAAAAGGCTTACTGTTCATTTGTACATAATTTACCCTGGTTTAATCAATCAGTAAAGAAGGAGCGTTCGATACCAAGAATGACTGGAGACTTTAAACAACCTGCACAGTTCTTTGGCCTGTAAACATTTCTGCAATAGGCCGGCTATCTGCTATCACTGATAGGTATCTCTGGATCAACATTCTTTAATCAAGAGTTCTGTAGCAGGTTCTGCTGCAATCTGACACACATAATACAATAATAAAAATAAAATTAAGACTTAAAATTGACAAAAATTGTAAATTGTAGGTTACATAGACATTGCTTTCATTCAGTTGATACAATAATAATGTGCAATCTTAAATGTAATAAAACCCAAGAACTATAAAAATCATTCAAAAAGGTTTAAAAGTATAAAGGATCAGGATCGGACAGAACATGGCTGGTCAATCCTCTGTACAATAGATCTAAAGACCATCAGGACAGACTAACTGACAGATCAGATAGTTAGATAGAAGAAGAAAACAAAGAAATGCCTGCACAAAGTGGAAAATGATTGGCCATATTTGGCTGTAAACATGTAGTTATAGCTGACAATGGTGTAAAAACAAAACAAAACTGAATAACAGATAACATTTTTGCCAGACAAGTGTATCATTGGCCATATTTTGACATTTTTCATGAAGAAAGTCAACAAAAATAGTAAAAAATTGGTCATTACAGACTACTTTTCTGAGTTTGGGCAGCAATATTCCCAGAAATGCTACAGCAGATCTTGTACACCTCAATAATCATTAATGATGCTGCATACTCATCCAATGTTTGATAGTAAATGGCATGGAAACATTATTGTCCACTCAATTGTCCATGTCTTATGGGGCCCTATTACTTCATGTATGACCCTTAAAGTGCACCAATGGCAATACATGGAGCCACAAAAGGAATATGGTTCTGGGAAATGGATTTCTCACAAATAAGCAGCGGACACTTCTTCCCACATTACTGGATTAGTGAAAGTGGCGACAGTGTTGAGCTTCCTTGTTGGCAGAATTCATTCACAACCTTAAAGGGGTTATCCGGGATGAAAAAAAAAAAAGGTTGTGCCTAAGCACTAACAGGCAGGCAGCTGGTACCTACCTGGCTGTTGTGCCTGGTGCTTGTGATCGCGGACACAGAGCAGTCACAAACCTCTCCTGTCACTGATTGTTCAGCTTCCGCTGATGTTCCAACTACTTAGGGGGGCGGGTCCTCCCCTCGTAGAGGGGCGCATAGCTGATTCATAGCCAGCTTCTCCAATCATGTAGTGAGGAGCCGGCTGTCAATTAGCGTGATGTCGGCTATGCGCCCACTTTCACAGGGCAGAGCGGAGAAGAAGCCACTACTGTTAGCCCCGCCATGCTGCTCCCGGCAGGAGCGGTCTGTAACCCCAGTGTTCCAGAAGTGAACACCGGTGACTGGCTCCAGGCACAACAGGTAGGTAGGTGGCAGCTAAATACCTGTTAGTGCTTGGGCACTTTTTTTTTATCTCCTTTAAAGGGATCCTATCACCTCCAAAACGCCACGTAAGCTTCAAAACATGTCCCTGCAGCATATTATCACTAATCTCACACTCCTTTTGTCTCAGAAAAGCATCCTGTGAAAGTGCAGAAAAACGTTTTATAACTTACTCATTAGTGATGTTAATTAGCAGGGGCTATATTCTTTAGCCCTTAGGGCGTGCCCTCTTTGTCATAAGATCACATCATAATAGGCGTGATCTTCTATTCATGTTGAATTCAGCGCCTCCCTGCTCTCCACGGCGCTGCCTGGGTTGTAATGACGCGAATCGCGTCATTTCCGGTCAGGTGACGTCAGTACACCCACGCTGCTGTGTACTGCTTCATGCACCGCATGCGCAATGTGGTGCTTGAAGCCTACGGAGCGGTGCGGGTGTACTGACTTCACCCGATGCTGGAAATGACGCAATTCGCGTCATTACAGCCCAGGCAGCGCCATGGAGAGCAGGGAGGCCCTGCATAGACCATGAATAGAAGATCACGCTTATTAGGGCGTGATCTTATGAAGAAGAGGGCACGCCCTAAGGGCTAAAGAATATAGCCCCTGCTAATTAACATCACTAATGACTAAGTTATAAAACGTTTTTCTCCACTTTCATCGTATGCTTTTCTGAGACAAAAGGAGTGTGAGATTAGTGATGGGATGCTCCAGGGACATGTGTTGAAGCTTAGGTGACGTTTTGGAGGTGACAGGATCCCTTTAAGGTGTTTATGTACATTGATTACAGTTGGTCCATTCCTTGTTATAAGTCACTAACACACACTTTTCTTGACGTCATATACTTTACGTAGGAAATCAGTGAGGAACAGAGGTTGGATACTCATTCAGCTGGGAGCATGGTCTCTTGTACATTTATAGTAAAAACCATATTAAGATGGAACAGTGCAAAGGATATCAGATCTGTTGTTCTTTTCAGCATAATTCTCTGCTCTCAGTCACGGTGACTTCTTAAGGTTTTCAAGGGGCAATTTTGTAGCCCCTACTTTTTTACAATGTAAATTAAGATATATTTGAATGATCTTAATTCATGAAACATAGGAGCTTTGTCCAGTCTCCTACAGCTGCCCTGGAAGTAGATCCTGTTATGAAACATTTTGCTTTCAAGAGGCCTTTGTGCCCCATCCCCAGAGTTTTCTTCTATTAGAACTGACAGTGAACTTTGGAGATATGATCTCAAAGTCAAACCGTCATGTTTACAATAGCGGTTTCTGTTCAGATCCTGGAATGCTTTAAAGCAGACAGTAAACTAGCTTATCACATATTTAAAACATACAAGTTGCTTTAAAAAGACAGAAGGGCTTTAGGAGTTTATCATGCATATTTAATAAAGGAAAAAAGAAAAAATATCAACGTCTGAAACTAAAATCATTTCCCCTCACCCTCTCCATGTTCTTGGATTATTAGACATTGTAGCTCCTTGGATGAAAATAATCACCCAAATGATCGCTTATAAGACCCATAGTTCCCATTAATGGTGTAGAGAAGACATGGAGAAGGTGAATTTCCGAATCTGCTTTTGGACATTCAGTCACTGAATATTTACTTTAAGAACTTAAAGGGGTTTCCCCAAGAACAAAGTAGACATAAAATGTTTATATAGTCTTTTGCGTCCTCCCATGTACAAGGAGATGTGGTATGATGAGACCATGTTCCTGTACGATCAGTCACATCCATTATACAGTACATAGCAGGGGCACATATGTAAGATTATCTCAGCACAGTAACATGTTTTAATCATATTCAATTGTGGAAATCATTATCATTATACAAGATCTATTGATTAAATTTTACTTTAAAATTAACTTTGTGGGAAAACCCATATAAGTTGGCCATGAACAATGTTCGAAGTGGACAAAAATTGGCCAGATTACTTTGATTGGAGTAAATATTTGTTGACATATCAATAATCTTTTCAGATTATTTTACTTGCAGTCTCAATATTATATGTTGAGGCAATCCTTTACTACTGCAATATTGCCACAAGGCAGTTCTCTCAAGCATCACCAACTTTCATGGCGGTATCGTGATTTGAGGAATCGTAAGATTCTTGCATGCCTCCTGTTATCTTCACTGATATGTTGTGATCCAGTCACATTGCTATCCTCATATTTAGGCTGGTTCGACTGTTCAGGTATTGCTAGCTGTAGTTTGTTTGGTTTGGAGAGGTGGTGTCTTTCAGCTATAAGAGCTGGTTGTAACTGGGGTTGCTGTGGGCAGGGCCGCACAGGGCATGATTGCTCTGACTCCTGTGAGGGGCCTGGAGGAGATTGGGACCCAGGCGCCAAGGTAATTACTTAGTGCTTCATAAATTCGGCGCCAAGGCCCCAATCTCTCCAGGTCCCGCCCCCTCTCTTCTTCAGTGACGTCAGGCTCCACCAGGTTTAAACTGTGCATGCACCTAATAGTCTGCCATGTGCAGTACAAACAAGAAGTCACCAGAGAGAGTACAGCGCCAGCAGGATTTGAATGTCGAAGCTGTTGTGCTGCCTGTGTCTGGTCAGTATGATGGATGTCTGTCTGTCTGTACACAGAATTATAGTGTATATACAGGTCCACACTAAATTCTGAATTACAGTGTGTCTCTGGGTGTACCCAGAGAGGGTAGGGGGGTATCTGTCCCCCCTCCCAGAAGCAAAAAAAAGTACCAGACCTGCAGGGGAGTAGCTGCGGCAGCAAGTGCTGGGCGCCGCCATGTTCATTAAGGAACTATGCAACCGGTCGGTAGAGGTTAAAACTTCTACAAAATGGCCGAGGATCTCCATTTGGCCGTGGCCATTTTGTTGTAGTCTCAACCTCTACCGACCAGCTACACAGTTAGTGAATGCAGCCAGCTACAAAGAACATGGCGGCGCCCACCGCTCGCTGCCGCCTCTGCTCCTCTGCAGCTCCGGTTCTACATATGTGCCCTCAAACTCTGAGACCAGCCTCCGGCACCCCCACTACACGGGCGCACCCCCCCTTCCTCGGTAAGACAAGGGGGGTCCGAGGGAGGTATATGCTTGGGGACCATATATACAGGATGGGGGGCCATATAAAATGGATGTGGGCATATATACAGGATAGGGCACAACCTGAATGACTATGGCTTGCCCCCCCTGTATTGATCGTGAGTATGCCTATGGTGTGTCTATATATACTGAATGTATAGTGTAGATCTGTGTGTACATTAAACTGCTGTGTATACAAGATATAGCCAGATATAGATATAGAGCCAGCAGTCTAATGTGTATACAGCCAGCAGCTGTCTACTGTGCATAAATCCATCAGCTGTCTATAGTGCAATATGCCTCCAACAGTCTATTTTGTATACAGCCAGCAGCCATCTATTGTGTATACGGCCAGCTGCCATCTATTATGTATATGCCCAGCAGCCACCTATTGTGTAAACAGGCACCAACCGTCTATTTTTTATACAGTTAGCAACAATCTACTGTGCACACAGTCACTAGCAATCTAGTGTGTATATAGACAGCAGCTGTCAATTGTGTGTACATATGTGTGTGTGTGTTTGTGTGTATGTATTATATATATATATATACATACCGTATATACTCGCGTATAAGCCGAGTTTTTCAGCCCAAAAATTGGGCTGAAAAGTCTCCCCTCGGCTTATACGCGAGTATATACGGGACCCCCTCACTGTTTGGCGCCCCCATCTCAGGATGGCCCCCCCGCATGCAGCGCTGCGCATATACATTACCAGCCTATCAGCTGTCACCCTCCGGTGGCGGATCGCGGCTGCCGGCTCCGGCTTCCATCTTCATCTGTGTCTTCCTGCATGTCACATGACCGGCCGGCGTCGCGACGACGTCATCGCGATGAGCCCCGGCCACAAAGCAGGAAGACAGAGATGAAGATGGAAACCGGAGCCGGGAGCCGCGATCCGCCACCGGAGGGTGACAGCTGATAGGCTGGTGGGGCGCTGCATGCGGGGAGGGGCCATCCTGAGGTGGGGGCGCCAAACAGTGAGGGGGGCCAGTGTACTACCCCTGGGGCTGCTGTGTACTACCCCTGGGGCTGCTGTGTACACCCCTGGGGCTGCTGTATATACCCCTGGGGCTGCTGTGTACTACCCCTGGGGCTGCTGTGTACTACACCTGGGGCTGCTGTGTACTACCCCTGGGGCTGCTGTATATACCCCTGGGGCTGCTGTGTACTACCCCTGGGGCTGCTGTGTACTACCCCTGGGGCTGCTGTGTACTACCCCTGGGCTGCTGTATATACCCCTGGGCTGCTGTGTACTACCCGTGGGGCTGCTGGTGTACTACCACTGGGGCTGCTGTGTACTACCCCTGGGGCTGCTGTGTACTACCCCTGGGGCTGCTGTGTACTACCCCTGGGGCTGCTGTGTACTACCCCTGGGGCTGCTGTGTATACCCCTGGGGCTGCTGTGTATACCTCTGGGGCGGCTGCTGTAATAATGCTGGGGTCTGTATATACCACTGGGAAGGCTGCTGTATACCACTGGGGCTGTATATACCTCTGGGGCTGCTGTATACTACCTAAGGGCTGCTGTATACTATCCCTGGGGCTGCTGTATACCCCTGGGGCTGCTGTGTACCCCTGGGGCTGCTGTGTATACCCCTGGGGCTGCTGTGTATACCCCTGGGGCTGCTGTGTACACCCCTGGGGCTGCTGTGTATACCCCTGGGGCTGCTGTGTATACCCCTGGGGCTGCTGTATATACCTCTGGGGCTGCTGTGTACTACCTAAGGGCTGCTGTATACCACTGGGGCTGCTGTATATACTGCTGGGGCCTGCATACCACTGGGGAGGCTGCTGTATACTACCACTGGGGGGGCCTATATACCACACTGCTGGGGGCTGTATACCTGTGCTAGGGTCCACCCTAGGCTTATACACGAGTCAATAGGTTTTCCCAGGTTTTGGGGCAAAAGTAGGGGGGTCGGCTTATACACGGGTCGGCTTATACACGAGTATACACGGTATATATATTTACTGGGGTGGAGGTGGAGCTGGGGTAGAGGCAGGGTGGTTTCAAAGGGCCACAAAATTTTGCCAGTAAGGGGCCCTGAGATTCCTATTGGCAGCCCTGGCTGTGGGTGGTTTGATGTATTGCTTTCCTCCCTTCTGGTTGCTCGGTGTAGTTTCTTGTGACATTACAGCGACCTCGTAGCGATGTTGCTACATGTGACATACTGCACAGATCAGCTATGTGTGACAGCGGGAGGCCAACAATCAACTTGGCAACCATGGTAAACACTGGGTTACTAAACACAGCACTCTGCTTAGTTACCCGCTGTTTACCCTGGTTACCAAGCACAGCGCGCTGGTAACCACTGTAAACACCGGGCGCAGCGCTCTGCTTAGTTATCTGGTGTTTACCGTGGTTACCAGCGCGCTGTGCTTGGTAACCAGGGTAAACAGCGGGTAACTAAGCAGAGCGCTGCGCTTAGTAACCAGGTGTGTACCATGGTTACCATCGTTCTCCCGCTTACCCCAGTGTAGCGAGACCTCCACATCGTGGAATAGAATATTCTATATTCTTTTCCACTATGTCGAGGTCGTTGCAGGGGTCGCTGATCACTGGTGAGTCTGCCTGTGTGACTGCTCACCAGCGATCAGATAACGATGTCCCAGCGACCCCCATCGTTCATGGGGTCGCTGGGACATAGTTACATGTAAACCAGCCTTTACCCTTTGCACTTCTGATACTGTCTTCCCCAGGTGGGAGGGCGTATCAGATTAGTATTGTTTAGGAGCATACCAAAGGTATAAAACTAAGGCATCCCCTCTGTCAGTGTTAATCCTGAGTACAGGGATAGCCTAGGGTCTCTACAGCATGTGGAAAAGTGTATAAGCCCATTGTCTCTTGCTATCCCCTGCAGTCACACCGTTGTAAAGATAGCCAAGTGTGCCAACCATACCATTTAAGATTTTGTAAGAAATATATATGGAAATGCTGGATACCTACATTTGTGTTATACACAAAATATACAATGGTCTCCCTCAAACTCTTGGTCCTCTATCAGTTGTTAAGTTAATGCTACAGTTATGTGAAAGAAACTATTACTAAACATTTTCTTACTAAAGTACATGGGCCTTACACTGTACATACATGAGATTTGGTGGTGGCATTATACTTTTATAATTAGGTATAAAGTAAAAATATCACATCTGACAATTTCTACATAGACTTTGTGTAGAGTATATTATTCCCCCTTATGTTAAGTATTTGCCAGCAGTGAGGAGACCTGCTCACTGCTAGCAAGTATATTAATCTCCACAAAGAGAATAGCTATTCCCCAGACCTCTTATTAGCCTCTCATACAGCCAGATCAGAATTCCCACACACTGCACTGATGAGGGGCAGTCACCCCGAAACGCAGCATCTGCAGATTGGGGCTCTGATCTGGCATAAATCCTAGAGGTACGTTACACGCTTCAATGTCATGAAGATATCACCAACGATCTCATGGGAGCACAGTCGTTAGGACAACTTTTTGACATCGTTGGTTGAAATGTCACACGTGTAGATATTGTGGACGACGCACCAACAATGTGGCGAGCAGCTATCGTTCGCACAACCCAGTGAACGACACTTGCTCACTGCTGTAATAGAGGAAGCGTTAACGACATGGTTATCGCGGTGTCACACCAACGATGCAGCAGGTTGGCTGATCAAAGATCGTTTGATTTGAGAACATGTACTCAAAAATGCGAACAACAATCCAATGATTTATCGTAGTCTATCTCGGTGTCACACACAATCACATCCTAACGATGTAGTTTGAACGACTCCAAACCCTGTGACGTTTGAGCGATATCGTTCACGATCTCGTACTGTGTAACGGGGCCTTAAGTCATATTGAAAGGCTTTTTTAAAGAGTCAATTATGACTTTTTGAATTGCTACTAGAGTTCGTCTACCTCCTCCCTGAAAAAACACTGCAGAAACGCTAAAATAATTTACATGCTGCAGATCCAAAACTGCTTCATATCTGCAAGGAAATAAAGAACAAATACATGAGAGCCAAAAAATGAGAAGAAAAAAAAGTGACAAAATACAAAGTGCGGAGAGGCTTGAAATCAGGATTGCTGAGATAACAGAACTGGGGGCTCTTTCAGTAAATTGCAAAATCTAAAAGAATGTGAACCAGCAGAGGACAAACTCATAGCAAAGGAGAATAAACCGAATAACCATGGACAATCTCAACGTGATGAATGTCTACATTACCTCAATGAAATGTATCCGGAAACACAATTAAAAACACAATTGTAAACACAATTTCATTATTTTGTTAGGAAATGAAGTCACATCCTGCCTGGAGCCCAACCATACCGTGTCAGTCCACTACACCTGCTGAAAGCTCTCCGTCTACACCGGCTGTTAATCTATGGGAAATCACGGGCTAGGTAGATAACTGGCGGAAAGAGAACAATCACACTCGCAAAAGAGTTTACAAAAAAAGCCTTTCACTGCTTTTCCATTAATTGTATCCAGTCTCCAGACTTCTATTATCCTCCCCCTTATTTTTATTAGTTATTAACTCGCCCCTCTATTTTTTTCAGCAGACTGTGCTGAGCGATTGTCTGCTTCCTCTGGGAGTTTCCATGAATTGTTTATGGCGGGGGGTGGCAGAGTTGTAAACGGGCAGCTTTCTGTCTTTAGGGCACTTGGATTATTAATTCTGTAGAACGTATATACTGTACAATTAGAGCAAGACGTCCGTGTGGTGTAAGCTATAGGGAGGCCAGATGCTTTCCATAGACCGCGTTCTACATACAGGTCATTAAACTGTCCTCTATACATGGAAGTCATCTGGACTATTTTGACCATGATATCAGGCAATGGGAAGTTATTTTAGGCTCATGGGAAAGGAAGTAGAGAAACAACATAACCCACAATAATTCTTGAGTCACCGGCGGGTCCCACAGTAAATGTCATGATGACAGTGATAGTGGGACACTACGAATAAACATTTACTTTGCTTATGTTGCAACATTTGGACTTTCAATCTACACAGATGCTTAAAAATTATTGTCTCTGTGATTTTAAGACTATATAAAAAAATAAAAATACTAAAGCTCTGAGTATTGTTGCAATAGGTTACTTGGAGGGGTACTTTAACAATAAAACTAAAACAAAAAAAATCATTAAAAATAGTTTCTTGTATGAAAATGACAAAACAAAAATAGCTGTTTGCAATCACTGAGCATAAAGGATTATTGTAACCGAATTGTGTACATCATTGTCATCTATTAACTGCAAAATGATGACTTTACTAAAAGGAAATGAGCGTCGAAATAAAGGACATGATGCGTCTGTATACTGAAGGTCGACATTGGCTGTATGATTGTCATTTTCCTGCTGAAAAATAAGTTTGGAGCCAATCAGACACTTCCCTGTTGGTATGGTATGATGGATAACTATCTACTGTATTTTTGGACTATAGGATGTATGTTACCATACATCAAACACACAGGTTTAAGAGGAAAATAGTAGAAAAAAACTTGAGGCAAAAATGTGGTCATGACACATTTATGGGAGATCTGCTGCTGACACTGTTATGGGGGTAATGTCCCCAAATTCTGTACTAATGTCCCACATCCTGGGCCCCTTCCAGGTATATATGTCCCCATGGTGGTATATGTCCCCCATCTTGGTATATGATCCCCATCCTGGAACAATATATGTGCCCCATCCTGGTATATATGATCCCCCATCCTGGTATATGGCCTCCATCCTGGTATATATTACTCTACCCTCTCCTAGTGTATCCTCACTCATCCCTTGTAGACTGTGAGCCCTCACAGGCAGGGTCCTCTCTCCTCCTGTACCTGTGTGTGTCTTCTATTGGTCATGTTTATTGTACTTGTCTATAATAAAGAATAATAATAATAATAATAATAATCCTGGTAGACTGTCCACATCCTGCAATATGGCCCCCATCCTAGTACATGGCCCCATCCTGGTATATGTCCCCCATCCAGGCATATGTTCCCCAACCTGGTATATTTCCCTCGTCCTGGTATATGGCCCCTCCTCCTCGTATATGGCACCCATCAAGGTATATGGCCCCGATCCAGATATATGGCCTACATCCAGGTATATTGACCCCAATTCTGGTAGACACATGGCCCCCATCATGGAAAATAACCCCTAAAAAAATAACGAGTGATAAATGATTATACTTACTTTCCATCGCTCCCCAGCAGCGACGCAACGTCTTTTTCTCATGCCGGCAACTGATCATACTGTAAGTACACAGCGATGACAACACTTTAATGCACCGTGCTCCATACACTATCACTGCCGGCATGAGAAGACGTCACACTGCTGTGGGAGAGCGATGGCGGTGAGTATAATCATCCATCTGATGCAGCATGCCTGTATAATCACTGCTATCTTGCAGTGTGCATGGAAAGCAGTGAATCACGTATGTGGGTGATCTCATATGCCCGGTGTTTAAAAAAATAGTATGCGCCACTCCCCCTTCCCATCATCCCAACAACCTCTTGGCACCAGCTTCAGTGCTGACAGCTGAAGGGTTGGAAGGGGGGGGGGGTGAATATTATGTTTTCTTAAATAGTGGGCACTTATGAGTAACAGCAGGCACTGCTGCAGAATGCTTCTACCTGGGGTGACCCACTCCTGCCTCCGGTGACTGCTCCACCACCACTGCCCCCTCAACAGCCAAGCCAGACTATACATTCGCAACAATTGCAGCTTGTTGTGCATTTTCTCGTGAGTACGCTTTTACCCTATATGTTGTGGAAAAAACTGGAACAAGGCAGGGCTTGGATGGAGCGTCTTTGGACTTTAGAATGCAAATTGGTTGGAGAAAGTAGCGGACGCCAACAGTGGAAAACCCCACAGGTGACCCCATTTGGAAACTAGACCCCTCAAGTAGTTTATCTAGAGGTGTAATGGGGGTCTTGAACCTGCAGATGTTTCACAGAATTTTATAGCATTAAGCCATGAAAATAAAAATGTACCTTTTTTGCAACAAAAATGTTCCTTTGGCCCTGAAATTTTCATTTTCACAAAGCTTACTGGAGAAAATAGACCATAAAATTTGTTGTGCAATTTCTCCTGGGTACGCCAGTACCGTACATGAATCAGATACAGGCAGGAAGCGTGTCAAGTCCTGCTCAAGGCAGGACTTCCCAGTAACTAGGATCTAGGTATCTAGGAAACCGCACGGCCATTATTCTGCCCAGAGTCACCATGGAGACCACTGGCAAGATGCAATCGCGTTGTGCTGATCGGAGAAGTGAGGGAACTACCTCTCTCTACAGGAATATTGATTCCTGTAGAGAGAGGTAGTTCCCTGGGCAGTTTCTGGATTACACATTTGCACAATAGAGTTTGATCCTCTTTTCCTCTAGTGCCACTCATTGATTTACATTTCTCATATATAGTAGTGTCGCGGCAGATATCCTCTTTTTGTAAGTATATTATTTCTGCCAGCACCTACGCGTACGGTGATGCCAGTCTTATGCATATTCACATATTGTCTATTTTTGACTGAGCTCCCATTATGTATAATTTTCCCTTTCTCCTTCCCTTAGTCTGGTAGCCACACTTGGACACCATTGTGAGGTCCTAACACACACCTGATTCCTGTTTTTAATTATATTCATGGACATATAAGCCTATACACATTTCACAATCTCACTAGGGCATAGTGTCAGGACCTGGCAGTGGAGGGTCCTTGAAAGTGGGTGCCAGCTTAATCCTTAGTGGCCACTATCGAGACTAAGATCTCTGATTTAATATCTAGCACAGGGCAGTTTCTGCATTACACATTTGCACAATAAGTTTGATCCTCTTTTCTCTAGTGCCACTCATTGATTTACATTTCTCATATATAGTAGTGTCGCGCAGATATCCTCTTTTTGAGTGTCTGACTCCAGCACAGCTTCAAATCAAGACTGTTGTGAGCAACACCGGTCTTGATGAATAGTGGCCAATGTATTTATAAAGTGTCTTCAGTGTAAAGAAAACCAAGTAGCCCTGGAAGTGATATGGCCCTACAGACCCACGACATCAGCTTCATCAAGCCTATGTGGAATTACGTGAAGACACATAAGGATTAGAGAAGCCTACATGCACAGAAGATTTGGTGTAAGTTCTTCAAGATGATTGGAGCAATCGCCCTATTGAGTTCCTCAAAAAATGTGTAAGTGTACCTAGAAGAATTGCTCGTCTGATGATTTAAAGAGATCCTGTCACCCCCAAAACGCCTATTAAACTATCCAAACATGTCCCTGCAGCATATTATCAATAATCCCACTCTCCTTTTTGCTCAGAAAAGCCCCCAGTAAAACTGTAGAAAAATGTTATATTACTTACTCATTTGTTAATGAGTGGTGGCTATATGCATTAGTCACCCAGGCGGGCCATCTTTGTCCTAATAGCACGCCTTGATAGACGTGATCTGCAATGAATATTGTAATAAGCGCCTCCCTCCTCTCCTCAGCGCTGTAAAGGCTGTAATGGGACTCTAATGACGCGAATTGCGACATTTCCGGCACCGGGTGACGTCAGTACACCCACGCCGCATGCGCAATGCGGTGCTTGAAGCCTGCAGAGCGGCGCGGGTCTGCCGACGTCACCCGCTGCCGGAAATGACGCGATTCGCGTCATTAGACCCCATTACAGGAGGGGAGAAGGGAGGCGCTGATTCCAATATTCATTGCAGATCACGCCTATTAAGGTGTGCTATTAGGACAAAGATGGCCCGCCTTGGTGACTAATGCATATAGCCACCGCTCATTAACATCCATAATGAGTACCGTAAGTAATATAACGTTTTTCTACAGTTTTATTGGGAGCTTTTCTGAGCAAAAAGGAGAGTGGGATTATTGATAATATGCTGCAGGGACATGTTTGGATAGCTTAATAGGCGTTTTGGGGGTGACAGGATCCCTTTAAAGGCAAAGGTTGGTCAGACGATATTTTAAGATTATTAATTTCTCTTTTTGTTCATTCACTTAACATTTTGATGATTAACAAAATGAAATTATTAACACTTCTATTTTGGAAAGCTTTCATACTTTACAGCAATTTTCCACACCTGCTTAAAATTTTGCACAGCATTGTACTTTCTCAATTACACCTTGGAATACGAAATAGAGAGCTAGATTAAGTGTAGTTATTGTCTATTGTATTTTTCCTTTTATAGTTCACTTAATCAAACCAGTGCTTTGATATAAATACATTAGAATATAATTTTATGGATAACAATTTGAATAAATGTAATGAAAAAAAAAAAAATCTTGATCAATATCAGCTCCAAACACAAAGAGACTCTATTCACACAATTACATTCAGAATACGGCTCCTTCCTCCTATTGATAGTGGCAGACAATAGTAACAACCCCGACGGCTAGGCCATTAGTAGGTGATAAAAACGCTATTTTACCTTTGCAATATAAAGGGAAAAAAAGACAAAAAGAAATAGAGTTTGACACTTTCTACATTTAACTTTAGAGGCATTAGAGCATATTTTCCATGATTAGTTGTGAGTATTCTTGGGAATGGATTGTCCCCTAAGCCATTGCGGGGGACAACATGGCCACACAGACCCTGACAGATATTTATATGAGTTCTTTGGCTAATGGGATAGCCAATCACAAAGTGTATTTATTTACACCTATTGGTAACTTTACACGCCGCTACAGAAGGATGAAAACAACCGGGTTACGGAGACAAATGTATCTTGCACCGTCAAATCAACCCGAGGTAGCGGCGTGTAAACTAGCTTGTTGCCACCTGTCACTTTCGGCATCTGTTTCAGAGCAGTGCTCTAAAACAGGTTGATTTCAACCCGATGGTAGCGGTGTCTAAATAAGGTACGGTAAGGTTTTTTCGTCACCTAGTTAACTCCCCAGGGCGTGACACAGCCTCCGGGAAACCGCCCCCCTTCAGCGTTCATTGGTGGAAGCTCCTGCGTTGCGATTGGTTGTCGCTGCATAGGGCGGCATATTTAAGGAGCTGACCAGTCACACTACACATTCGCTATAGCGTCATGTATTAGCCAGCCTTCCTGCGCTGGCTGGCCAATCGTGATGCTATTGCATTGTCCAATCATCGTACGAGCGTCTCGTAATCCACAACTCTGGCACGCCTATGTGTTGTCCCTGCTGCACCAGGTCCTCCCATATTACCTTCTGTTGCGGCGTGTAAATGAGGGACGGTGCTCTACAGAAGGTAACTTGAGCACCCGGCGGTGCATCCAGAGATAGATTAAACCTTCTGTAGAGCACCTTGTAGCGGCGTGTAAAGGCGGTATCGGGTACTGTTTGCAACCATTGGTACGTGCTTGTGCACGTGAAGCACCCGGTTGTTCCTAACCTTCTGTAGCGGCGTGTAAAGGTACCTTATCAGGTATCAATGTCACTCTGGCAGTTGTGGGAGAACCCTGACAACTGCCAGATGAGCCCTGGTGACAGTTCCTGATTGGCTGCCAAGTTCTGGCGCCAATCAGGCTAAGGTATATATACTAATGTTTTCCTGTCAGGTCATCAGTCCGTGACAGGATTTTAAGCTCCCACCCTCCCGTCCCTTTTTGTAGGTTTATTTGTTCCTTAAAATTTTTGTTTTTGTTATTATATAATTAAAAAAAACCAAAAAAAAAAACGTATCTTATGCTAACGGCTCTTTGAGGCCGGTTTATTCTTTATTTCTACTTTTCTTTTCTTATTTAACCATGTCGTGTGGCTGTATTAGAGGGGTAAAATCGCCCAATTGCATTTGGGCGGATTTTGACCCATTAGTTGGTGTTACAAGTTTATGGAAGTATATGGTGTTTTTGGATGGTTTTTAACAGAGTTTTTAAAAAGTATTTAATTGAATATTTTAATAAAGAAATTTTATACCTTAATAAAGCCACAGGGCCAATTTTTGATCCACCAAGTTGTCGAGTGTTATTTTGTTTTAATTTATTAAATGGTAAGTATGACTGTTTTGTGTTGCCATGCTCCTTTACCAAATATCAACCTGTCTAAAAACTCCTCAGTTCAGTACAGGAATGAGCAAAATGGCCATTCACTGAAAGAAATACCGTCATTTTTTAGCAAGCATAAAATGAACCTGTTAACAGGCTTTTCCCTTATAAACTGCGGCCACCACCAGTATACCCTTATATACTGCATTTTAAAATACTGTATATAATTTTCCCAGGCTGATCTGTATAACATAAAGAATATCTTTGAATTATTCTCACCTGCGGGGCAGTCCGGTCCGATGGGTGTCAATGAATTTGATTTGGCGCCTCCTCCTTCTCTGCCTCTGACGTATCCTACATAAGCCACACGCACTTCCTTCCATACACTCCTATCTGTTTGTACTTCCTATGTGCTTTGCTGAAGGCAGTGCAAAGTACTGTAATGTACAGGCAAGAGGAATGATCAAAGCACACCTGCGCATGCACACTAAAATACCAAGTGGCGCAGATAGTGCATGAGTGGGTGGATACACTGTGGATGGCATAGGATGTGTCATCCATATGAAGCAGAAGATGATCGCAAGCAGAGAAGAGGCATTGCATCAAGACCAGCAGCGCTTGCTGTTTGAACGGACCGCCCTGCAGGTGTGTATAATAAAAGATCATTTTTCATGTCATACAAATTGGTCTGGGGACTAATATAACATGATAGGGGGAGTGAAAGTTTCCCTTTACTATCCATCATTCTCGGTAGCACATTGTCCTGTGTAAAAGTGCTGCTGATAGCATGATGTTTTATGCGCATAGAATGGTTCTATTATACAATGTTCTGTGCCTAGGGAACTGCGATGTCTAAAAAGGCCATTAAACGACCACTGTGGCTTTCTTGTAGCCGATCGGCGGTAGTTTCAGGCCCATATTTGGCCTTAGGGTGGACACACACTATCCTACTTACATGCGAGTCTCTTGGATGAGACTCGGATCAGTGACCCTGAACGGCCTCTCCCTATCTGGACGGGAGTGTCAGCTGCTTGTGTTTTTGTGCAGCATCACACTCCTGTCCAGAGAGGGAGAGGCCATTCAGGGTCACTGATCCGAGTCCCGTCCGAGAGACTCACATGTAAGTAGGACAGTGTGTTTCCAGCCTTAGTGTCTCTGTGTCTTCATACCCAACAGCTGTTTCTGCAGCACACAGAAGTGACAATCCCTCACAAGCGAGAAATAATGGTTTAAAATGCATTTAAGTGCTTGGAATTGTTAAGTGGATGAAAAGTGAAAATATTGTACCTGAAGGGAATTGAGTTTCTTAAGAAAACAAGCTTGAGATTTTTAACTTAATACATAAGGGATATTATTTCTCGAGGGCAATAGCAGGTGTTCAGCGGTGATATGAAGAGTGATATACAAGAAAATGGATATTTTATTTCACTTCTTTTTACATTATGGATGTAACTAAGCAATAAAAGTAATCCTACCCACACTATAGTTATGTATTATTGCCTCAGTTCTATTTTATACCTCATTTTAGTGATTAGTGTACACAGTAGCGTTGAATGGGCATATGCATAAAAAATACTGTTACTGCACTAAATAATCTGCAATACATCTATAATCTAAACCATAACTTTCACCTCCAAGATTGACACAGGCCAAATGGTGGCACAATGTGACTGCCAATTGGTAAACGTTTACCGATTTGTGGTCGTTAGAATGCATGTAACATCTGCAGACTAAAGTAAATGATGCAAACTGAGTGATCTATGCTAGATCGTTCAGTGCTGCTATGGTTCTCGGCAGTGAGTCCTACAGCTCAGTACGATGGTATTTTGTGTTGCGCAAAAGATTATTTCACCCGATGAATTAACCAAACTCAAAATCGGCAGCCTGTTTACACAGGAAAATAATCGTGAGATAAGCATTTTCAATAATACTCATTTGCAATTATCTTGTAGTGTAAATGCTCCTTTAGTTCTTGGCCACAGACTTATCAAAGAGCTAGATCTGCTTTTAAAGGACTGGCTAGTGAAAACAATCCACAGAATAGATAGAGTGGTGGTATGACTGCTGGGACCCTAAGGCTGGTTTCACACCACGGCAAGACCAGGTCCGGGGCTATCCGATGTGAACCAGACAGCCCTGGACCCGGTTTTGCAGTAATGGAGCCCCATAGGGCCGGATGACAGCTATTTGCCATCCGGTTTCCATCTGTCCAGGAGGATTCGGGACAATTCAGATGTTTCTCCAGGACACAAAAACGTTACTTGCAGCGCTTTTGTGTCCGAGGGAAAAAAATTGGACAAAACCAGATCCTCCCGGATCCGGCACCCCCTAACATGTGGGTCTATGGCACCGGATCCAACACAAAATCGGATCCGGGAGCCGGGTGCTGAGGTTTAGCAGCTAGCGCTGTTAAACCTCAGCACCTTGAGCTGTCTCCTGCAGAGATTTCAGGACCGCGGCTGGCTTCCTGCTAGCCACGATCTTGAAAAACGTCTGCAGATGCTGCTGCGATGTCCCGATTCCAGCTGCAAACCGGACCGGAGGGCATGTTTGCCCTCCGGTTCTGTTTCAAAATCGGGTCCGGGGCTGTCAGGTTCACACCGGACAGCCCCGGACATGATCAGGCCGTGGTGTGAAACCGGCCTAACCAATCAGTAGGATGCATTGCCTCTCCATTAATTCTCTATAGAACTACTGAGTGATGCCCTCACCTTTTTCTAAAGCCCCATGGCGTTCAGGCCTGCACATGGCGGCTCCATTGTAATGGGGATAAAAAAGCCCCTTCTGAGATAAACATTCACCATTTTGCTGATTTAGGCAGGTCCCTGCGATCAGAACCCCACTGATAACTTTTCATCAGATGCCCCATTAATGAGTTAAATTTACCACAACTAATAAAGTTAATTCCGTGAATTTCTCAAATCTAGCACTTTAATGCATTTTGTTTGAATGATAAAAAATTAAACAGGTAACTTGCGATGCCGGTAACAGCAATTTGCAGGTTGTCAATAAGTAATTAATTCTTAAATTGTAGGATAACGCTTACGACGTGTGTGTTGTCGAATATGAGGGAGCGCAGAATAGCAGCTATTCACCGATTGTCAGAGCGACACCTTACAGATACCTGTAACTCATCTCTCGCTATATATGTCTGTGCCTTAGAGACTAAAATAGTTAACAAATCACTGCCAGCAGCTCCCATAGCTGTTAGGAGGGGCTCTGCCATTAGTCTGTCGTAAAGCATTGCAGGGAGTGTTAAAAAGCACAGTCTAGCGGGCTGCAATGTGGATCGTGTGGAGATCCTTACTGGAATGGAACGACAAAGCACCAGGGACCATTCTCCTTCCAGGCTGCCTCTTCATCAGCAAGGAAAAACACTTTTGCGCACCATATGTGCCTCTAGGGCCTAGGCAGATCTACGTGTATATTTGTACAAGATCGCACTCCTGAGAGCGAGACAGAATGAGAAATGCACACAGCAGCTCCCGCCTCGATGACTTATAATCAGCATCAGTAATGATAATAATATGGCTGCCCCATAAATCTCATGTCGCTACAGCTTACAGTATTTGATGAAGAGAGCAAAGCAAAAGCCCGTGAATTACTGGGAGTAGTCTCCATGGTGCTAGGGCTCTAGAAGCAACTTTTATTAAAGTGCAACTACCAGCCACTATAAAAGCAGGAAATATTAGATGGCAAAGAGGTGAATGTAGGCGAAAGCCTTGTTTTGAAGGCAAAGAACCAAACTGACAAGCTTCTCCTAGCAAAATGAAATCCCCGTACAAGCATACTTATACAACCGCGCCACTCCGAGCGTACTGTATTTGTCTGCATGCCATAATCTGAACATAGTACACATGCAAAGTGCCATGAAATAAATAACAATAATACTGATATACCAGGGCTGAGTGTACCATTTGCACCTGTTTTCCATTATGGCTCATTGTGCCATCTGTGGACCCTATAAAGCCTATTGTAAAAGTTGATAAAACAGACTACTATTAACTAAACACAGAATAGGGTATATGGTAGTCTAACAACTATAGTACCAGTAATCAGTCCTCATTCCTCAATATTAATAAGAGAATAAGAATCCATTTACCCTGTAAGATCATGGTTAATGAGTAGTGATGAGCGAATACACTCGTTACTATTTGTTACTCGCACTTAGCGCTCTGTCCTTTTTTCATTTTTCCTGCCCACTCCCACCATTTTCCTCCTGATTGACAGGTCTCTCCTGCGTGACTGGCTTGCCTCCCCATCGGAAAACTTGTGTAGGCAGCATCACTCCTGCAGTTGGTCAATACTATGAATCTCAGCATCCACTGGCCCCTATAGCCTCTGTCACACATAGCGAGATTGCTGCTGAGTCACAAGTTTTGTGATGCAACAGCGACCTGAACAGCGATCTCGCTACGTCTGATATGTAGCAGTGATCAGGCCCCTGCTGTGAGATCGCCGATTGTTACAAACCGTTCAGGTCCATGTTTTGGTCGTTGCTCTCCTGCTGGGTAGTGTGCATCGCTGTGTTTGACAGGGACAACGACCAACGATCTCAACACTACGCCCGAGAGTGACAGGGTCCCAACAACCGCTGTATCGTTCCTGCGTCGCTGGTGAGATCTGACTGTTTGACATCTCACCAGCGATCACGTAGCGACGCACCAGTGATCCCTACCAGGTCAAATCGTTGTCAAGATCGCAAGTGCGTCGCCACATAAACATAAAGGTACCGTCACACGCGGCAATTTTGCTAGCAATTTCACTGGCAATTTGCTGGTTGCAGTGAAATCATGGACATATTGTTCTATTTTGTTGCCGTGTACAAATGGAACAATGTGTCCATGATTTCACTGCAACCAGCAAATTGCCAGTGAAATTGCTAGCAAAATTGCCGCGTGTGACGGTACCTTAAGGAATGATAAGAGGCAGAGGGAGCGATGGTGCCTGCACAAGACTTCAAACAAGGACGCAAGTCACTCAGATAAGAGTAACTTGTCAATCAGGTAGTAAAGGATGGTGATGGAGAATTGGAAAGAGGGTGGAAAGCTGTAAGTACAGAATCTGCACTTGCAGCTCATTAACATAACAATTGAGTATTGGAGTACATTGGAACACAAAGAAGTACACAAGCTAATCTATGAATTGATTCTGGATTACAGCGACCTAAATAGATACTTGGTTTGTGGTAATAAAACCTACTGACAAGGTTCCCTATTAAGCCTGCATCTGAAGAATGGTCTACCTGTGTAATCAGGCTTATGCCAGTGTTGTGGATTCGGAGTCGGTGTCCATTTTGGAGGAGAAATTGAGGAATCGGGAGTTGGAGGGTTGACTTACCAACTCCACAGCCCTGTTATTAACCTTCAGTTAGTAGCAACAAAATACACTATTATTTGCATGGTGCCGCTGTGGCACGTGCAGTTGATGCTGTAGCTTGTGATGTACTATGGAGGGATTGGCACCCAAGCTAGGAAGCTGCCAAAATGGATGGTTACCTACATTCCATACTTGCGGAAATATGATAAAAACAAATTTACTTGGGATCCAATAGAACCCATGTGACTAATTAGAAGTTAAATGACGACCAATTGTGGTTAGTTTGTGAACACAAGCTTTATGGCCCCTTTACATGCAGCTACAGGTGACAGGTTTTCCACAGGTAACTTACCGGCTGCAGTGAAATCATGGAGACATGGTTCTATCTTGGTGCTGTGTACAAATGTAACTACCGTATATACTCGTGTATAAGCCGACCCGTGTATAAGCCGACCCCCCTACTTTTGCCCCCAAAACCTGGGAAAATCTATTGACTCGTGTATAAGCCGAGGGTGGACCCTAGCACAAGTATACAGCCCCCAGCAGTGTGGTATACACCAGTCCCAGAGGTAGATACAGCAGCCCCAGTGGTAGTATACACGCAGCCCCAGTAGTATATACAGCCCCAGTGGTAGTATATACAGCCCCAGTGGTAGTATACAGGGCCCCAGAGGTATATAGCAGCCCCAGTGGTAGTATACAGGGCCCCAGAGGTATATAGCAGCCCCAGCGGTAGTATACAGGGCCCCAGAGGTATATAGCAGCCCCAGTGGTAGTATACACTGCCCCAGAGGTATATAGCAGCCCCAGTGGTAGTATACAGGGCCCCAGAGGTATATAGCAGCCCCAGTGGTAGTATACAGGGCCCCAGAGGTATATAGCAGCCTCAGTGGTAGTATACAGTGCCCCAGAGGTATATAGCAGCCCCAGTGGTAGTATACAGGGCCCCAGAGGTATATAGCAGCCCCAGTGGTAGTATACAGTGCCCCAGAGGTATATAGCAGCCCCAGTGGTAGTATACAGGGCCCCAGAGGTATATAGCAGCCCCAGTGGTAGTATACAGTGCCCCAGAGGTATATAGCAGCCCCAGCGGTAGTATACAGGCAGCCCCAGTAATGCAGGCCCCCCCCAGCGTCTCTCCGGTCACCTGTAAAGCAAGCTATACTTATCAGTGTCCCGCTCGCACCCGCCGCTGCCGACATCCGCGATCCTCCATCTTCATGCGACTCCTCTTCCTGTTTCCTGTGCGCGTCGCCGGGAATGACGTCATTGCCGGCGACGCGCACAGAAACAGGAAGAGGAGTCGCATGAAGATGGAGGATCGTGGATGTCGGCAGCGGCGGGTGCGAGCGGGACACTGATAAGTATAGCTTGCTTTACAGGTGACCGGAGAGACCCTGGGGGGGCCCTGCATTACTGGGGATGCGGGGGCTGCTGTATACCGATGTATACATCGGTATGTACCGATGTATACATCGGTATACAGCACTGACTCGCGTATAAGCCGAGGGGGGTACTTTTCAGCCCAATTTTTGGGCTGAAAAACTCGGCTTATACGCGAGTATATACGGTATGTCTCCATGATTTCCACTGCAACCAGTAAGTTACCTGTGGAAAACCTGTCACCTGTAGCTGCGTGTAAAGGGGCCATTACACTGCTGTCAGATATCTACCGTGCCACTTATCTATAGGTGAATTTAGGATTGAAACAAGATCCCCACTTCGGGAGCCTGTAAAAGCATATAGTGAAGGTTGGGGAGGTTAAAGATGTCTTACTAAATTATTTCGATATGGGTCTTATTGTCGCCACATCCTTCCACAATAAAAGGGATTTAGAAAAAGAGATCAAATATCTATGCTGCCATCCCAATGACAGGTACACAATTTGTCCTATACATATGCTGCACTAAACTAATACAAAATGATAGAATACAGACACAAGACACATTATAAATACATTAGAAGTTACTCACAGAAGAAGAGAATGTGCTTACCCACAGAGAAAAGCTAGGGAATACAAGAATAAAAAGAACTGGCCTACTGATCCATGACAAAATCATGATTTCTACCTTTGTATGCCTTTAGGAGGGTACGTTTCACACATGAAAGGCTCCAATTCTTTCAAACTGTCCGATTCTCAATAAATCAGCCATAAGGAATTAATGAGAAAGGTCACTTACCTGCAAGAAAGATAAAAAATAGAAGGTCAAAATGATATTATATGATAGTAAATCTATATCAGGCAACACGTGTTACAACTCAATATCACAGAGTATTGAAAATGACATTCCTGTCCACTTACAGGAGCTCTATCCCCCGGTACTTAGAATCGCTTTAATAGAGAACGGAGCATTCTATCATTTTAAGACATAAATACAATCCTGGAGTCATCAATATTTTGCATCTGATGATTATAGAATAATTTGAGACTCGTTGCTGATTACTTTATCAGTCTCCTTTACATATTTTTTGTGCACGCTCCAGGACGCCATCCATTGGAGACTTTGATCATGGCTGTCCATCACACCTTCATATATGGTTCCTGAAAAAAACCTTTTTAATATTCATCTAGATTAACATTGTCCATTTAAAGGGAACCTGTCTCCTGGTTTATGGCCCCAAACCTATCACTACCTGTCCCTGCAGCTTCCTAGTACATCCCCAACCATCCCTGTCTGACCTAAATCTGTACTCTAACCACTGTGAAAAATGATTTGATCACTTGTATGGTAATTATCACTTCTATGGTAATTATCATGGTGTCGTCCAGACTGTAGACACTGTGTGCATTCTCTCATCCTCCATCTCCCCCCTCGTTCTATGTATCATGCCCCGATGAGTGTGATATCCTTCTTTCCAAGCACGCACCATTCATTTGTAATCTCTGCGCTTATTCCTGGTAAATGTAAATCTGGAGGTATGCAGATTGAGGGCTTCAGAGCATGCGCAGTGCACACTCCAAAGCCGCGCAGTACACCACATAGATAACAAGAGTGTGCATGATCGGAAATGACGCGGCCATCACATCATAGTCAGAAGAAGAGCACAGATTACGAACGCGGCTGCCCACTTGGAAAGAAGGATATCACGCTCATCAGGGCGTGATACATGGAGCGAAGGGGAAAGATGGAAGATGAGAGAACGCCCACAGTGTCTACAGTCTGGACAACACCATGATAATTACCATAGGAGAATGTAAGTGATCAAATCATTTTTCACAGTGATTAGAGTACACATTTAGATCAGGCACGGATGGTTACGGATGCACTAGGAAGCTGCAGGGACAGGTAGTGATAGGTTTGTGGCCATAAACTAGGTGACAGGTTCCCTTTAAACAAGTTGTTTGCCCTAAGAATTCAGGAGACCTGAACACCTTTACTACTAATAGAAGCGCCTGGTAACATGATACCTTCTCATTTTATACAGTACATAGGCCGTATTCAAATCAGCCTCATGTTATATTGTTCGGAAGCTTCCAGACACCATATATTTTGACATTTGCAAAGTACAAGAGTGTTAAATTCAAATTTGCCATGCAAATGTTCGCCATGGCTGATAAACGTACATTTCCGCCAGTAAATACTATTTTGTATTTTTTTTTTACTGAAATAGATCTAAAAACAACACAAACAATGGACATTAAAGTACCAAACTCATTTAAACAATGCATATAAATAATTACATTATATTAAAGTTGTATATTAAAAATAAAAATATACATTACTAAATAGTTATTTTAGACCTGATCAAGATGATGTATTTATTTTGGAAATTTAAGGTCACAATGGATGTATAAGCCTTTATGAAAATTTAGTCTGATTGGCATCCCTCCTGCTGAGACCTCACACTGCTCAGTACAAACTGCACCTGTCAGTCAGACTGGGTGGATGGAGACTGAGTAGAATCATAAAAAGGTAGAGTTGGAAAGGACCAACCCCTGCTCAAAGCAGAATTCACTAAATCATCCCAGACAGATGTCTGTCCAGCCTCTGTTTGAAGACTTCCATTGAAGGAGAACTCACCACCTCTCATGGCAGCCTGTTCCACTCATACATCATCATCACAGTCAAAACGTTTTTTCTAATATCTAATCTGTGCCTCCTCTCATTCAGTTTCAGCCCATTGCTTCTAGTCTTTCCTTTTGCAAATGAGAATTACACTGATCCCTCTACAGTGTGACAGCCCTGAGATATTAGCAGCAATAAACTGTCATTGCGACCTCGTTGCGTGTGACTCTGGCATGTTGCAATGATAAATCGTTGGATCAGAGTTGACAGGTTTACTAACATGTTGTAAAACCTTGACGATCTCACAACTCCAGCAACCTGCTGCATCGTTCTGTGTGACACCGCGATAACCATGTCATGGACGACGTCGCCCATTCACAGCAATGAGCAGGGATCGTTTGCGGGGTTTATGAACGATACCTGCTCACAACATCGTTGGTGAGTTGTTCACGATATCTAGACATGTGACATCTCACCAGCGTTGTTGAAATAATGACAAAAACGACCGAGCTCCCCCGAGATCATTGCCGACATCGTTTCAATGTTGTGCCGTGTAACGGGGCCTTGAGACTTAAATAAGTTTTACCCTTTCCGGGCAAATTTTCATCTCTCTCTGAGCTGGTGGGTGGAGACTATTTGCTATGATGACTCCTATACACAGCATACACAGAAAACATTTGCACTCTTCATAAGAAAAAAAGTTTTCTTTGGCACTTCCTGAAGACCAGTTATGCATACTCAGCATAATTAGTACACTATAGTTACATGGTGCTAAAATTTTAAAGTCGTTGACCATCCAAAGAAACAGAAAAACTCAAGTTGCACTCACCATCCATGAAATTAGATAATTGTAAATCCCAAAACATAGTGGAGGAAACAGGGGTGTTCAGGATGACAGCCGTTTCGCATGAAGCATCAATACACACGAAACGGCAGTCACCCTGAACACATCCTCCTCCCTCCACTACGTTTTAGGATTTACATACAGCTGTGGAGTAGGTAAGCCAAGGCTCCAATTCCAACTCTGACTCCTCAATTTCGCCAAATCCAATTCCACCAAAACAGATAGAGACTTCGACTCCATAACTCCGACTGTGGATGTGAATTCAGCAATGAACTACAATAATTTTACTACAACCTGCAGCATGATCTATGTCTGCCGTCCTTTCCCTATGATGAGTTCAGGAGGATAACAAATGGCTCATAAGTAGGGTAAGATGCCTGTTTCTCTTATAATCACCCGTATTGTGAATTTATACAAAGTTTGTTGAAATGTCAGTAGCCAATTAAGACTAGAATAATGACAGTGCATGAATATAGAATGAAATATAGTGGAAAATTCACCCCAAAATGGTAGAGTCCTTAAAAAGCTACATAGGGAAATAAAGCCTTCCTGAGCAATTACAACTCTACTTAGAAATCTATTAGCCTTGGCCACATCCAGCAACAAATCCTCCGCACAAATCCAGGTTATCTCGTTGGCGCTTGCCGCCTTTGATGATACAGATTTGAATATTGACATTACTTCTGTAATCTGCTCATAACATCAGCACAGACACAAACAAATACGGGAAACTCCAGCAGCTGAGACTTCGAAAACCCCAAGCAAATCACAAAAGCATCTGGAGATCTAGATCAGCAACAGAGTCTAAAAATCCAATTATAAGAGAAATATATTAAAAAAGGCCATTCACATAGGGGACCTACAACCTGATGCAATTATCAAGAAGATTGCTCCATTTTTTCTTATTAATTACTCATTATATAGCATCTACACATTTTCTCAGAACAATTTGTTCACCTTGTCAGTATAAAGTCAGTATAACTCATGTTCATTTGTTACTGGGCCATATTTATAACATAGTGACTTGGAACACCCTAATGATGAGCCCAAATGACTACTGATCCGCCACATTCCCGTCATCTACCGGGCAGGGACTTGGTGATTGACTTTATCAGCAAAGTGCTAAATCATCACATACAACACGGGATGTGGCTAGACTTCTAGTATTAGAGAAGAGTAGGGATTCCGTGTGCCACTCTTAGTCTCTGGGCACCAGGCAGATTTAGAATGCCATTAACCTGCAAATGAACCCCGTTTCTGCAGGTTAATAGCATTATTTCACATAATAGGCCCTCTTTAATCTGGTCAAATTATGTCTGAGCGAGGAATATGGAGGTGCTTGTCCCCTCCCCCAATACTCCCCCCCCCCTTCTTTTTACAAAAAGTCAGCGGATTACCTTGATTGTCTAACTGAGGGGAGGGGAAGGGAGGGTTAAAGTTAAAACAAAATAATCTTCTTTTTTGGAGGCGCGTGCACAGCGGCCCTAATTACCAGAGGCCCAACGGGCAAATGCCCGTTATGCTCGTTTGACAGTTCGGGCCCGGTCATAATTAAGGGGTCTTTTCGAAAGGGTAGTAGTAGGCCTGAAGATATTTAGTTGGTCTGCTCTGGGATTTTATATTGACCCCTCCATATTAGCACTTTTGTTTTTATTTCTCAATAACTTTGTACAAGGACTTTGAGTATCTTTTGTGAGACGAGTTGTAGTTTTGAATGACATTATTCACTTTACCATGTAACAAACTCAACAATGGGAACGAAATATTAAATTTGGTGGAATGGTGAAAAATATGCAATTCTGGCATTGTTTTTTGGGATTTCCCGTTCTTACTGTGTTCCTGCAGTAAAAACAACTTAGCAACATGGTCTTCATGTAAACACAATTATGGCAATACCAAAGTTGTCATTTTTTTCTCCTATATTTTATAGTGGCTAAAAAAATAGTGAACTTTGCAAAAAACAAAAAAAAAAAAATTGGTTTGTGCTGCAATTTTCTGAGATTTTTTGTAGTTTTTAATTATTACATTGTTGCACCTATATGAAGTTTTATTTTGGAGTGGTGAATAGTCATTTGAATTAATATTACTGTGAATTTCATACCGTCTTTGTATCACTTTTTAGTGCATATTTAGGAAGAGGAAAAATTCTTGCATATCAGTATTTTTTATGCTGTTAATTGTATGTATGTATTTATTTAATATTTTCATACATAAGACTTTTACAGAAGCAATAATACCAATTATGTTTCCTTTTGTTTGTTTTTTAACAGCAGGTATTCAAACTTATTTTAAAAATCTTTAAAAAACATTTTTTTCATTTTAATTTTGGCAACTGAACAATGTGAACAGTAATCACAACCTTTTAAAGTGAACCTGTCACCCCCTTTGGGCGTTCTAAACTGTGCCCACCAGCTGTAACATGATGTAATTGGGGTTCCTGTAACCCCTCTATGTGACCAGATGTCCCCCTACATACCTCGGAAATGCACTTTTATTCTCTCCCGAGCTGTATGGTAATGACTCCTGAAGAGGTCCAGGAGGGTCTGCTCTCTGTTGTCCTCGCCGCCCCCCCTGCCTGGTATACTCACCCCGCTGTTTAGAAACTGCTGCCCCTCCTGTGTATGCATGTTGAGTGACAGACACTACTCTCACGCCTGCACAGTGCCGCGGGTCACCGTGCTCCATTGAAGACGCAGTGCACAAAGTCTTGTGAGATTCTACTGCACAGGCGCGAGACTTCACTCACTGTGCGTCTTCAATGCAGCACAGTGACCTGCGGCACTGTGCAGGCACGAGAGTAGTGCCTGTCACTCAACATGCATACGCAGGAGGGGCATCTATTTCAATACACCGGGCTGAGTATACCATGCAGGGGGTAGCGATCACCACAGAGAGCAGACCCTTCCGGACCTTTTCAGGAGTCAGGGGTTACAAAAACCCCAATTCATCATGTTACAGCTGGTGAGCACAGTTTAGAATGCACAAAGGAGGTGACAGGTTCCTTTTAAATTCTGTTTGTTGAACCTAAGTTCAGTGCAGACAACAGTGTGTTCACTCACCTGCGAGAATTGGGTCAATTATGCAAATCACACTCGAATCAAACTAGCATAGCGCATAGAGGATACAATTCTCTAGGATGAGGAGAAGATGAAGAAAAAATGCCTCAATCTTCTCCACTCTGTCAGTCCATGGAAATTGGACTGTACTTAGATGTCACTGACTTGCATATCAGATGAAACTCAGGCATGGAGCGGTATTTTTCTCAGAGAAGAAAAACCTAACATTTGTAGAGCCCCATAAAATATCACTGGTCCAAGTCCAATCCAATGTTTTGTCAGATCGCGCGCGAACTGCAAATATGGCCATGTGCACAAGCTCTAAAAAGCAGCAATAATAGCTAGCTATGGATACTGCTGTGAAAAGCAAAATACATAACACAGCTGATAAACACTGCTTATGCTGAGGGTTCAGCTCCAGAGCCTGCACATTACAAATGCATAAAATGAATAGTGCTCATGTATGTCCTTTGTCAGGAAGGTGATAATATCAAGATATCAAGGTCTAATCGGGAAGAATGATATTAATGTAAGGGATCTGAATATATTTATTAGGTATGAGGGAATGGATTTGCGGGATCCTGGTTTAGCAGTCATGAACCAGTGGCGTAGCCACTGACCCAAGACCCTACGAATCACCACTAATCTGCCATAAGCCCCTTTCCCTATTTCGATTAGTCGTCCTGGCATGATATCATGCACATGTCATGCCACAATGATGTTATATGATTGATCCTACAAGTAGAGGATTTTGGACTGAAGTAGGAGGTCGTTTACAGGTCTCCTGTAGAACAGCCATTGACTACTGATGTGGCCACTGAACCAGTGTCACAAGAATCAATTTGTACATCTCTAATTCTAGCCATGTCTTGATAAATAAGCTTTTATATTGGAAAAAACTCTACAATTTTACCTAACTTCTGGCTCGCATTTTATCCTGTAAAGGATTTTCCAAAATTAACAGCTCTGGTCATTAAGCATGGGTTTCTCTTCTTCAGGCCTCATAAGTGACAGGTTAGATGACTTATGTCAGTCCTTTTTTTTTTTTTTTTTTTTTTTTTTTTTTTTTTACACTATGTTGCGCTAATTGTTGTATTCCTATATCATACTATAACCACTACAAGGACTACTCTAAGATAATCTTTATTGGATAGTTAAAAACAACCAGTGTGGCTTATGTGACATGTTCATAACACAGACCCTTCCCTCACACAGTTACACAGCATACAATATTAACATGATCCCAAAGGATCTCCCAATAGCCTAGGTACGTATATGGTGGTCTGACCTAGCGTCAAATTCGGTCAAGCGTCAACGGTCAGTTGTCAATAACCTAGTATCCTTATCAATACTGATTAAAGGAAGAACCCTTGGAATCTAGACAGTCCTGTCAAATTCACTCAGTTGTGATCATCGCCAAAATATCTCGCCAATGGAAGTCTAGCTTTAATTATGAAAATCCATCAAGTCACTTACCTCACTGTTCTTTGTGGAGTTTGCAAATACGGAAAACACTTTTAAATGTACTTATTTATGAGGAAAAAAATCATCCAGTGCTTAATGGGAAAGCTATTAAAGCGCTATTAAATCATGAAGAGACTTTGTGAAGTGACAGCCCTGACTTTGCAGAGAGGGTAACCTGGCTGATATCCCAGTGTTAGCTCCTTATGATCGCAAGTCGCTTCACACCGCAACCACAACCAACACAAAGTCAGACAGGGTTCCTGTAAATTGCTTTAAAAACATAGATTTCACTGTAAAATTAATCCAGATTACGGATAGAAATTATTCACATCTGATCTCTTGGACATTTACTAACTGGTGACGAAGTCATAATAGCTATAAGGAGATAGCCTTATCCATGCTGAGAAATGAGGGATTTATGGTAACTTTTCTTTAATTTTGAAGGCCCTGTGTAATAAAAGATATGAAGATATATTCTATTAATGTTCAGCTAAGACTTCATGAGATGTCAGTAGGGAGAAGGGAATTGCTGACACCCCTGACAGCAGATAGGCACATTACAATTCAACATGGCCAATTCTTCTTTAACGTCCCACTGTTAGGGGTAGACGGTACACCCTCATAAGCAAACATTTTTCCAGAGTGTTCGACTGACTTTGCTCTTATGTGTATGAGCACTAGTGATGAGCGAGTAGAAAGATACTCCGATTCGGATAGCTCTAACTGAATACTTAGAAATGTTTAAGTATTCGGATCTGAGTGAGTTCCACATTGACTTGCATTGGATGAGTAACGAAACAGTTCAAAGTATTCAGTTACAGCTATCCAAAGACAAATATTTCACTACTCGCTCATCACTAATGAGCAAGTTTAGACATATATCATTTAATTGGCCATATATATCAAAAATGATGAGTTTATAGGCAACTTTAGGACTTTTTCAATATGGCTCCACAACATAACTGACAAGGAGGAACAGGGGAACTTGAGAAATATTCAGGATCACTGTTCTATAAATAAAAAATGTATCATCCATTCTATGACTAGGTGACAAAAGACATTGTGAAAATTATTTTTTCATGTTAGGATCTTGTGAAGCTAAATTCGGAAAGATAAGCGTTGATCAACAACATTTCAAGTTGTTAAAATGACATATGTAACATTATGTCTTATTATTTCAACCTCATTTTAGACTGCTTGTCCGTCCCCCTGTTTCAGCTGGTAATGGGTACAAAAACAATTTTGCCCATTCTTCACAGAGTCAATTTTAAAAGAGTTTCTTTGGCCTTAAAACATTGATGTATTATCCTCAAGACAGGCCATGAGTATGAGACTGGTCTAGAATCATCACCAGCCGTTTCCAGCTCTGGCAATAGCTGGATGAAGAAAGTGAACACAATAGCTCCATTCATTGTCTATTGGTCGTGCTGAAAACTACAGCTTAGCCAAAATAACAGACATACTACCACAATATCAGCGGCCTATAATGTCATATGGTGCAATGGTAGCACTCTTTCACGTGTCCAGTTATATTAGTTTTTGTTTTGTTGATAACAGATTTGCGTTTAATAGAGATATCTCTGAACACCACTTGTGTTTTTAGCATGCACAGTGCTTAAAAAAACTGATCCGTTAAGCTTTCAAGTATCCTTTACTAAGATGTGTAGTAGAGGGGCTACAGTATGTGATTCAATGGCTAGCACACGATAGGTGTGGGGGTATGGTGCTAGTGAAGGAGGCTCGTAAGTCCCACATAAATGTCTTTTAGAATCACTGCACACATACACTTAAGGAGTTTTTTTGCTTGTTAGTGAAATTTATTGAAACAAGTGCTCTTATAGTGATTGCGACAGAATGACGTTTCCGTCATTCAAGACCTTGATCACATAAGTCGCCTTGAGCTATGTTGTGGTTCATGAAGGATGTGGTCCTTATGGTCAGTATAGGAACAGTGGGTATGCCCTTAGTAGTTCTGAACTGAGGGCTGTCCTGTACAGGGTAATGGTCACCAATGCCTTTAGGTTAGCCAGGGTCAGAGCTCTATGTGGGGTGGTGGCACGGCGGTGGAGTGTGTTCACACTCAGTTGTAGCAAGGAGGAGCTACAAGGACACTAAACTTCAGGAAGGGAAATTTCCAACGGTTGAGAGATGATCTTAGTGCAATAAACTGGGACTATGTCCTGAGACATAAAAGTACACAAAGCAAGTGGGAGACGTTTATTAGCATCCTGAATAGGACCTGTGCACAATATATACCCTATGGGAATAAGCATGCTAGAAATAGGAGGAAACCACTATGGCTAAATAAAGCGGTAAGAGGAGCAATAAGTGACAAAAAGAAAGCATTTAGGGAATTAAAGCAAGTAGGTAGCGATGAGGCATTAAATAAATACAGAAAATTAAATAACATCTGTAAAAAGCAAATCAAGGCAGCAAAGATTGAGACAGAGAGACTCATTGCCAGAGAAAGTAAAAATAATCCCAAAATATTTTTTAACTACATAAATAGTAAGAAACTAAAAAATGATAGTGTTGGCCCCTTTAAAAATAATCTGGGTGAAATGGTGGATGAGGATGAGGAAAAAGCCAATATGTTAAATTACTTTTTTTCAACAGTATTTATACAAGAAAATCCCATGACAGACAATATGATCAGTGATAACAAAAATTCTCAATTAAATGTCACCTGCTTAACCCAAGAGGAAGTACGGCATCGTCTAAAAATCACTAAAATTGACAAATCCCCGGGCCCGGATGGGATACACCCCAGAGTGCTGCAGGAATTAAGTACTGTCATAGATAGACCATTATTTTTAATATTTAAAGATTCCATAATAACAGGGTCTGTACCACAGGACTGGCGTATAGCAAATGTGGTTCCAATATTCAAAAAGGGGACAAAAACTGAACTTGGAAATTATAGGCCAGTAAGCTTAACCTCTACTGTGGGTAAAATCCTAGAGGGTTTTCTAAGAGATGCTATACTGGAGTATCTGAAGAAAAATAACCTCATGACCCATTATCAACATGGTTTTACGAGGGACCATTCCTGTCAATCTAATCTGATAAGCTTCTATGAAGAAGTAAGTTCTGGACTGGACCAAAGAAATGCAGTGGATGTGGTGTATATGGACTTTTCAAAAGCTTTTGATACGGTGCCACACAAAAGGTTGATACATGAAATGAGGGCAATGGGGATAGGGGAAAATATGTGTAAGTGGGTTAAGAACTGGCTTAGTGATAGGAAACAAAGGGTGGTTATTAATGGAACACTCTCAGAATGGGTCACAGTTAACAGTGGGGTACCACAGGGGTCAGTGTTGGGCCCGCTTCTATTTAATATATTTATTAATGACCTTGTAGGGGGAATACAGAGTAGAATCTCAATATTTGCAGATGACACTAAACTCTGCAGGGTAATCAATACAGAGGAGGACAATTTTATATTACAGGAGGAATTATGTAAACTAGAAGCTTGGGCTGCTAAATGGCAAATGAGCTTTAATGGGGATAAATGTAAAGTCATGCACTTGGGCAGAGGAAACAAAAGGTATAATTACGTGCTTAATTGTAAAACACTGGGCAAAACTGTCACTGAAAAAGACGTGGGTGTATGGGTAGATGACAAACTCACATTTAGTGGCCAGTGTCAGGTAACTGCTGCAAAGGCAAATAAAATAATGGGATGCATTAAAAGAGGCATAGATGCTCATGAGGAGAACATAGTTTTACCTTTATACAAGTCACTAGTGCGACCACACTTAGAATACTGTGTACAATTCTGGTCTCCGGTGGATAAGAAAGACATAGCTGAACTAGAGCGGGTCCAGAGAAGAGCGACAAAAAGTCATTAGAGGACTAAGGGGTCTGCAATACCAAGACAGGTCATTAAACTTGAGGTTATTTAGCTTGGAAAAACGAAGGCTTAGGGGTGATCTTATAATAATGTATAAATATATGAGGGGACAGTACAGAGAACTTTTTAATGATCTCTTTACTCTTAGGCCTGAGACTGGGACAAGGGGGCATCCTCTACGTCTGGAGGAAAGAAGGTATAATCATAATCACAGATGCGGATTCTTTACTGTAAAAGCAGTGAGACTATGGAACCCTCTGCCACATGATGTTGTAATGAGGGAGTCACTACTAACATTTAAGAAGGGCCTGGATGCCTTTCTTGAAAACTATAATATTACCAGTTATATATACTAGATTCTTTAATAGGGCATTGATCCAGGGAACTAGTCTGATTGCCATATCTGAAGTCAAGAAGGAATTTTTTTCCCCAATGTGGAGCTAAGTGTTGCCACATGGTTTTTTTTTTGCCTTCCTCTGGATCAACATGTTAGGCTATGGGTTGAACTAGATGGACTTAAAGTCTTCCTTCAAACTTAAAAACTATGTTACTATGTTACTATGTAAATCATATAACACATTGTTCACCAACGCCAGTCCTCAAGGCCCACCAACAGTGCTTGTTTTCAGGATTTCCTTAGCTTTTGACAGTTGGTAATTTAATTTCCTGCACAGGTGACGATTCCAAATGCTAAGGAAATCCTGAAAACATGCACTGTTGGTGGGTCTTGAGGACTGGTGTTGGGGAACTCTGATACAACAGATTATTTCCCATACACTATGAAGTATGAAAAATAAATGGAATCAATTGCGATCCATTTTTATTGGCTGTAAAAAAAGTTGCACAAACCATATTTTTGATCCAGCTTACAAAAATGGTTTGTGATCAAAATAAAACGTTTAATTACATTTCTGTTCCCAATCAAATAATGGATTATTTTATTTCCATTTTTGTCATCCTAAAACAGATTTAAAACATGCTTTAAGGGACTTGTGTAACAAACAATTGTTCATTTTAATTAATAAAGCTTAGAATAAAAATAAATTCCACAATTGGATGTGTTAGAAAAAATGTTCCTGTCCCAAGGTATTCTTATAAATGTGCGCCTATGTAATCTATGTGTCTGACCACGCAGGAACAGGTCGGATATACCACAGCTCCTGGGCAGGGGAGGAAGTAAGAGACAATACAGACATTACAGCTGGGGATCACAGCTGATTCTTTCTGTGATAAAAAAATATTTCATACATCATGGAAAGAATCAGCTGTGATCCCCTGCTGTAATGTCTGTATTGTCTCTTACTTCCTCCCCTGCCCAGGAGCTGTGGTATATCCAACCTGTTCCTGCATGGACACGTACATTATACAGGGGCACATTTCTAACAATATCTTGGGACAGGAACTTTTTTTTGCAACACATCCAATTGTGGAAATTATTTTTAGTCTAAGATCTAATAATTAAAATGTACAATTGTTAGTGGCACAGCCCCTTTAAATACTAAACATGTGACAGTACCCAAGTATGCTACTGCTTGCTTCAGGCCATTGCAGATTGATATTTATTTCTCTGCTTATCCCCCCTGATACTAGCAACTCAAATCAGTTTTTTCTTAAATAATTTTAAATATTATAATACAAAAACTTTATTATAATGATAGATACATAAAATATAGCAAATCTAAAAAAAAACAATTAAAAACAAAAAATTTGTTTCTTGTATAGGATCTCTTCGACAGCTATATATACACTGTACATACAATATATTTTATGTGTGTTCATATACAGAATAAACAATACATTTCTTTGGATATTATATTGACAATGAACACACACGCACATCCCATTACTTATATACTTTCCCATCTGCAAATAGGCTGTATGAAGACAGAATTTGCAGTCTCTCGGCAGACTTCTACCACTATAAATAGATATTTTGACAGATTAAGACAGATCTGTGAATAGAATTCATACAGTTCATTGATACTGTTGATAAATGAATAGATACTGCGCTGAGAATTATAAAAGAGCTTCTGTACTGGAAGACAGAAAACGCAGTAAAGAGACTCGAAAAATCAATTTTGCTGGCTCTATTATCAGCTATCAGCTTCCCACAGGTGAGCCAGGGCACGTATTAATGGGCGTACTTGTGCATGCTCGCATTATGGAGACTGGCCAAAGTGCCGTACTAATAAAAAGTAGATGAAGCGAAAGTTTGTGTCATTTAATACCATTAATATAGGATAAGCCGCGCTGATTTTGTAGCATAGTTGTAAGACATTAGAAACCAAACTCAGTTTCTAGGTTGATGACTGCAATAATATCTTATGCATCTTTATGGGTCAATGAACATGATGGCTGCATTATAGTCTGTACAGTACAATAGTACTGAGCTTTAAAGGGGTTTTCCACAAACAATTTTAATTTTAATCAATAGATCTTGGAATAATAATAATTTCCACAATTGGATAGGTTTTAAAAAAATGTTGGTATGCTGAGATAATCTTCTATATATGTCCCTGCTATGAATACTAACAACTGAGCCAGAACACAATGTGAACAGGTCTGTAGAACCGTATTCACAGCAAGGATCTATATCACTAAAAAAGACAGTATAAAAAACGTCTAAAATTACTCTGCTATACAAGTACCTTACAGTTCCTTACTGAGTCAGACACAAAAGTGCTGTTTCTGCCTTGTGCCCATATTGGACTCTGGCCCTCCTATATCCTGCATCTTTGAGGTATGTTCACGAGATCAGGTTTTAAATACGTTAGTTTAAAGGTACCGTCACACGTGGCAATATTGCTGGGCAATTTCACTGGCAATTTGCTGGTTGCAGTGAAATCATGGACACATTGTTCTATTTTGTTGCCGTGTACAAATGGAACAATGTGTCCATGATTTCACTGCAACCAGCAAATTGCCAGTGAAATTGCCGTGTGTAATGGTACCTTTAGGGACCGTTCTAATAAACGGTTACCGTGACGTGGAAGAACGGCTTCCATACATTTTTTGCAAAAAACATATTAACTAAGCACACTGTTATTGCCACTGTTTAGCACATGATTTTTACTTTTACTTACAGTACAGACCAAAAGTTTGGACACACCTTCTCATTCAAAGAGTTTTCTGTATTTTCATGACTATGAAAATTGTAGATTCACACTGAAGGCATCAAAACTATGAATTAACACATGTGGAATTATATACCGTATATACTCGTGTATAAGCCGACCCGTGTATAAGCCGACCACCCTACTTTTGCCCCCAAAACCTGGGAAAACCTATTGACTCGTGTATAAGCCGAGGGTGGACCCCAGCACAGGTATACAGCCGCCAGCAGTGTGGTATACAGCAGCCTCCCCAGTGGTATATACAGGCCCCAGCAGTGTTACAGCAGCCTCCCCAGTGGTATATACAGCAGCATCCCCAGTGGTGTATACAGCAGCAGCCCCAGAGGTATATACAGCAGCAGCCCCAGAGGTATATACAGCAGCAGCCCCAGAGGTATATACAGCAGCAGCAGCACCAGAGGTATATACAGCAGCAGCCCCGGAGGTATATACAGCAGCAGCCCCGGAGGTATATACAGCAGCCCCGGAGGTATATACAGCAGCAGCCCCAGTGGTATATACAGCAGCAGCCCCAGTGGTATATACAGCAGCAGCCCCAGAGGTATATACAGCAGCAGCCCCAGAGGTATATACAGCAGCAGCCCCAGAGGTATACAGGCCGCCCGCCCGCCACCCCCATCAGTATACAGGTGCCCCCCCCATCAGTATACAGGGCCCCCCTTGCTGCTGCAAACCTGTAAAGTAATAGATCATTATACTTATCCCTGTGGCCGCCGCCGCTGCTCTGCACCGCGCTTCTCCGGGTCTTCATGCCTCTTCCGGCTTCTTCTGGCTTCCTCCTCTGGGGCACAGACAATGACGTCATTGCCTGCGCCCACCGGAGAGGAAGCCGGAAGAAGCCGGATGAAGCCGAAGGAGCGCGGTGCAGAGCAGCGGCGGCAGCCACAGGGATAAGTATAATGATCTATTACTTTACAGGTTTGCGGCAGCAAGGGGGGGCCCTGTATACTGATGGGAGGCACCTGTATACTGATGGGGGTGGCAGGTGGGCGGCCTGTGCCGTATGACTCGCGTATAAGCCGAGGGGGGACTTTTCAGCCCAATTTTTGGGCTGAAAAACTCGGCTTATACGCGAGTATATACGGTACTTAACAAAAAAGTGTGAAACAACTGAAAATATGTCTTATATTCTAGGTTTCTTCAAAGTAGCCACCTTTTGCTTTGATTACTGCTTTGCACACTCTTGGCATTCTCTTGATGAGCTTCAAGAGGTAGTCATCGGAAATGGTCTTCCAACAGTCTTGAAGGACTTCCCAGAGATGCTTAGCACTTGTTGGCCCTTTTGCCTTCACTCTGCGGTCCAGCTCACCCCAAACCATCCCGATTGGATGATTTTAAATAAAATAAGGGGAGGCAGGCAGATGGGATGAATTAGAAGCAGTAGACCTTACCCCTTAAATCCCACCAGGATGCACAAGGGATGGAAGAAAATTATTAAATTTGTGAAAAGTTTAGATGCAGATTAGTGCATCCTCACTGCGCATGCGAAAGAAATGACCAGAGTTGTCTGATAGTGATGGTTTATACCTACGCGCTTCAGAGCTTTTCCTCGCTCTTTCCTCAGGGAACCAACATAATACAGTTACATAATGGGGAGTCCACAATCAATGTGCATTGGACAATGTGCATTGATTGTGCACTCCCTATTATGTTGGTTCCCTGAGGAAGGAGAGGGGAAAAGCTCTGAAACGCGTAGGTATAAACCATCACTATCATACAACTGTGCTCATTTCTTTCGCATGCGCAGCGTGGACCTACAAAATACTGTCCATTGAGTTTGCTTTTCTTGGGGACAGACACCAATCTATCCAATGACGTTTACATGAACTGCTACTTCATACACCTGCCATTTTGACGTACCATGCAGCACTAATAAATGGACTTTCCACTGGGCTGACAATAATGCACGTTTAATCTATAAAGAAGTTGGAAGCATACAGCTCAGTCTGGAACATTTGGATTGTAAAATATAAAGGAAAATTAGAATATTCCAGGAATTTGTCATGCTTATGTGGATGTCTTAATTCCAAAGGGGGCTGTTAAAATAATTGCATGTCCATTTAGCCAGCTGTATAAATTTCTAATGTAAATTAATGGATACACAACATTCTTTGGCCCCAGATTATTCAATTATTAAAGAAGCAATTATGAAAAGATGGTAGCAATGCAAAACAGTGAATGACCACAGCAGAACCGAACTTACAATATTATGGATGGGTCATCTGAACATGAAGGCCATGACTGGCTCTACAGGACATACAGGTCATCTGCTTTTTCCATACTATGTGGAATCTTTGTTGAGATGGAACATAAATGGTAAAAGTAGCAATTATTGATTCACAGAAACAGACTTACAGTAATGAGCAGCGTTACAAAGAAAGGACCTTGAAGAGAATGGAGATCAAACCTCATCCATGGTCTGTAACCACTCTGTCAGCACACATTCATTCTTAATAGAAGTCCATCTCAACCTTGATCATCTACATTAGATCCCTACTTAATGGAGCATTGTTGAGTTTTCTACCCTTCCTTAACTTTCAAGTACATTTAAAGGTGTTGTCTATGATTATAGTTCCAACTATGGCAAATACCTAAAAAGATCATTCAGAAATCTGCATATTCAATTTAATAATATTTTATGATGAAGTGCACTAGGAGGGTTTATCAAGTTGGTATGTTCAGGGACCAACCACATCCAGCCCCCATCTTCCAGGATACATGCGCTCATGAAGATTAACAGTTTGGCCTGCATCATAGTGCTCCGGTGGTTGAAACTGTGTGCAGGAATAGATAGCTTTGCCTCTGCAGCACAATGGGTGTGCAGGGCACCGAGGATGGTCAGATAAGCAGCTTCAGAACAGTGTGAGCACGTTGTAAAGAACAGAGCCTGTTAGCACCTCACTTTCTTTGCCTAGGTAACTCGCCATGCTGAGACTACAGGTCGACTAGAAACAAACAGGAGAACAGGCCCAACAAAGCGGCACTGCCGGCACAAATACCGTAAGGCAAAGTAATCACATACCGATGCCGGATTCTTCAGAGCAGATGATATCCATCCACAAGCGGTGCTCACTTGAAGTCCCAAGAAAGAGGGATAATCCATGCAACAAACCAGTGAAGATAGCGGCACTTGTCTAGGTCAAAGTGAAATGAACTTTTATTGATGTTTACTTTAAAAGCGACCACAGATTAGCAAGGTGTTCAGGGGACACAGCGTGTCGGAAGGGGTGGATCTACAGCTGTTTTACACTAACAGCACATCTACAGGCCCGTATGTATATTAGCAAGAAACAGTTGTAGTCCCGCCCCTTCCGGGCACGCTGTCTCCCCAGAACACCTTGCTACCCTGTGGTCGCTTTTAATGTAAGCTTCAATAAAAGTTTGTTTTACTTTGACCCGGACTAGTGCCGCTATCTTCACTGATTTGTTGAGACTACAGGTCAATCAGCAACCTAGAAAATGAGCCGGCAGCAACACGATTAGTAGGCATGGCCTCACTCAATACAAGTTTATGGAGAAGACGTGTCCAAGTAGTGCAGAGGTTCCCAACTCCAGTCCTCAAGGCACACCAACAGTGCAGGTTTTCAGGATTTCCTTAGAAATTGGAATCATCCCCAGTGCAGGTGATTCAATTATCACCTGTGCAATACTAAGGAAATCCTGAAAACCTGCACTGTTGGTGTGCCTTGAGGACTGGAGTTGGGAACCTCTGAACTAGTGGACGCGGCCGATTAGTGAAAGTGGCCTTGCACTTGCATTGAGCGAGGCCATTCCCAGTAGTCAGGGGTTCTAACTGGAAACATGCATACTGCATAATTATGGTCCATTCCCGGTTTAGAAACTGCAAATACTCACAGCACACAGTGTGAGCACTGGGTGGAGTGATATGTCTGCAGTCACATAGAGTGACTTCAGAATTATTAGTTTAGACCAGCAAACCCCTTTAAGTATGAATAAATTCCTGCAAGTAGCAATCTTTAGCAAGTACAAGGGTAACAGTTGTACCCTAAACCTGGAGTTTGAGGGGACGTAAGGCACTTCTATATTAAAATAAGATGTCATTATTATAAATGGAAGTCAGGTGCCAGAGAATCTCAATATACAAATATCCTCTTTGAAGAGGACTCTGGCATTATCTAATGAGGTTGTCAATCTTGAAGTCAATATCAACCCTACAAGGAGCCTGCCTCTCTATGTAGGATAAAAGGCAATCCAAACACTCCATTTTTAGATGTGTATTTACGCTGTTTTTCCCTTATCAGTGAAAAGTAGAAGGTCTCATTTGGCTTGGTGAGAGGTGTCTGACAGGGGTTTTAAAGGGGAGCATTTCTCTTCATAGAAGGTGCCAAGCCAGCATAAGGAGACTTATAAACCATGTAAGGCTGCGTTCACACATTGCGTATTTTGCTGCGCTTTTTTACGCGCGCTTTTCAAAATACGCAATGTGCCTTTTGTCTGCCTGCAAAGTGAATGTGAAATTCACTTTGCAGTGCAGACATTGCGCAAAAATACGCACTGCGTTTTCCAGGAGAAAGCACAGCTCCGTAAAGAATTGATATGTCAATTGTTTACGCAGCTGCTCCTGCGTATTCTCCCAGAGGGGAGGAAGAATCCTGCTTCCTCCTCCCCTCTGTGACAGCTGTGGCCGCCCATTAGATTTCACAGTGTATTAATTATACACTATGAAATCTAAATTAAACAAAAGCAAGTGAATGAAAAATAAAAAAGAATGAATACTTCACCTGTCCGACGCCTTCTCCCGCTGTCCGGTGCCTTCTCCCGCTGTCTGGTCTCCGGTTCCAAGTGAGAGGTGTACTGACAGGACCTGTGGTGATGTCAGAGGGGCGTTCCCAGGCACTCGTGGTCATGTGATACATATCACATGACCGCGAACAGCCAATCAGCGCTGGGAACGCCCTGGGAAGGCCCCCTCTGACGTCACCACAGGTCCTGTCAGTACACCTCTCTCTTAGAACTTGAGACCGGACAGCAGGAGAAGGCACCGGACAGCGGGAGAAGGAGTCGGACAGGTGATGTATTCATTCTTTTTTATTTTACATACATTTGCCTCTGTTTAATTTAGATTTCACAGTGTATATTAATACACTGTGAAATCTAATGGGGCTGTCACAGAGGGGAGGAGGAAGCAGGATTTTTCCTCCCCTCTGTGACATCACTGCGCTTTCTGGAGTAAAGAAAGCGCAGTGTGTGGAAGCCCCTGCGTATTTTGTTGCGCTTTTTTGCGCGGCCGAAAAACGCGGCAAAAGGGGGCGCAAAAAAGCGCAGCAAAATACGCAAATGTGTGAACGCAGCCTAAGGCTCCTCTGGGAATTTAGATATGTGAAATATCTCTTCAGAGAAGAAGAGGACTGGAATTCTAGTAACCCCTATTGAGGGAAGGTATCCTAAAAGTCAACAATACCCTTTAAAGAGACTTTCTACATGACATAGACCTCATGTCAGAAGTGTCTCACCTAACCAAATCAAATCCGCTGCTTTATGTTGACGAGGAGCAATTACCCAAAACAGGTGTGTGCGGATGGAGTGTTTTTTTTGGCTTTTTATACTATGTCATGCGACAAGGCTCATTAAAGGGTTGATATTGACTTACAGAACAGTTGCCCCAGTTGAGGTAACAAAAGTTCTAGCCTCTCTTCCTCTCTGAAGAGGATAATTGCATATTTAGATCCCAAGAGGAGCATTGCATGGCCTATAAGTCTCCATAAAACTGCATGATGCTCTCCACAAGGATAAATGTTCTCCTCTTTGTCCTCAAGAGTCAAGTTAAACCTCTGGTCCTGCACTCCAAAGTCCTTTGCCATACACGTTTACCAATGTAAAAATAAGATTTTGCATAAATATGTCAATGTTTAATATCCATTAACCTTCCCTCCCCACCCTATATAGAATGCATAGAACATAATTAATGATGATGGGATGTATGGTAGGAAACCATAACACATTTTAAGTTTGCCAATAATTATAATTTTAGATTTTTTACACAGAACGTGCGTGGGAATGGAGGGGGGAGTTTTCTTTGAAATTTATTACTACTCTATTACTAATCCCTTTGGAATAATATAATCTTCCATTGTTTAGTTGCAAGTCGTAAATCAAAATATTATATTGTACGCTCTATTATTAAGGAGCTGAGTAATTTCACACCAGTTGCCTAGGAAATTTACTAGTTTAATTACCAAAGTAAGTCGCTCTTTTCCCAAATATTAACGTAATACAGAGCTAAAGAGCATTTTCTATGTTGGCTTTCTCAGGATGAATAGCGGGCTGCAGGTTCCCCAGTTAGAAAGGAATATTTGTGATTTAGGTCAGTTTCATGTATCAGTTTTTCTTCTCATATGTAGAGAACACTCCGTGATTTCTTTTATTTTCCCCAGTGTGCGGCATTCATTTGTAGTCTGTCAGCTTGTACAATCCTTGTCAGGTCTATTTTTCATATATGATAGCCTGTTTCCCCGATACTAAGCCACCCCCGATAATAAGCCATAGTGGGGGGTAGAGGAGGGGCGGCTAATATAAGCCATACCCCGAAAATAAGCCATAGTAAACTGTCCACGGGGAAAATATAAGCCATAGTACCTTTTTATATGCATCGCCGCTCCCTCGGTCCCCTCTGTCCCTGCTGTCCCCGCTGTCCTCCGGGGTCTGTGTTGTCCTCCTCTGATCTCATGTGCAGCCGCTGGTGGCCCCGAGTGCATGGGGTTAATTTTCTGTGTGCCCCCCCACCCAGCCTGACGTCACCGCTGCCCCTGCAGCTCTGATTGGTCTAGGGGCTCCCTAGGCTCTCTGGGTGCCCCCCCGCACAGCCTGACGTCACCGCTGCCCCTGCAGGAGCTCTGATTGGCCAAGCGGCTCCCCAGCATCTCGAGCGCTGATTGGCTCAGCAGCTCGAGTGCTGACTGGCCCAGACGCTCCTGCAAGAGCGAAACAGCCACACCTGCACCCTGCACCGCGGAGGAATCCATTAGGGGAAGCCACCATTACAAAGTAAGGAAATCACAAAATGTACCGTAATGTTTCCTTGCTGTACTGGGGGCTGTTACCCTCTGGGCTGTGTGGGATACTGTACTGTAAGGGCCTGTGACCCTCTGGGCTGTGTGGGATACTGTAAAGGCCTGTGACCCTCTGGGCTGTGTGGGATACTGTAAGGGCCTGTGACCCTCTGGGCTGTGTGGGATACTGTAAGGGCCTGTGACCCTCTGGGCTGTGTGGGATACTGTAAGGGCCTGTGGCCCTCTGGGCTGTGTGGGATACTTCAAGGGCCTGTGACCCTCTGGGCTGTGTGGGATACTGTAAGGGCCTGTGACCCTCTGGGCTGTGTGAGATACTGTAAGGGCCTGTGGCCCTCTGGGCTGTGTGGGATACTTCAAGGGCCTGTGACCCTCTGGGCTGTGTGGGATACTGTAAGGGCCTGTGACCCTCTGGGCTGTGTGGGATACTGTAAGGGCCTGTAACCCTCTGGGCTGTGTGGGATACTGTAAGGGCCTGTGACCCTCTGGGCTGTGTGGGATACTGTAAGGGCCTGTGGCCCTCTGGGCTGTGTGGGATACTTCAAGGGCCTGTGACCCTCTGGGCTGTGTGGGATACTGTAAGGGCCTGTGGCCCTCTGGGCTGTGTGGGATACGGTAAGGGCCTGTGACCCTCTGGGCTGTGTGGGATACTGTACTGTAAGGGCCTGTGACCCTCTGGGCTGTGTGGGATACTGTAAGGGCCTGTGACCCTCTGGGCTGTGTGGGATACTGTAAGAGCCTGTGACCCTCTGGGCTGTGTGGGATACTGTAAGGGCCTGTGACCCTCTGGGCTGTGTGGGATACTGTAAGGGCCTGTGACCCTCTGGGCTGTGTGGGATACTGTAAGGGCCTGTGACCCTCTGGGCTGTGTGGGATACTGTAAGGGCCTGTGGCCCTCTGGGCTGTGTGGGATACTTCAAGGGCCTGTGACCCTCTGGGCTGTGTGGGATAAAAAAAATCGTCAGTTTTTTTTTCTAATATAAGCCATACCCCGAAAATAAGCCATAGTGGGACTTTTGGGGGTAAAAAGAATATAAGACACTGGCTTATATTCGGGGAAACACGGTAAAAACAATAAAATAAAACACTAAGATATGGATAGAACATGGATGACATATAATTTTTATTTCACAGGGCCATTGGCTTGGATTGTTGAATTAGATCAGCAACAGCGATTAAGGTTCCCTTCCCATGTCAGTGTGGCATCTGTATGAGTGACTGTTCTTTCACGGATACCACACGTACACATTAAAACCCATGGTGCTGCTTACATATCCGTGTTTTCACAAGGGCCATGTGTCTGTCTGAACCACACGTGTTTCTGTATGAACCACTTTTCCGGTAGTATGGATGACAAGTGCCAATACAAGTCTAAGTGTCTGTGTAAACATGTACAGGAGACGGTTGGCATCCGTATGCTGTCTGTGTGCTGCACATGTTTGAAGGGAACCTGTCAGGTCCTCTGCCACCTTAACAACAGACAGTTGTAGGCACAAATCGAATTCCCTGCCTAACAGTCCTTTCATTTCTTTGCACACAAACAGTTCTTTAGAAAAAGTATTTCTAAAGTCTGTTTGTAGCATGTTAATGTTTTCTGTTATAAGAAATCTGGTACAATAACTTAGTTCGGTCACTAGAGGTCACTATGCCAGAAGAGAAGAAAGCACAGGGATCTTCTGATAAAAGAAAACAAAACAGGAAGTTGCAAAACTAAATTGGCTGCCGAGCAACAAAGCTGAGAGGGAGACCTGCCTGAGAAACAGAACGACTTGGAGCCTTTAGTGATCCAAATTGGACGGTGTGATCCAGAGGGAGTGGCTTCTGTGAGTATACTTGGATGTGTGACTGGTCACCAACTGTTTAGTCAGTTATTGAGAGTTAGATAGGATTTGCAGCATCTCAAAGAACATTCCTGTTTCTGATGTTTCTGAGATTACAGATAGACAGATAGTGACTGTGTGAGTTCCTATATACCGAGGCTCTGGTGAACGTGAATGCTACAGGGGAGCTCCGTGAAATACTACTGGGACTAATCCAAATCTTCTCTGTATCAGAGAATTTGGCAACCTAGGAAGCTGATTAAATCTAGTGGCCGGACGTCAGAGTAACAAGTCCAGTTGTGTTCTGTTTGAGAATATTCTGTCAGGTGTCCGCTCTGAGCACTCGCAAAGAAGAAAGTGCACTGTGTTCATATTGTGTTGGTTCAAGTGATTAGTTGTGTAAATATATATATAAATCAAGCGGAAAACAGGGTACTCAGAATCTATTGGAATTAAGGTGGGAGGCGGGTGTGAGATTGTATTCCTGAGAGAACCTCGTGACACATTCATGGTAAAACCCCGGGTAAGCACTGTATAGGATAAGGGAGGGAGTGGCATAGCAATGGAATAGTCCTGCTCCTGTCCATGAAGCTGGCACTCGGGATCTCTCAGGCTGCCCAATTCATATTTTGTGGATGCTGTGGCCTATATATTGTTGAAAAGTAAAATCCTGTGATCTTTTTCACAAGTTATAAAAGAAGTTGGTTTGGTATCATATCATGGTTGGAGTCATTCATAGCAGCGCCGTATCCCATTCTCAAATTTGACCGGCGTTCGGACGTTACATTTTGGCGTAGTCGGCAGGATATGCTGCTTGCTATGGACAACACCAGCAGAGCAGAAGGCACTGCCACTCCTTCTGTAGTTCTTCACCCCCTCCCCCATTGTGACAGGTAGAGATCGGATAGTGGGTTGCTCCTTAACAGTGCACGCCATAATCACCTGGCTAAGTTCCATGGATATGGATACAACTTGCTGCTCAATGATTGGGTAGGCAGGTTGAAGAATGCTATTGCCTTGCTCGGTGTTAGCCCCCAACTGCAGCCGTAAATTGCGCTGAATGCTCTGGAGGGGAACGCCCTCAAAGTCGTCTTCTTGACATCCGAAGACAAGCAAGAGACGGTTGATGACATCATTCAGATGTTGGAAAAAAGCATTTGACCATGTGGTGGCAACAGGGCAACTGCGAGTACAATTTTTCATCTGAACCCAGAGAGACAGAGAAAGCCTCATTTAATATGCTATAGTTTTGGAGGAACTGCAACAAAGAAGTTGACTGTTACCGTCGGAACTGAGACCGATGTTGACTGCATTCTTCGGGATCACTTCATCGAGGGGATACGGAGTGAGATGCTACGGACTGAGTTGTTACTGAAGGCACAGAGTACTCCCTAGTGTCACCAATTCTGAAATACAGGAAGAGGCGGTAGCACAGACTTTAGAAGTGAGGCCCGCTCTGCAGTGGAGTAACCTGCAAGTGGCTAATACAAGAGGGCTGAGACCAGACCATGTCCAGGCACAGCTGGTGGCTTTACAGAAAACCGTGGAAAGCCTGGTGGAGCAGATGCAGCAGTCGCGGGTTTGGGAAACTCCTCTCATCTACCAGCGCTGACAACCCCTCTACTCCCCTGTAAGGTCAAACACCCTATACCCAGGGAGGACGTCAACTGCTTTAAGTCCTGAGTCATCTGAAGGCAGGGCAAGAAGCCAAGTTCAATGTTGGTGATGCCAAGAACTAGGTCATATGCAGCGAGAATGCCAGAACAACATGTCAGCTGAAGTCCCGGCATCGGTAAAAAGAGAGACCCTTGCTGTGGTTGGCCATAAAGGCGAGGAAGGAACGAAAATCAACGCCAAAATCTGTTCTGAATTCCTGATTGTGGAGGTGCAGTTTTCCGGAAAGAAGGTGGCATGTTTGGTAGATACTTGATCGGGGGTGACGACCATGCTGATTAAATTTTTCAAGGTGCACTTCAAAAAGACTGTCAAACCGGAGTTGGGACATCTGTTAAGGCTGAAGGCTGCAAATAATGAGGAAATTCCAGTGGCGGGCATTGCATAGATGAAGGTACAGCTGTGCGGCCATGAGTTGGGAACCAAAGGAGTGGTACTCGTGAAGACTCAGGCAAGGCCAAACCTTCCAGTGGTTCTGGGAATGAATATCCTGAGAGAGCTGGATTTCCTTCTGTTTGAGCGCGATGGCCCGAGGTATTGGAAATGGGCGACACCCCACAATGCCACTCAGAGGACCCTGTAGCAGGTGGTCTGTTCATGTGGCATCAAGAAGAGTTCAGCAGGAGGAAGAATGTTGGGAGCGCTGCATGTTCCACGCGACTCTGCTGTTGTGATCGTCCCAGGTCAAGAGAAGCTTATGGTGATGCCTGTAGGGACACACAGAAAACTGAATGGTTTGGAGGTGGTTCTGGAAGTAGTGGGTCAGTCAGAAGATACGGATGGTCTGCTGATAGCCCGAACAGGTGGACATTGTACAAGATGGAGGTGCACCAGTGAGGTGTCTGAATCTAAAGAATCATGAAGTGACTCTGGTGGTGGGCACTAAACTGATGTATATGTGTGTGGTGTAGGAGTCATTCCCAAAAGTCAGTTCACACTGAGGCCAGACCGCCAGGACGCTGGTTGATGCGGACAGCAACAGAAGAGTCCCCCACACCTGCGTAGAATGGCAGAAAGATTATGGAGAATATGGGAGTGGATGAATCTCAGTTGACATCCGAACAGTCTCACAGGCTGCAGGCGTTCCGATCGTTATATGCTCATAATATGCAAATTAGGACTTTGACTAGTTGACTAGTTAGTTCTCCATCTAGCTTGTCCCACATAGAATGTTATCACATCCCTGTGGGAGTAATAACATGCTTTACAAAAGCTAGTGTATTTGCCACTGCTATACAAAGTTACGCATGCACGCGGCTTTGTTCCCCTCACAACATTGAGCTTCTTAAGACAATATATGCACCCACAGAGGCTCACTGTGCATAATGAAAATCACTTGCATTTTGGTCACGTGCACTATTGCCTCTCTGAAGCTGCGACGTGTACACCTGGCTTCAGATAGTGCGCATGACTGGAAGTGCAGACAACTTCCCATCATGCAAAGTGAGCCTCTCTGAAGCCGGGATGCGTACACCTATCTTAAGAAGCTAAATGCTGTGAGGGGAACAAAGAAGCGGCTTTGTATAGCGCTTGCGATGAGGACAAGCTTTTATAAAGCATGTTATCGCTCCCATAGGAATATGATAACATGCTAAGTGGGCCAACTAGTCTGGAAACTAACACCCCCTTGACTAGTCTAAGCCCTAATTTGCATATCATAATGGACTTTAGAAATACTTCTTCTTGTTTATGTATGCAAAGACATTAAAGGCCTGTTAGGCAGGGACTTTTGAAATGTGCCGACAACTACTGGTGGCTCTGGGGGCACAGAGGCCCTGCTAGGTTTCCCTTTAAAATTGAAAGTATAGGAGAAGCTTTGTAATTTCATTTTCTATGTTCATACTGGATGACACGTGGATGATACACGTTTTTAAAAATGCACACATGGATAGGTGATCAAAAATAAACACGGATAGTCAAAACCAAGCATGTCACACGTACATGTTCTTATACAGACGTGTACAGGGGGCCTAAAGTTGGACATGTCATACTATATTTTTTATGTAGGCAATTGTAATAAGATAATTATTTGTTGTTATTAATAATAACCACCATTGTTATGCAGTGTATACGCCTACATATCCAGGAATGAAACTCTAGTAATAAAAGTTCTGTTTGATCTAAACAATAGCGTTGCATATTATAATATAATAGTTCACCTGTAAATCATATGTGCTGCAGAGTGACCCAGATAGAATGCCCTAAAATTGCTTCTAAAACATGCAAGTAATGCCCACTGGTGCATGGATAATAGAATTATGCGAGTAATAAGAAAATATTCAGTTTATGACATTAAAATTGTGTTACAACACATTCAAACCCCCATTTATAATTTGACTTGAAGATCCCCGTCCAACAAGGCATTTTATGCGAGCCTCCTTATTAGCCGAATTACCATTACAGCGTTTAACGGTTATGACTGAGATTGTTGTTTGCGGTAATGTAAGGAACATATTCTGGAAATGTATTATTGGCCCACAAAAGCAACACATGCAACTTTAAATGAAAGACGATAAGAGAACATAAGTGAATAATTGCCTACCGGGGTCCTTTCCTGGGCACCAGATTAACCTGCCTACATGGCAGAGTTTTTCTAACTAATTACAAGTTTAACACCTCAACCATCCAGCTATTATATATTTGCTGACACAAGGATTCACTTATCTCAAGAGGAAAACACTTAACATTCATGGGTTCCTTCCACCTAAACGGTCGCGGGCTTATTATGTCATAATCTATCCAATGGCTCAGGCCACATTAGAATGCATTGATGTTTGCGGCTGTGAATAAACTAGAGAGCCGGTATCTCGGTGCTTTCTAAGCATGGGCAGCAAGGAGATTGGAAATCATATTTACTACAGTGAAAAATAACAGTGTATTTACTTGAGCAAAAGAACATTTATATTCCCTATAAATGGTGCATCTAATGGAAAGTAAGCTTTATCATAACCTAACATGGGCTCGCTTCAGCCTTCCATCACTTTAAGTACCATCACAATGTTATTGGTGTGGATCCGTACACTACAGACACACTGACCATGCAAATGTCGCTAGCTCTGCCGGAGCATTGCTTGTAAGACCCCATACTCACATGGCTTCTTTACGGAGAATCAGTATTTCCACCATGTTCCTGAACAAACTCTACAGGTCTGTTATCTCCAACTAATACCACTAATATGACACCGGCTTAGATGCACCCATCAGGCTGCTGGAGGTTTAGTCCACATTCCATTAGAGGAAAAGAAGCTGGTCTTGCTCTCCACTCATTGACGACGACACTTGCAAGGAAGGGATTAACCTACTGAGGAGGTGCTGTATGAGTAGCAACCATGTAATCCCTTATGAGCTGTGCGATCAATAAACACATAATCCAGAAATGACACTTTATTAAATGTAGCTAGACCACATAAATATAGATCTTTAGACAAACTCCAAATGGATAAACATTCTCCTGCCTCAAATATATGAACCAGTGATGAAGACCACGCGCCAACAATGTCATAAAGAGTTAAGATTAGACTCTTTCATCAAAAAGGTGAGCTAGTAAAAAGTTTTCACTTTATTAATAATACAAAAATACATACATTTTCTAACTTTTCTGTTGAACTACTCTTTAAGTACATGGGTTTTCAGCTATATTTTTAGCAACAGGGTGGATCAAAGGTTAGCGCTGCAATCTTGTAGGAGGAGTTATTGTATGCTCTCCTCATGTTTTCGTGGGTTTCCTCCAGGTGGTCTGGTTTCCTCCCAAACTCCAACAATGGACTGATAAGGAACATAGATTGTGAGCCCCAATGGGGACAGTGATGAGAGTGGAAAGTCCTATGAATTTAATAATGATATAGAAGTAAAATAAACGCCATCAGTTTTCTGTAGTTAAAAATGGCATCAGTTTTATGTGGTTAAAAACATATATAATCAGCTGAACTCACCTTCCCCTGCTCTTAAGGCTCTTAACAGATTTTGTGACGCAACAGCGATCCCATTAGCGATCTCGTTATGTGTGACACGCACCAACAATCTGGCTCCTGCTGTGAGATCATTGATTGTTACACACTGCTCTGGGTCATTTCTATGTCGTTGTGCTCCCGGTGGGAGCGCTACATCGTTGTGTTTGACAGGGACAATGACCACCATCTCAATGCTACGCTATGAAGTGACAATTCCCAATGATCTCGGTATAATTCTGGATCGCTGGTGCGTCGTTTTGCACATCACTGGTGAGATACCTGTTTGACATCTTACCAGCGATGTGAAAAACAACGCACCAGCGTTCTCTGCACATCGTTATCGTTATCGCTGGTGCGTCATTATGTGTGACTGGGCCTTAAGTGACTGTTCACAGGTTGCAGGAGTGATGTCACAACTACAATGCAAATGACTGATGCAGCAATCACGGTGCTTACTGGCTTGCACTCTCACATTAGCACTACTGCTAAGTCCAGTGATTGGCTGCAGAGGTCAAATTGTGACGTCTTTGCTGCTGCCTATAAATATCCCTAAGATCAGAGGTGGAGAACTGGAGCAGAAGAAGAGAAGTGTAGTCAATTTCTTAATTTTTAACTTCAGCAACCTGATTGCGGTTAAAACACTTATAGCTGGAATACCGCTTTAAGGGGTTATTCTCATCACTTCTGGAGTTACTGGTTGATTGCCAGTTCATACCGGTGGCATGGCTCAATCTTGGAGGCCCCTATGCTTCAAGTAGGGGCATCTCTGTCTCTGCAACTTCAGAGTAGAGCAGGGGGACTGAAGCTGGCAGGATCTAGTGATCCAGATTCAGAACAGCACTTACAAACTCTAAAGAAAGGGACTTGTAAGAGCTGTGCTCACTGTCTAACAGAAAAAAACACTCCTGATTTTAACCATTTCTCATCCTGCCAATAACACTCTAAATATAATTATTTACGGTTACTGAGCAAAATGTTATAAATTGGGATTAGGGGATGAGAGTTGCTCTTTGAAAATTATCATTATTTTTATACTTCAATTTTATACATTTCTTTCTCTTTCTTTGATGCTATGATAACATATAATACAAATCCAAGCTCAAGATGCCAACATATTATAAACCAGTGAAGCTTAACACTTCATTTATCTTCATATACCTCCTGCTTTTTTATTTTCTGAAGACACCAGGGTTTAACCATAAACATCTGATCGTCATTATTAACAATCACCTAGATCTTAATGCTCCCCCAGCCGTATTAATAACCTATTCTCAGGCCATCAAACATCTGGATCTGGGCCGTTCGGTTGCTAATTCCACACATATGGAGGTAAATGTTAGAGCAGAATATCAGCTCCTGTGCGAGGAGGGAGCACTTAATAGACAAAATATCTTGCTGCAGAAAGTCGGGTGTATATTACAAGGAAGCCTCTTGAGGAGGAAAAGCGATCCTCTTGAAAGCAAGTCTAAGTAAAGACAAGAGATTCACCGAAGAAGAAGGAAGAACTTCAAAAGGCAACAGTAATAGCCAGGTTCAGCTTTATGTCTTGTTCTCCTTTGACCTGCAGTCTTAATGAGTAGCTATGAAAAATGGAGCTTCATGATGGCTTTAATACCCAATAAAAATCTACAAAAATTTACAATGCTGTCAGAGGAAAAATAAAAGCGACATCGAGAGCTGCCTTTATATGACGACCTTTCATAATCTAGAAATGTTTGATAGGGTGTCCTCCCTGAAGGCAAAGCAGCGGAGCCGACCATCTTTATCGCTCTATGGGAGAATCAACATTTTTTTTTATTCCGTAAGACATGAGTTATGCTATTTACTTTTTCACTATTACAAGAAATGCGTTATGTTTGTATCACAAAATGTTAAGATTATTTTGTTCCAATCACCTCCAATATCAATTCCCTAATATAATGTTCTAATTAAACATGCCTTGTTCAAAAGTTTTTATTGAGTTTTATAATACAAGGTAAATGATTAAACATACATATGATATAACTGGGTCTGCGGCAAAACAGGTAAGGTAATTTCCTTGCCAACGAGCATAGGACTAGTCTGCAATAAATCAGCATAGTTAAGGTTAACAACACATCTTGTAAGTAATTAAACATTCCTTATTAGTCATCTCTCGATCTGGCTGTCATGGTCGATCCCAGTATTATACAGTTAGGGTGCGTGCACACGATCAGTGTACGCAGCGTTTTGGACGCAGCGTCTTGCCGCTGCATCCAAAACGCTGCGTAGTACAGTACAAGCATAGTGGATGGGATTTCAAGAAATCCTATCCTCACTATGCGTAACCCGCCCGCAGCGTCTTTGGAGCTGGAGTGCGGGTTGCCGGCAGTCCGCTCCTCCTCCGCATGTTCATTTCATGCTGCGGAGTCGGAAGCGGCTGCCATTAGGTGACTGCAGGGAGAAGCCGCCCTGCACCCACCGCACATGGTGAGTACAGGGAGGCTGCGGTTCCCTGCGGCCACCTGTGGCTTCCCTCAGGTCCAGAGGAGCTACGTCCAACACGCAGCTCCTCCGGACCGTGTGCACATACCCTTATGGTTCTTTTCATGGTTTTATTTTATTTAATATTACATCAATACTGAATTTTCCCTACATAATTACTGGTCACAAAACGTTATGGTAGCTGGCAGAATTGAACAGATGGTTGCAATTGATCTGGCAGTAGTTCACTTTTATAAAAGTGTTTCTACAATACACATTTTAAGATAGCTACATATTCTTTTCCATACCAGCAAGTTAGTGCCGGTCTCCTTCAGGGTAATTGATACTTTTTTGCAAATATCTATAAGGGCAGGTTCCCACAATCAGTATTTGCAGCGTTCTGGACATAGCCTGTTGTCGCTACGTCCAAAACGCTGCATTGTACAATAAAAGCACAGTGGATGAGAGTTAGAGAAATCCTGTGTTCTCTCTGCTTATTTTCTTAGTAGCATAAGCTTACTTGTGGGATGGCTTCCCAGCCGCAAGCATGTCATTTTATTGCTGTGGAGTCGGAGGCGATCGCTGTAGGTGAATGCAAGGAAAAGACACCGCGACCTGAACACTGACCGTGGGCAAAGGTGACTGCATTCACCTACACAAATCATTGGCTTCTTGCAGGAGCGGAGACACTGCTTCCAAGATGCAATGTTTCTGGATCGTGTGGACATAACCTAAGAGGATATTAAAGGCCTACAGGTTATGAATGTGTCATTGTGACTGCAACAGTGCCGAAAAACCTGTATTAAGCTATTGTGATCTAAAGATGCCCATAACACATAAGAGCAAATGTAAAGGAACCTACCAATTTTGGTGGAACTGGACAACCATCTTAAGCCTCATTTACACATCATTGTTGCACCTGTTTTTTCCACAGACACAGCACATACCCAATATAATCTATTAATATTATTAATTATGCATTTCTTTTAACGCACTATCATATTCTGCAGCACTTTACTGAAATGATCATCACTGTCCCCAATAGAGCTCACAATATAAATCCAATCAGTATGTCTTTAAAGTAGGGGAGGAAGCCAGACTACCTGCACACAAACACTGGGAGAACATACAAACTCCTTAAGATGTTTTCCGTGGTGGGATGTGAACCCAGGACCCCAGCACTGCGAAGAAACACTGCTCACCACTGAGCCAAAGTGCTATCGCATGTCCATGTTTGTACTTGAACCAAGCGTCCGTGCAAAATACACAGAGAGATGTCCATTTTTTTCTGGCAGAACAGATCATAATACAAATCTATGGGTCTTCTGTGCTCAGTTGATTTGTTCTGGGTTACAGAGGTGCGGGGAGGGGGCATGCGGGAGCACGGAACAAACTAATCCAGCACGGAACAAATAAACTGAGCACAGAAGACCCGGTGAGTGCAGTTTCGTTTCTTTGATTTACTAATGGACTTTTTCTGCTGAGATGCACCCCGGTACACTTGCTGTCTCTGGGAGTTCTCTTCAGGCAGCTGTGAAAGGACCGCCATTTGGACAGCTGAGTGGTGCACGGTTTTCCTCTTCTTTTCCCTGAAATTTATGGGTTTGTGAAAAACATGTACAGCAAATGGATGGCATCCATGTACTGTGTTTCACCGAAATTACATTTCTAGAGTTATCCAGGTCAATTTATCAAATACTACAGGAAAAAACTCAATTTTGAAACATTTATTGTTTGGTTAAAATGTCCCGTGTGGACTCTTTTCACAGTGTAAGTGATAAGCAACAACAAAACAAACAATCCTCCCCCACACCCCAAACAAACACACAATATATCCACTGTTTCAGGATACATATGAACACATGTGCCAATGACAGACTAAAGAACGGAACCACCCTCAGCTGTACGCTAAGCCTGGAGACATAGTGTCCAGACAGGTCCAGCAAGGGTCACGTTACTACGCTTTGACATATTCACACATGAGACTAAAGTGTATTAGACCACCGTCCTTCTCCTGAAACATTGGATATATTTTGTGTTTGCTTGGGGTGTGTGGAAGGGTTGTTTGTTTTCTTGTTGCTTATCACTTACATTGTGACACGAGTCCACATGGGACATTTTAACCAAATAATTAATGTATCGAAATTGACTTTTTTCCTGTAGTATTTGATGGGCTGTGGAGCCAGTAAGCCCAACCTTGGACTCCGACTCCGATATCACAGCCCCAGTGAGAAGTCGTTAAGCCAAACTTCTGACTTCAACTCAATTTTCCTGAATCCGAATTCAACATTGACTTCACCAAAATGGACACCGACTCCATGACGGTGATGATAGACTGATGGTAAAAGCAGAAAACAAGAAAGTGATATGATCAGCGCTCAAGCACAAGCCAGGACACTGCTGTAGCAAGTATTACCTTTAGGCTTTATTCAATCAATATGTAGAACCAGTCTCCAGTGGAGACTGGTTCTACATATTGATTGAATAAAGCCTAAAGGTAATACTTGCTACAGCAGTGTCCTGGCTTGTGCTTGAGCGCTGATCATATCACTTTCTTGTTTTCGGCTATACACTCTCTTCCCTGCGGGAAGCGTGATTAGCAGCAGCTCAGCACCCAGGATCCTGCAAACGTCACACCAAAGCCCTCCCTCCCTGGTCACGTGCACCGGACACCGGCGGTCCACCCGGACCATACTGAGATCCGAACCAGTGTGAGCTCCAGCGGCTTCCCCACAGCTTTTCAACCTGTTGTGCGGTCGGCACAACAGGACCAGGTGAGCAGGGGACGCAGCCACCCACCCCGTGCCCTAATTATACAGCTTGGCGCAACTTTTCTTTCTTGTTGATGGTAAAAGCAAACACACTGATGACACACTGATACAAAACAGTGATTGACATCAGCATCATTTTTTCACATACGTGTTTAAATACATGTTTGTATAAGGCCTTATGTGCATTTGTATTTTTAACATCAACCTGCCCAATACTTTCTTTGCACGTGTGATCCCACAGACCTCTCTGAGAACTGAGTTCATGTGTATGGAGATGTGAAGAGATAAGAGGAAATACTGTTGCTTTTAACTGAATGAGAGTTGGACTGACAGCTACTGAAGGTGTATCATCACCCCAGGACTGGTATCATGGGCTCCAAATTCACAATCTGAGTGCAAACCTGTCTTCTAAGCCAAACAACAGCATCATGGTCATAAATTATGGTAGTTCAGCTAAGATCCACGCCGTTTTACACATTGCAATCTGTACTCACACCATGAATGTGAAATATGCTAAACCAGCCCTGATATTTAGTAAATTTGCTTTCCAGAATGTTTTGATATAGAGATTTCAAAATTGTGTCTTTCTTTTAGATTTTTTGTTAGATTTTTAATCCTCTACTAGCACCAAACCTGCTATTGTTGGTAAATTGTTTCCATCATTTCACATCATGTCTCTATTCCCTTCTGCCTACTGCTAAGGCCTCCCTTCCCTTTTTACCATCCCACTATCCTTTGGTGTTGTACACATTTTTCCTGTCCGTTCATGACAGTAAATTTCTTAAGTTATAGGAACTTAAAGGGAATCTGTCAGGCCAAAAATCCAAATGTAACTGCTATAATTTTCTAATTCCTTTCTCTAAGCTCTTTCTATTCATGTATTTCTATTATTTATACTTCCCTCCTACTCTCTGTAAACTTCAAAATAAAAGATTAATGCCCTCTGTCAATCATAGTGAGCTCTCTGCTGTCTACTCCCCATAGGATGAATAATTCATGCTTCATTACACTGTCCTGTGATCTGTCTGTTGTGTGACTCATTCACTGCAGACAGAGAAGGGAGGGGGAGGAGTGATCTTTGCTGCAGCTACCAGCTGTTCATGTCATAGAGTGTATCTGAGACAAATGCAGTGTGTGCAGTCTGAGATATTTCTATGTGATTATAAGAATATTTGATCATTTGCTCAGCGGATACACACATTACATGTCTGCAGGAAAACCAACGTTCATGTAGTAGAAATCTTACAGATAGCAAAGTGCAGGACAAAACACCTCCCCCTGCCAGCACAGAGCAAAGAGGGGAGGGAGTGAACCCAGGCTAGGGTGGGTGTGGATATTCAAATAACACTTATACAGCAGCTGGACTAATCGACTGGTAATATATTGGAGAGGACTAATGCAGGAGCACCCTTCAGCATCTGCAGATGCGGATAGCGTGGAAACTACAAATGGTACAATAATGATTGTACATGTTATTAAAAGTTAATGCGCCGGTTACCGGGGAGCTCACATCGGGCGCGGAGCTCACATAATTTCACCGACATCTCAGCTGATCTCATCAGCTGAGATGTCAGTCTTTCAGCACCGATTGGATCTGGGATCTGATCAGTGCTGTTAACCCTTTGCATCCCGCTGTAAATTACTGACAGCGGGATCCAAAGCTGCCTCGGCGGGGAACGCGCTGTTCACCACCTGCCCTGGAGATCCCGCGATAATATTGTGAGATCTACGGTGCTCACATGACTGCCCAGGGTCCTGGCTTGAACCCAGAAGCTGCCACGGAGCACTTCCTCTCAGTGGTTCTCGAGCGCTGCCAACCACTCAAAGTGTGCAATTGTGGCAGATCCCGATGTGCTGCAGCTCAAGTCACAAGTGATCAGATGCTGCATCCCTGTGCCTCCCTATGGGTAGTAAAAGTAAAAGTAAGAATTAATTAATAAATACATTTTTTACAAACAAGTAAAAAAGAAAAAGCATAAAAGTTCAAATCACCCTCCTTTTCCCCCATGCAAAATAAAAGTATTAAAAAAATGTAAAAAAAATACACATATTTAGTTTCGCTGCGTTCAGAAACGCCCAATCTATCAATATATAAAATCAATTAATGACAGCCATAAACTGGGTAATGGAAAAAAAAGGTCCAAACGCCAAAACTAAGCTTTTTTGGTCGCGGCAACATTGCTATAAAATTCAATAACGGGCGATGAAAACAGCGCATCTATCCAAAAATGGTATCATTAGAAATGTCAGCTCAAGCTGCAAAAATAAGCCATGACACAGCCCCAGATCACGAAAAATGAGAACGCTTTGGGTCGCAGAACATAGTGCAAAAAATGTGATTCTTTTTTTTTTTCACCACTTAGATACCAGTAAAAGTATACATGTTTGGTATCTACAAACTCGTACTGACCCGAGGCATCACACCGTCATGTCAGTTTTACCATATAGTAAACATGGCGACTAAAAAACCCAAAAAACAAACGTGTCATTGCACTTTTTTTGCAATTTCACTGCACTTGGAATTTTCTTCCCATTTCCCTGTACACTCTATGGTAAAATAAATGATTGCATCTGAAAGTACAACGTGTCCTGTAAAATACAAGCCGTCATATGTCTATATTGCCGGAAAAATAAAAAAGTTATGGCTCTTGGAAGCAGGGGAGCAAAAAATGAGAAAGAAAAACGAAAAAATCGCCGGGTCATGAAGGAGTTAAACACCTATAAAATCCCCAGCGGCTAATATGAAAATTACTAATTTTACTTTTAATAAACATTGTGATATGGAAAAAAACACCAAAATTTATAAAAATGAATAAAATACATGTATCACAAATATCTGATTTAAAGTGAACCTGTCAACACTTTTGAACATTATATCATGTGCCCAGCATCTTAAATGTAGTGTAATTGGGGTTCTGGTAACCCCTTTATACCCTCACATTGGACTTTGATTACCTCAGAAATTAACTGTGAATGTGTCCTGCGCTGTATTTTAATGAGCTCTACATGGTCGGGTGGGATGCGGCTCACTTCAGTCCGAGCCACCTGGCTGCCTGCAAAACCCACCCTACTGCCTGTAAAATCCACCCTGCCGTTTGTAAAACCCGCCCCGTCGCCTGTAATATGCCGACTCTCCTAGGTATGTATGTGAAGCAGTGACTGCATTTGTGCCTGTGCAGTGGCGCGGGTCACTATGCTCTATTGAAGTCGCAGTGACCAAAGTCTCGCTAGACTTTGTGCAGCTGCAATAGAGCACAGTGACCTGTGCCACTGCACAGGCGCGATTGCCTTCATTGCGTCCATACATACACAGGAGGGGTGACATATTACAGGCAGTGGGGCAGGTTTTACAGGCAGTGGGGTGGGTTTTACAGGCAGCGGGGTGGCTTGGACTGAAGTGGGCCGCATCCCACAAGACCATGTAGAGCTAATTAATACGGTGCAGGACACTTTCAAAGTTAATTTCTGAGGTAATCAGGGACCAGTCTGGGGGTATAAAGGGGTTACTGGAAGCCCAATTACACTGCATTTAAGGTGCTGGGCACAGGTTATAACACCCAAAAGGGGTAAGAGGTTCACTTTAAGCAACACGTCTTTTTCTGATTTTAGCTTCCTTATAAGTTGGCCAGGAAAAAATGTATACATGACCCAAATAAGGCAAAGTCACAAGGTGACAAACAGATATTAAAATATGTTTTAAGAAGCAATTGTGGTGCCTTGTCCCTCATGGTGTTCAGGTTTGATGGGCACTGGAACTATGCCACCAACTATTGGATTTCAGTTTTTTTTTAAATGGAAAAACTTTTTTCCCTTTCCAATTTTCCATATCTCCTCACTGTTTTGCTTTTCACATGATATTAGCTCATACTTCAGCGATGGAATTTTACCCTTAGGTGTGCTTAACGTAATGCAGTTTTTGAAGCATAGAGAATATAAACTAATTATAAATGACTCTATAGGGGAACATTGGAGTGCAAACTCCCAGCAATAATGCAGTACAGTCAGATTGCACAGGTTGTCACTGTGGAGTCCCTGACAGCATGGCTCGTAAGACGATTCATCAGGTTCCCCACGTCCAAGCAGACTTCCATATCCTACTTCTGAAACCTTAATTCACAGGAGCAGATTTCTGGGTTGACAGGTGATTTGAATTGTCTGTTAATTCTAAAGGAAGTAGATTAATCTCCAAGTGCCCCCCATGGGGATATTCAGGCTTCAGAGAACACCGGCTTCAACTTCTCGCTAACTGCGCAGACAAAAAACTAAATTGAACATTCTTTTCTAGTACAAAAGAAAGCTGTGGAAGAAGGCAGACTGCTGCATTCATACAAGATGCCATTCCCTCACTGCCCAGGGGGGCAGCTGAAATATAGGAGAGGTGACATTATCTCAGTGCCCTACAAATCCACTAGCTCTTTGCAGAATGAACGTTCAATCAAACACTACACAAGAAACCAATTATAAGTGGGGCAATGTTTTCAGGACACCCAGAATTATTAAACCAATACAGACAATGATTAGCGAGCAAAGCAATTTCAGCACGAAAACATTTCCGTAGGGGACTGGTGGCTGAATAGGACATAGATGACCAAAAGTGGTGAGCCATGCTTTATCGAAAAGTGATAACAAGCCTTAGCTCAGTTTGTCTAAAATCACACAAGGGAAAGAATAGTCCGAACGACAGTCTAATATGGAATACTTTACTCCTCATGGCACACTCTTTCTGCTGGTCCTTTGTACCCTGACATATACCGTAAATTGGGCCGGAACAAAACAAGTCAAATTATAAATCTTATTGGATGATGGAGCTCAATATCTGGGCCTGGCTAAAACTAAACTGCAATACATGTGGAGGTAAAAGCTACAAATAACACCTAAAGTTATCATGTCTGATATACTCATTTTTGGCTTTTACTGTATAAATTGCTGATTGTCTTATGATAACAAAGACCCCAATAATAGACTTATTTTCAATTTACATTCTGTTCTAGCATGCATTCAGTGGTCCTGTCAAGGGTTTATGTTGGAACCCCGGCAAAACGGGCTTCAGATGTAGGTGCCGATGATCAGTGGCGTAACTTGAAGCTCATGGGCCCCGATGCGAAAGCTCCAACGGGGCCCCCAAGTATTGCAAATCTTTAATAGCAGTAGTCTTTTTCCATAGGCTAAAGGGTCTTTTGGGGCTCCTTAGGCTCCAGGACCCGAGAGTGCGATTGCAACCCCTGACGGTGATGCCATTGACTTGCCGATGACGACGTCAACGAGTGCTCTGTTGTGTACCATTTTCGGGAGCATACAGTACAGACCAAAAGTTTGGACACATCTTCTGATTCAAAGAGTTTTCTTTATTTTCATGACTATGAAAATTGTAGATTTACAATGAAGGCATCAAAACTATGAATTAACACATGTGGAATGAAATGCTTAACAAAAAAGTGTGAAACAACAGAAAATTTATCTTATATTCTAGGTTCTTCAAAGTAGCCATCTTTTGCTTTGATAACTGCTTTGCACACTCTTGGCATTCTCTTGATGAGCTTCAAGAGGTAGTCACCAGAAATGGTCTTCCAACAGTCTTGAAGGAGTTCCCAGGGATGCTTAGCACTTGTTGGCCCTTTTGCCTTCACCCTGCGGTCCAGCTCACCCCAAATCATCTCGATTGGGTTCAGGTCTGGTGACTGTGGAAGCCAGGTCATCTGGCGTAGTACCCCATCACTTTCCTTCTTGGTCAAATAGTCCTTACACAGCCTGTAGGTGTGTTTGGGGTCATTGTCCTCTTGAAAAATAAATGATTGTCCTACTAAACGCAAACCGGATGGAATAGCATGCCGTTGCAAGATGCTGTGGTAGCCATGCTGGTTCATTATGCCTTCAATTTTGAATAAATCCCCAACAGTGTCAGCAGCAAAGCACACCCACACCATCACACCTCCTCCTCCATGCTTCATAATGGGAACCAGGCATGTAGAGTCCATCTGTTCACCTTTTCAGCGTTGCACAAAGACATGGTGGTTGGAACCAAATATCTCAAATTTGGACTCATCAGACCAAAGCACAGATTTAAACTGGTCTAATGTCCATTCCTTGTGTTCTTTAGCCCAAACAAGTCTCTTCTGCTTGTTGCCTGTCCTTAGCAGTGGTTTCCTAGCAGCTATTTTACCATGAAGGCCTGCTGCACAAAGTCTCCTCTTAACAGTTGTTGTACAGATGTGTCTGCTGCTTGAACTCTGTGTAGCATTGACCTGGTCTCTAATCTGAGCTGCTGTTAACATGCGATTTCTGAGGCTGGTGACTCGGATGAACTTATCCTCCGCAGCAGAGGTGACTCTTGGTCTTCCTTTCCTGGGACGGTCCTCATGTGAGCCAGTTTCTTTGTAGCGCTTGATGTTTTTTTGCACTTGGGGACACTTTCAAAGTTTTCCCAATTTTTCAGACTGACTGACTTTCATTTCTTAAAGTAATGATGGCCACTCGTTTTTCTTTACTTAGCTGCTTTTTTCTTGCCAAAATACAAATTCTAACTATCTATTCAGTAGGACTATCAGCTGTGTATTCACCAGACTTCTGCACAACACAGTTAACTGATGGTCCCAACCCCATTTATAAGGCAAGAAATCAAACTTATTAAACCTGACAGGGCACACCTGTGAAGTGAAAACCATTTCTGGTGACTACCTCTTGAAGCTCATCAAGAGAATGCCAAGAGTGTGCAAAGCAGTAATCAAGGCTAAAGCTGGCTACTTTGAAGAACCTAGAATATAAGACATATTTTCAGTTGTTTCACACTTTTTTGTTAAGTATATAATTTCACATGTGTTAATTCATAGTTTTGATGCCTTCAGTGTGAATATACAATTTTCATAGTCATGAAAATAAAGAAAACTCTTTGTATCAGAAGGTGTGTCCAAACTTTTGGTCTGTACTGTATGTTTACTGCAGGCAGACCCCCGAACGCAGTCTACAGTTTCCACACAACTAATTGGCAGCTTCTGAGGTACACTGTGCATAGGCAGTAAGCTAACAATCAATGGTGGGGGCAGGGTTGTACAGAGCACAATAATATGGAGGACTATATGGCAGCAGGTTTACTAGTCCTGTAATAATAATCTCCTCCTGATAAAACAAAAGCTAGAACAAGAAGCCCAGTAAAGTCTCTATCTCTCCAATATGCTGCTCTAAGATTACTTGACAAAAACCTGGTGACAGATTCCTTTTAATGGAGAAGCCCTTTAAATCTTTTTGAAAGAATCAACCATTCTAGCGATAACTCTTACAACATTGCCTCTCTACAAGTTTGAACACATACTGTAAGTTGTATAAAGTGTAGGATAAATGGTAGCAATTAGGTGAAAAAGATATGTTCTCATACGTTAGATCCAGAGTTTTGCAGACCGGGACAATAAAGCACCCTAAAAAAAGAACAGCATAGGATCAGCACAGCTGTAAAAGAGTTTTGTTGAGACAGCAGCTCCAGCAGGGCACAGCTTAAGCTTCAGAGAAGAAAGCTCCGACTCTGACATCTCCTGCAGTTAATGCTCTTTCATTTCCATGAAGCCAGAGGAGCGAGCTACTAACATAAAACTGTGCGCAATAAAGTGGCCTCCATAGGACAAGCTGCACCTGTGACTGCGGAGATAAAACCAGCAAATCACTCAGCACATTTATTAATCGAACTCCTGATGTTACGCTGTAAATCTCACACTGACGTGAATATAAACTCAAATCTAATGCCATATGAGGGAAGATCTTCTGTAAACTATTAAGAGGAATTCTCCTGAACTATAGAATATATTGCATACAGCTGAACAAAAACAACGAAAATAATCATGATTCCAGAACGTCACCAGTAGGGGCAGCACGGGGCTCAGTGGTTAGCACTGTATGGTGGCTCACTGGTTAGTATTGTACGGTAACTGAGTGGTTGCTATTGTATGGTGGCTCAGTAGTTAGTATTGTTCAGTGGTTCAGTGGTTAGTATTGTACGGTACCTCAGTGGTTGGTATTGTATGGTGGCTCAGTGGTTAGTATTGCATGGTGGCTCAGTGGTTAGTATTGTATGGTGGTTCAGTGGTTGGTATTGTATGGTGGCTCAGTGGTTAGCACTGTTTGCAGCATTGGGGTCCTAGGTTCAAATCCCACCAAGGACTACATCTGTAATGAGTTTGTATGTTCTCCCTGTGTTTGTGTGGGTCTTCTCCAGGTATCCAACATTAGAAATAATGGAATCCACATCAAACATAAAGGATTTTTTTCTTCTTTTTACTCTTGGATTGAGTGCATACAGAAGATGAAATTCATAGTCAGCATTACTCATGATAGTAAGGATGCATGTAGCACCTGAAACATGCTGAGTTAGGTCATACTCACCAAGAACTTCATCTTCTGTATGCATTTTATGCAAGAAGAAAAAGAAGAAAAATCCTTTATGTTTGAGCTGGATTCCATTTTTTCTAATGTTGGATTTCTAGATTGTGTCAGGACTGGTTTAGGATTGAAGCAAGAGTGTTGTGGTAAGTTGGAATACTTATATTTCCTCCGTTGGTTCCCCCATACTGAAAAAACATACTGATAGGCGATTTAGATTGGGGGCCTCAATGAGAACAGTGATGACAATGTCCCAAAATTGCTAAGGATTATAAGTGAGTAAAAGTAAATACATCAAATAGCAGACTGGTTGTCTTCTACCGTAAGTAGTAAAATATTAAAATCTAATTTTATATATATTTGAGTTAAAGGTTTGTTCCTTGTCACACAATGTTCTGCCCCAGCTGCAGTATATTACACCATAGCAAACCGCACTGTATGCAGCCTACCTGCATCCAGCACAGAGTCTCTGCTGCGCTGATATCACTTGACAGCCAAACCGTGAGCTCAATGGTTCTAAAGGGAGCGTTCCATCTGCATGGTCAGAACCACTGAGCTCACTGATTGACTGTCGACATGACATCAACATCACAGCCAATGACAGACACTGGAACTGGAGACTCATTAGTGGACCCTGGTAGGGTGTGAACATCTACCCATTTAATATTTTTTTTCTAAAATTAAGTAATTTAAAGGGTATAACTGGGATTTTTTTTTTAATGTGCCTAAGCTCTAACAGGCAAATAGTTGCTACCTACCTCCCTGTTCTGCTTGGCACCATTCTCCGTCGGCACAGGATGGTCACAGACAACTCCTGCCAGCAATACAATGGCTTTGCTAACAAAGCAGAGGCTTCTATTCAGTTCTGCTCTGTAGAAGAGGCAGGACAGCCGACATCTTGCTGGTTGACAACAGGCTACCCGTTACCCAACTGGGACAGCCTGCTGTCAATAACGCCGGCTGTGAAACCTGTGAACAGAGCAGAGAAGCCGCCTCTCTTTCATGTGACGTCAGCGGAAGCTGCAGTCAGCGGAGAACACCGAAAGGCACAACAGGTAGGTAAGGTGGCAACTACCTGCCTGTTACTGCTTAGGCACATTGTTTATGTAAAATCCCGGATATACTCTTTAAATTGTAATCCCTAAGTATATTTGTTGTTCTCTGAGGACATATGGGATATCTAACATGAACTAACTCCTTTTCCCCGTTGAGATAAACATGCATCTCTGGACGATATGAGAATGATGTTAAAAAAATAAGTCCCTGCTACTACAATAAAGACCTTTTATCCATAACCTCCTCAAATAGCTACACTTCTACCTTAAACTGATTTATGTTTGGCCTTGTATCTGCGACCTGTTACCCACCATAAACCACATTGTTCTGTTTTGCTGAAATTGGCTAGAAACCACACCTGTACCTGATTCAGATTTGCCTTTCCTGCTCTTCTGCCTGAGAGGTTTCAAGACATAAGGCTATTTGCAGTTAACTTAATGAGGTGACGAGGAGCTGGCTGCCTTGTCCTTGATGTTTTTTCCTTGCCGTATCAAATGGAAAATGACCACTGTGTCTAATTACCTAGAAGAACTATAAACATCACCCTCATCTAGCACCAAAATCAGGATCCCATTACCAGCCCGATCCTCCCTGCTTGGCCATAACTCTGTCAGAAGAGCTCATATAACTTTCCAACATCAATTAGAACATAGCTAATCTAATTTAGGAATTTCCTGTCCATGTCCTACCTCACAAAGGTTATTCTAACAAACGATTATAGGGCACACTACTCAAACGTTGGAGACTTCCTTATGACCAGGATACATTCAATTAGCAAATGGAAATCTGTGAAATTAAAAATACAAGTATGTGCATAAACATAGAAAAATTATAGCACACCCTAATGTTGAACATAATTATGCTATATCTAAGAGGTAGAAGGTTGTCCTAAGGCGATCATAGCATTTTTCTATGGAAATGATCTACAATCCGCGATTTCCTCGTATACTAGGAAAGTTTACGATGTAATCGCGAGTCAGTTTTGTTATAGATATGGCAAAACCATGGTTCAGTGGACTCATTTACTTTGGCCGTTCTCGGAATCTAATACAAAACTTGGAGACTGACTTTTATATTTTCTTCCTAACTGTAAGGGCTCCCTTGTGCCTAACCACCAAAGCCGTTTGAATTCATTCACCTTCACTGAATGTCGGAACAATTACTTTACATTAAAGGAATAGTCTCTCCTTCTTCCCAGAGTCAACTCCCGCCAGATTCAGGAAATCATCATGTTCTCCATAAAGTAATTCGCTTTATAATTTACATGCACTTCATTGTTAGCACTCATTATGGCTGTGCAAATATACATCCAAATGTGATAATGCTAAAAGTCATCTACTGTCTCAATATTTGAGATACATTTTTAAATAGCGCATCCTATGCTGCCACGGTATGTGTTATAATGACATTTACATTCAATAGGAGACTATAAGTAACATCAGGGTATGAGCACTTCTAATGTGATTAGTTGTTCTGTGTACATGGGCTGTTTTGTGTCTATTTAATTTTGTCATTTTCCTAAATAACCAAAATTTTCCTAAAAAAATAAATCAAATACATTACTAATAAAAACAACACAATAGCAGGAATAGTATCAGTTTCTGTAAAAGAAAAAAAAAAAGGACTAACAAAAGAAATCTAACGATTGTTAAAGCCATTGATCTAGTCAACATTAAAGGCCCATTTATTCAAGCCAAAAACTGAGGAACGAGTGTTTGTAGGGATTCTTAGGGGTACATCACACACAGCGATATCGCTAGCGATATCGCTAAAATCAGCGACCTTGCAAGCGATGTCGCTGTGTGTGACATGTAGCAGCGATCAGGCCCCTGCTGTGAGGTCACTGATCGCTGCACCTCCATCAGGATCATTTTTTGGTCCTTGGTCTCCCACTGGTCAGCACGCATCGCTGCATGTGACAGCGAGAGACCAGCGATCAGCGACCTCACAGGCTGGTAACCACGATAAACACCCGCTGTTTATCATGGTTACCAGCGCTAAGCGAGAGGACACTGGTAACCATGATAAACAGCGGGTATCTAGGCAGTGTTTATCATGGTTACCAGCGTCCTCCCGCTTACAGGCTGTGCTAAGCGGGAGGATGCTGGTAACCATGATAAACACCGGGTATCTAAGCAGCACGCGCTGCCTAGATACCCGCTGTTTATCATGGTTACCAGCATCCTCCCGCTTACCCAGCGATGTGGAGGTCGGCTCCCTGGTCCCTGAGGAGATCTGCCTGTTTGACAGTTCCCCAGCGACCACACAGCGATGTTCCAGCGATCCTGGTTGTTGTCGGGATCGCTGGAACATCGCTGTGTGTAACGGCACCCTTACTCCTGACTATATAAATAAGCCAGTAAACACTCAGCAAACAAAATGGGGTTCAACGGGTGTGATCTTTTTTAAGCCAGCACTTTGTGTAAACAGGTGAAGTGCTGCTGACAACACACAGAGAACTATCATAATCATAACACTCCTCTTTGGTCAGACCTCATCTAGATACTGTGCGCAGTTTGGGGTATAACATTTTAAAAAAAGACATCAACAAGCTGGAGCAAGTTCAGAGAAGAACAACCAGAATGGTAACTGGTCTGCAAACCATGTCCTATGAGGAACAGTTACAGTATTTGGAAATATTTAGCTTTCAAAAAAGAAAACTGAAAGTAGACTTTAATAGCTGTCTACAAATATCTCAGGGCTGTCACACTGTAGAGGGGTCAGCTTTATTCTCATTTACACAAGGAAAGACTAGGAAGCAATGGGAGAAAACACATTAGATATTTGAAAAACCTTTTTGACAGTGAGAGTGATCAATGAATGTAACAGGATACCACAGGAGGTGGCGAGTTCTCCTTTAATGGAAGTCTTCAAATGGGCTGGACAGACATCTGTCTGGGATGATTTAGTGAATAGTGAATCCTGCTTTGAGCAGGGGGATGGACTAGATGATCAAGGAGCTCCTTTCCAGCACCATCATTCTATGAATCTATTCTTAATTATTTATTATTATAGTCATTTATTATATAGCACTTTAATAATGAACATTGTGTGTGCATGCAAGTCAGCCTTTCCAAATAGGCCACTAAACAACAATCAGCCCGGATGTAGCCAATTGGTGGCAGTCTACTGGCCACGGATGGCATATCTAAACCCAGAATAAAGGGGTTATCCGGAACTGATTTTATATTTTTACAATATGCCTAAGAATTACCAGGCAAGTAGTTGCTGAATACCTGCCTATTTCACGGGGTCGCTTATCTTTGCCAGCACAGAGCAGTCACAGACTCCACTCCAGCCGGACATCCAGCGGTTGACTTCACATCGACAGGGCAGCATCATATTTTCTGCACTGCTTTATGATGGCTGTGAATGTCATCGTCATTTCGATTGACAAGTGTCTCGCCATTGCATAACTGTGGGATGTCTCGTCAACAGAGTAGACCAGGAGAAGAAGAGCTGCTCTGTTGATATGGAGCAGCTGAATCGCCAACAAGAACAGTTCTGACTGCGTTACCAGACAGTTAGGTTTTAAGGCCATAGTAAAGAAAATAAAACCTGGGCAACCTATTTAAGAAAGGTAGATTAATCTCCAAACTAACCTAATATGGGTTGAAGGTATATGTAAAAAAAAAAAAAAATACCACTGTGGGGTGTTATGCTCACAGTACAATGCTTAGATTCTGTACTCTCAGATCAGTCATCAGCTTTTGCTGATAGACTCTACTGCATTGCTCAGTTAATGTGCGTTTTCCTTCAATTACAAGAATCTTAGTATCCAAATCCCAGCACCCGGCGGTTAGGCCGAGAGTTGAAATGTCCACTAATAGACATTGTTTTTTACGACCTATCCTGGAAGCATTCCGACGGATTTATGCCCTTTGCATTTTGAAGCTAATGGCTTTATATTTACGATCTGAAAGGGAAGAGATGGAGGCAGACAGCCATGGAGCTGGGCCCATGTTTTCTTGCACCTTCCACTCCAGCTTCAGCTTGGATGCAAGAGCATCAGGAAGGCATAAAAAGCAATCCTATTTAGTTTTTATTTTAATGCATACCCAAGGAATACATTAAATATTTATCAGATTTTCATCCCCAATGAAAAACTTTAAGGAGGGTATTATACAGAAAGCTTATTGCTTCATGGCTACTCGGTGTTATGAAGGCATCCAAAGAGCGGTGTCACTTACTCATCACAAATAAATGCTGAGCTAGCCTCAACAACATTTTCTCTAAATATCAGAACTGACCTTGTAAAATAAATGATTCTAGGTCGAGTAACCATCAATTTCATTCCTATAAGTAGTAGATTTTGATATCAAGTAGGCAAACAGCATAGATGTCTTTTGAAGCTGCAAAGCCCCAGAACATACTGTAAAGCGAAAAATCCCCAACTGTTCTGACCTTGAGAGCCCAGGGCCGCCATCAGGGTATTACTACTTTTATTGGTGTGTGGGACTCCTAGGGGGATGGGGTCTAGGGGTTAATTACTTAACGCTTTATTAAACCCTGCAACTGGGTACCCTTTTTACCAGGCCCTAGTCTGACCCCTGGTCCCCACTTTGACCCCAGGCCCCACCCCTTCACCGGGTCCTACTACGCTCCTTGGGCCCCACCTCTCCAACGGGCCCCACTCCTGTCAGTCACCATCATGGCCATCAAAGCAGAGGGGTTGGCCGAGTCTGACATCTTCAGTGATGTCAGATGCTGCCTGCTCATCCTCTGTTCCTTGTGAGGTTAGTACTGCGCATACGCTAAATAGGCTGCCATGCGCAGTACAAACAGGAGGTCACCACAGAGCGTGCCAGGATTTGAGTGTTGGACCCGCCCATAGCTGGTGAGTATAATCTGTGTGTTTGTCTTCCAGCTCCGGTTCCCAGCTCATATACAGCATCATGCTGTATATCCAAGTCTACACTATATCTCAGTATGTCTGTAAATAGTATGTGCATATAGTATGGATCTGTGTAAACAGTATAGTGCTGTGCATACATAATATATAGCCAGCAGTCTATTGCGTAAATGACCAGCAGCTCCATTGTGTGTGTATGTGTGTGCATGTATGTACATGCAGCCTGTGTCCTCACATATGCAGAAGATGGGCTCTGTAACTATCCAGGGCCTTGGTACAATTCAACTTCAACACAGACCAATACAGTTAGAATTCTGACCACAAAGGCTACCACCTGGGTTGCCAATGTTCTGAAATAATACAGCACTTTTTGCCCTGTCCACAAATAAATAAAGACATCCATGATTTGTTTTTAAATCTGAAGAAACGTCTATAGATAATTTTGACTGTAAATATTAATTTTATAGTTGACGGAGAATGGCACTAATGACTTGAGCTGTAGACGTGTATCACTTATTATCATAATGATTTATTGTGGTATGTGGTATGTCAGTAAAATAATATAGTCTGTCTGTGATTTTTTGATAAGCTGTCTAGTAAAAATATAAGGTCACGATGGCGACCCTGGTTACCACCCTGGATGATTTTGCAGTTCTTCTGACTGTTTTTCACAATTCACTCGGCAGTGCAAACAGGAAGATAATACATAGAAAATAAAATCTAAAGGAAATTTATAATAAATAATAAGATTTTCAGCCCTAATACATGATTTATAATTATGAGGAGCTGTAAGGGTGCGTTTGCACGGGAGAATAGTAATGTGGATTTTTGGAGACAAAAATGTGTGTGTCATTTCATGTCAGTGACACGTCAGAAACAGGGCTTGTGCCCTATGTTAATGTGTGTAAAATGTGATTAAAATTTTTTATGTGCATGTATATATGTGGGGACCTGATGAGGGGCTGCGTGATTGTGTAAAAACTACTACTTTTAAACTGAAGTCCCATCGGCGTTTGCAGCAGAGCGGGGACTTCTCTGCCTCTTCTACGCAATTTATAGGAACACAAGTTATGCCTATTCTGAAAGCTCCTACGCCACTTTTGACAGCTCAGTGCACAGAGAACTTTCAGAATAGGCATAACTTGGGCTCCTTAGTAAATTGTGTAGAAGAGGCAGAGAAATCCCTGCTCTGCTGCAAAAGCCAACGGGACTTCAAACAGTGTTTATAATGAAGTATTGATTTTTAAAAGAATCATATAACAATCATATAGCCCCTCACCAGGTCCCCACAATTTATATCCATGCACATAATACATTTTAATCACAATTACACACACTAACATGGGACACAATCCCTGTTTATGAGGCAGGGTCAGGGAATTGGTGTGGGGTTGGGGAATTGGTGTATTTAGTGCGGGGAAACTCGCAAGAATTGACATGCTCCAGATTTTCTTGCACTAAAATACACAGCATATCTGCTGCGCATTTAAGTGGCACCATGTGGACAGAAATTAGCAAAGCCCTGAAGGCCACGTCACACGCTTCAATCTCAATCATGATATCGCCTGAAAAGTCACATGATCGAGATCGCGAGAACAATTTATTGATATCATCTGTGCGGTGTCAAAATCATGGATCTCATTAACGATGTTAAATTTGGCAACGCGCCAGCGATCGTGAGCACTACTCAGCGATCGACACCATCTAGCGTCAGGAATAAGCAAAATCAAGAATGAGATCGTTTGAGAGGTGTCACACAGCACGATGCAGCAGGATGACCGCAGGTTAATTGAACGATGAATGACGGATTTGAGGTCCTGCTCAAAAATCTTCAACCAAACACTCAAGCGATTTTTCGCTGAAATATCGCTCGGTTACATGCAACGACACACAACTAATATCGCTTAAGCTATCAAAAATCTGGATCGCTTAAGCGATATCGTTCACAGTATCAAAGCGTGTGACGTGGCCTTTAGGCTTTGCTGGTAAAACACGCTGCTACAGATCTGCAGTGTATATGCACCAAATATGCAACAAAATACGTATCGTGTGAACGGGCCCTAATACATCTTAGGACTGGACTCTAAAGGCTCCTATTCACACTAAGTTCAAGTAGGCTGAGCCACTTCCCAATTTTGGCAAGATTAGCTAATCATGTAATGTGTTGGGGGCATCCTGAGTATAGAGCTGTTGAGATTCAATTGCCCAATCACTATGTTTGACCTTGAGAGCTAAGTGCACCTGTGTATAGTGGAGTAAGGAGAGTGCGGTCATCCGAAAGCTAGAGTAATGGGGAGGGCCTGTTTAACTTTCTTCATTAGGTATGAAAACTGCAAGCAGAATAGGTGAGATTACCTGAATTAATTTGGCTACTGTAGTTTCACATCACATTTGTAGATTACACAGTGCAAACTTTTGTAACAGTATAGACACATGCTCCAGACGTATGTAACTGTATACCATTCCTAGACAGGGCATGTCTGCTATCAACTCCTGCTTATTTTTATTTTTTTTTTACATTTGTGTTTTCTTCGCAGGAAAAATGTAAATAAAAATACTCCACATGTGTAATACACTTCAGGGTTCTCATTAAGTTGGCATTAAAATTCACTTCAGGTTTTGTGACAAATATACGCTCAAAACACATAAAACATTAGATAAAAACACAAGAGCCTAAGGCTATGTTCACACAAGGCGTTTTTGCTGTGTTTTTAGGCTCAGATTGTGGCGCCCCTGCGGGTATTAGCCACAGTATAAGATCATAATAGTTGCACTCACTTAGAAAGCCAAGCCACTGCACTACCACCTTTGGCCAGTAGGGGGAGCTCCAGAGACACCAGAGACTTCCCTAGAGATAAAACACTGGTTTGAGGTAAATTTTCAGACAGTTGGAGCCAGGAGCTCAGAGTGACAGGAGCTGCATTGAGTTCCTGAAGACTGACTGACAATTTCCAGGGCCAAGCCATCGGTCTGAGGAGGAGAAAACTGATAAGAGAAACACTTTCAGAATTGGGTAGCATCATTATCTACCCTAGATAAAAAGCGCAGATACGGATACCGGATCCGTGGCTGCATTAGTTATATACAATACAGCAACCGGAAAAAACGTGAGGTAACAACAAGCTTCACAGGGCCAGACACAGCAACATACTAAGAGTTCAGCAGTACTCCCGGAGGGGGTAAGCAGAGAGAGACAAAGGACTCAAGTTGCCTGTTGAGTGGGACCCAGAGAGGACAGATTTGGGCCAGCAGCGAGTTCACACACGGCAGCAGGGCCACACAGACAGCGCAAGCAGGAGGTAAAGGACCCGGTGGGGCCTGAGCAACTGAACCCCTATTGCAGACTCCGGAGACGGGACTTGTTGTATTATAGTTTGGTTGAAAGTAAACCAGTTAAACCTCATCTGTGCCTCAGCCTCTGATTTAACAGCTACCATCTATCCAGGATTGGGACCATCACCGCTGAGAGAATTTGCTGTGAATCAAGTAAGTGTCTGTGTCCTTAACATCTCCTCACCATACTTCCATCTTCATCCATCATTAACTTTAACATCACCTGTCCAGGGGACCCTACAGCCCTACCCGGAAAAGGGCTATACCATCTCAGCTGCCTCTCACCATCATCCCCTGGCCAGTACAAGGCAGCGGTGGCCATATATAGCCACATTATTCTGGGTGGCGTCACGACAATAACATCTACAAACTTTATAAATTATATAAACTTCTAAATCCCCTGTAAATACCCCCTTTTAGGAGTGTGCCAGCCTGGGGCCACGGCCTGGGTCCAGCCACCAGTGACTTCCCCAAGGAAAGGGACCCTGCGCCGGGTATCCCGGTCCCCTAAGCTGGGCGGCACATCTCTCTTTGGCGTCACGAACAGGATTTACCGTGCCTGGTTAAATCGGGTACTGTGTGCCGTGATTAATGCCGAAAATTGTGAGAAAATCCGAGAAAAATTGACTTTTTTATCAAAAAGTGATTTTCCCATTGGAAACCATTGAAATAGACTTTTCCCCCTTGACTAACATTGAAACAAAATGGCCGCCAGCCTTTGAGGTAAAATTGCATCATCACTAATTACCTCATAACTGCCACAGCACGAGACTGCTATTTGAACTGTGTCATAGCCCTGAGCTCTGATCTGACTGAAAAATTTCAGATTCCGCCATTACTGAGCTCACGGCGAGCAGAAGCAGCAGGGGGCGTGTCTTTGTGGGCGGCACCAAGCTGAGAGCTCTGACGTCGGCAAAAGGGGAAAACCAATCCTGCTGCACAGCGGAACGATTATACTCCATCCCGACGGAAGCAGAGGACCGGAAGGGTCCGGATTAACTAAGGGGGCGCAACATGTCGCAGCACGGAGACGCCGAAACACCCGGCGACACAAATGCAGCTGAAGCACAAAACAGAGCGCTCGGCAGCACAGCGGCGCAAGGTGCAGCGCCCATTATGCCGATGATGATGCCATATACCCCAGGTGCTCCATGGCTTCCAGTGTATGAAGGTAAGCCTAATACTTTTGATGATTTTAAAGAAAAACTGCTGGCCTATTTAAACATGTTTCCAATGGCAGAAGCTCAGCGTGTTGGTTTGCTGATGGCACAGTTAAGTGGTAATGCCAAGCGAGAAGTCACAGCATGGTCCGCTGATCTAAAAGACACTGCTGAGCATATTCTAGCTGGATTAAAGGCAGTATTTGAAACTACTGCTGGTAGCAAAGCAAAGACCAAATTCTTCAATTGCAAACAAAAGGCCAATGAGAGTGTGAGAGACTTTGCCCTGAGTTTACAGGAGGCCTTTAAAGCGTTTACACTGGCTGAACCAATGTTTAACACTGGCGCTGATAAATTGTTAAAAGATCAATTCATTGAGGGACTATTAACCCCTTCTCATCGAGGGCATGCGAGTATGCTGACTTTCAAGGACCCTGAAGTGACATTTGCCCAGTTAAAGGAGAGCGCTATTCGTCTCCAGCAGGCAGAGGCACTTTGGGATCAGGATCCTGAGCAATCCATTACAGAAACCCCTCAACAACAGAGAATGCCAGTGACATCAGTTAAGCCCCTGGAGGCCAGTGCTAATGATGCTTTCCAGCAAAAGCTTGACTCTCTAACAGACATTGTCACCTCAATGGCTAAAACCATGCAGGAAATGAGAGAATCACAGACTACACCCAAGATGGAGTTGGCGAACCGCAGAGAGGATATTCCCTGGATGAGACCCCAGAGATACCCAGCGTGGAGAGGACGACCCAACGACCGTTACCAGCCGGATGGACAGCCTATTTGCCGCCGTTGCCGGAAGCCAGGCCACATCGCCCGCAATTGTGATTTAAACAAGGATCCCCTGGGAATGCGGGCCGCTTCGCAGGAGTGAACTTTCAAGGCCCAACATCCTGGCACGATAAGTACGTCGGAGGACGTCCCATTATCCCCATCGTGCTGGACGGTATTCCCCTCAATGCCTTGTTGGACACTGGTTCCCAGATTTCATCTATACCACATATCCTTTATAAGAGGTACTGGGCAGATTCAGACATTGATAAAAGACCATCTAATGTTGAGCTAAGTATATATGCTAGTAATGGAAAATTGGTACCGCAAGTAGGATTTAGAGAGATGACCATTAAGATTGGTAGAGTAGAATTAAAGAATCAGGGTATCATAATTGTTGATGTTAACCGACGGGAACCTTCTGTATTGATAGGTATGAATGTTTTAGAAAATTGTTTTTCCGAGGTTATTACTATTTTACAGCAATTTGCGGAAACTGCCCAATCCTGCCAGCAGAGAATTCTCCGGAGAGAGATAAAAGCATTGGTGCTGAAGCAACAAGTAGAGGTTGCAGGTGGAGAAATCGGCAGTGTGAGGGTAAGTGACCCAACTCCTATAGTAATACCTCCAAAAACTGAAATGCTGGTATGGTGTAGAGCAGCCATTGGTATTAAAGGACGAGATTACCAAGCCTTGGTAGAGCCTGTGTACACTGATAGTAGACCCACGATATTAACGGCTAGAGGAATAGTTGAGGTACACAGGGGAAGAGTGCCCATACGTCTTTTGAATTGTGGAGAGGAAGAGGTCACTTTACCAAGGTACGTTACAATGGCCAAGCTATACACTGTTGACAACAATGCCATCATAGCCATTGGGCCCTTGAATCCGTCATGTCAGGCGGACGACAATGGTTCAAGTGGAGAATTAGAAGATTGGTGTCAGCAGCTGCATATAGGTACAGATTCAACACCTACCCACCAAAAACAAGGGGTGTACCGACTAGTAGAAGAATATGAACGGGTCTTCAGTAAACACCCATTAGACTTCGGACAGATTAAAGGGGTAGAACATACAATTCCTACCGGTAACCACCCACCAATAAAAGAGAGATATAGACCCATACCGCCCGCTCATTATCAATGTGCTAAAGACATGCTGAGGGAGATGAAACAGGCCGGGGTAATAAGAGACAGTTGTAGCCCCTGGGCAGCCCCTCTGGTAATAGTTAAAAAGAAAGACGGAACCATGAGAATGTGCGTAGACTACCGGCAGATTAATCACATTACCCATAAAGACGCCTACCCCTTACCTAGAATTGAAGAGTCATTAGCCGCTTTAAGATCTGCTAACTATTTTTCCACCTTAGACTTAACAAGTGGGTATTGGCAAGTCCCTGTGGCTGAGGAAGATAAAGAGAAGACAGCGTTTACCACCCCGATGGGTCTCTGTGAATTTAATTGTATGCCGTTCGGACTCTGCAACGCACCCGGTACCTTTCAGCGATTGATGGAATGCTGCCTCGGACACAAGAACTTTGAAACCGTCCTTCTGTACCTAGATGATGTAATAGTCTACTCAAAGACTTACGAACAACATCTACAAGACCTGGCAGAAGTGTTCGAAGCCTTATCCCGGTATGGTATGAAGATCAAGCCATCAAAATGTCACCTTCTAAAGCCAAAGGTACAATACCTGGGACACGTTGTGAGTTCAGAAGGAGTAGCACCGGATCCCGAGAAAGTAACCGCAATAAGGGATTGGCCAAGACCTACCAGCGTGAAACAAGTGAGGCAATTCCTGGGACTGGTGGGCTACTATCGTAGATTCATCCAAGGGTTCACCAAGCTAGCAGCACCTCTACAAGACATCCTGGTAGGGCAGTCGAAGAAGCCTTCAAACCGCAATCCTCCTTTCCAGTGGAGTGATGAGAGGGAAGATTCCTTTGAAAAGTTAAAGAAGGCATTGACCGGAGAAGAAGTTCTGGCATACCCCGATTACCATCAACCTTTCATCCTTTACACAGATGCCAGTAATGTGGGACTGGGAGCAGTACTATCTCAGAAGCAAGGAGGCAAGGAGAAAGTCATCGCCTTTGCAAGTAGAAAGCTCCGGCCTACTGAAAGAAATCCTGAAAATTACAGCTCCTTCAAGTTAGAACTACTGGCAGTAGTCTGGGCTGTGACTGAGCGTTTCAAACACTATTTGGCAGCTGCAGAATTCACCGTCTATACTGATAACAACCCATTGACCCACCTGGATACAGCCAAGCTAGGTGCGCTGGAACAGCGATGGATAGCCCGGCTGTCTAATTACAACTTCGTGATCAAGTATAGAGCAGGCCGAAAGAATGGAAATGCAGACGCCTTATCCCGGATGCCGCACTTGAGAGACGTCGAAGAAGAACCGGTAGAACTTGAAGAAATTGAACTACCCGCCTTCCATCGTCCCAAGGTAGGACAGTATCAATCCAGTGCCTACCAGAAACATCAACAGGTGAATCTCAACCCATTAGCACACCACAGATGGGCTGACACTCAAGACAGCAATCCAGCTGTGAAGTTGGTGAAAGAACTGCTGACTGAGCAAAGTGCGTATCCCAATGAAAATGCACCGAAAGAGACACATCAACTCTGGAAGAGAGAGAGGCAAAATGTTCCTGTACCAAGGAAAGCTGTGCAGAAGATATACCAATCCAAAAACGCATGAGCTAGTATGGCAGATCATTGTGCCTAAACAAGATGTAAAAATGGTCCTAGAAGCTTATCACAATGGTGCTGGTCACTTCGGGTGGAAAAAGCTAGAAGTACTTCTAAGAGAAAGATTCTACTGGGTTGGAATGAGAAGATCAATTGAAGAATGGTGCAGAAACTGTGGTCCGTGCAACCTCAGAAGAAAAGATCTAAAAAACCAAAGAGCACCACTCCAGCCTATAGTTACCAAGCAACCACTTGAGCTCGTAGCAATAGATCACGTGAAATTGACACCAAGCCGGTCCGGCTATGTCTATGCTTTAACCATAGTGGACCATTACTCACGTTTCTTGGTAGTAGTGCCCGTGAAAGATCTCACTGCAAAAACAGCAGCTAAGGCGTTCCAGACATACTTTTGCAGACCTCATGGATATCCGGAACAAGTACTCGCAGACCAAGGCACAGCATTTGAATCAGAGATCTTCAGAGAATTTTGCAATATGTATGGCTGCAAGAAGATCCGTACAACAGCCTATCATCCGCAAACAAATGGCTTATGCGAAAAAATGAACCATATTGTAATCGATCTCTTAAAGACTTTACCAGAGACAGAGAGAAACCTATGGCCAGAGAAATTGCCTGACTTGGTAGACCTCTATAACAATGTCCCGGTAAGCTCCACAAACTGTACCCCAGCTTACCTTATGCGTGCAAGACCTGGCAAGCTACCAATAGATCTAGAAATGGGTATTGTAAAACCTGACGCAGAAGTGCAGGATTCCAACTGGGACTCCCTACGCCAACAACAATATCGCCAAGTGCAAGAATGCGTAGAAAGGAATCTCCAGAAAACTAGAGAAAGACAAGAGCAATACTTCAACCAGAATGCTCTAGCAACCCCATTAAAACCTGGTGATCAAGTGCTCAAGAGAAACCGTCGCACTAATAAACTGGACAATCAGTGGGAATCCGTCCCATATACAGTTTTACCAATGAGAGTGAACAATCCTAAAATGTGTCTTATAAGCAAAGATGGTGGATTAACATCAGTACTAGTGTCAAGAGACAATCTAAAACTATGTCCAGAGACATTGAAAGAAAAAGAAGTCATTCAACCTGAACCAGAAGTTATTCAACCAGTACCGGTTCAACCTGTTGACGAAAAAGAAGAAGATGGAGTATATCACACCTATTTAGGAGACTTTCCTAAAACCTGGCCAACCTACAATGGTGCAGTAGTAGTTCCCATGATGGCCTTCTATCAAACACCAGAGCCTGTAATACCAGAAGCCCCAAGACCAATAGAATTAGAAGCAGACCCTGTACCACAAGAAGTCCCAAGACAGGAAGAACAAATTCCTAGTAATAATAGTCCTGGACACGGTGGAATTGCCAACCCCACAAATGTGGAATTATCCCTAGCAGAACCAGAAGTACTTACTAGGTATACGTCCACTCACACCATCACATTGAGTACACCCAGTACACAAGCGTTACGCAGATCACAGCGTAGTACTCAGGGTCAATTACCAGCAAGATATGCAGACTACCAAATGTAAATAGATATTACAACCAGAAATATCTGAAAGGAACTTGTTTAGTTGTTAATTAGTAGTTATTAGATGTAACGTTAAAAAGCTCAGTACCTACAGAGACTATTCTGTATGAACTACTTGCATATTCTTGAGTTCTTTTCTTCATTTATCAGCCCGGAGGCGGTAAATTAAAGCTCCGGAAAGACAGTTTTTTTGAACATTCTTAAATTATTCATAAACTTTGTTGGAAAAATGGACGCTAATTGCAGTGCCTTTCCTAACAAATAAATAGCCCTCAAGGACAGAGCTGTATTAATGGACGCTATTTGAAGTGACTTTTTACAAGACTCTATTTTTTAAACTTGAGTGGTTTTTGTAACTTTTTATTTTTTTTTTAAGACTCTGTAGATATTATCTGTTATGTTTATTGTCCCACAGTCCCGGAGTACTGTTCTTAACTAAGGGGGAAAAGAGAGATGTGCCGCCCAGCTTAGGGGACCGGGATACCCGGCGCAGGGTCCCTTTCCTTGGGGAAGTCACTGGTGGCTGGACCCAGGCCGTGGCCCCAGGCTGGCACACTCCTAAAAGGGGGTATTTACAGGGGATTTAGAAGTTTATATAATTTATAAAGTTTGTAGATGTTATTGTCGTGACGCCACCCAGAATAATGTGGCTATATATGGCCACCGCTGCCTTGTACTGGCCAGGGGATGATGGTGAGAGGCAGCTGAGATGGTATAGCCCTTTTCCGGGTAGGGCTGTAGGGTCCCCTGGACAGGTGATGTTAAAGTTAATGATGGATGAAGATGGAAGTATGGTGAGGAGATGTTAAGGACACAGACACTTACTTGATTCACAGCAAATTCTCTCAGCGGTGATGGTCCCAATCCTGGATAGATGGTAGCTGTTAAATCAGAGGCTGAGGCACAGATGAGGTTTAACTGGTTTACTTTCAACCAAACTATAATACAACAAGTCCCGTCTCCGGAGTCTGCAATAGGGGTTCAGTTGCTCAGGCCCCACCGGGTCCTTTACCTCCTGCTTGCGCTGTCTGTGTGGCCCTGCTGCCGTGTGTGAACTCGCTGCTGGCCCAAATCTGTCCTCTCTGGGTCCCACTCAACAGGCAACTTGAGTCCTTTGTCTCTCTCTGCTTACCCCCTCCGGGAGTACTGCTGAACTCTTAGTATGTTGCTGTGTCTGGCCCTGTGAAGCTTGTTGTTACCTCACGTTTTTTTCCGGTTGCTGTATTGTATATAACTAATGCAGCCACGGATCCGGTATCCGTATCTGCGCTTTTTATCTAGGGTAGATAATGATGCTACCCAATTCTGAAAGTGTTTCTCTTATCAGTTTTCTCCTCCTCAGACCGATGGCTTGGCCCTGGAAATTGTCAGTCAGTCTTCAGGAACTCAATGCAGCTCCTGTCACTCTGAGCTCCTGGCTCCAACTGTCTGAAAATTTACCTCAAACCAGTGTTTTATCTCTAGGGAAGTCTCTGGTGTCTCTGGAGCTCCCCCTACTGGCCAAAGGTGGTAGTGCAGTGGCTTGGCTTTCTAAGTGAGTGCAACTATTATGATCTTATACTGTGGCTAATACCCGCAGGGGCGCCACAAGATTTTGTCTTAGTTTTATGCTAATCTTAACACCTGCGTTTTTGTTTCCCAGCAAAACCTATGTGATTCAGAGATTAGCTGTCCACATACATTGGTTTAATTTTATTGCAGAAAGTGTCAACACCCCAGGTTCTGCTGTGTTTTTGAAATAATCAGTAGGTCAATTGTTTTCTGCGTTTTTGCATTGTTCTACTGCAAAATCGCACCAAAAACGTGGGAAGTCCGCAGCAAATCCCTACCAAGAAAGTAGGAGAGACTAAAAATCATAAGGTTTTGCTGCGTTTTGGCAAAAGCAAAAACCAATATGTCCGGATAGAGCCTTAAAGGGAACCTGTCACCTCGATCTAACCCCCTAACTTATCCCTGCACCTTCCTAGCTGATCCCTAACCATCCCTGTCTCACCTAAAAGGGCCCTATAAAGAGGGAGAAAAATAATTACTTACATGTAGTTTGGGTCCATAATCTGTGGTGGGCGGGATCCATGGCTTCATTCCTCCTCCTTGCTTGCTTGCAGCACACCCCACTGGGTGTCATCGATCCATCCCTTGATTTCCTCATTTGAAAATTTCCGCTTCTTCTGATATATATGCCCTGGATGGAACATAACATCCAGTCCCGGTGCATTGTAGGGGGCTGATCACATGGTACGGCCTGGCTCCGGAGCATGCGCACTGCACATATTGGAGCTGAGGTGCATCACATGATCAGCCCCCACAATGCACCGTTCCAACCGATGCATATACATTGGAAGTGGCGGGTATTTTAAAATGAGGAGGAGATCAAGGGATGGATCGATGACGCCCAGCGGGGTGTGCAGCATGCGAGGAGGAGGAATGGAGCCCCGTAGCCTGCCCACTGCAGACTATGGACACAGACTACATGTAAGTATATAACTTTTTCTCCCTCTTTATATAGGGCCCTTTTAGGTGAGACAGGGATGGTTAGGGATCAGCTAGGAAGGAACAGGGATAGGTTAGGGGGTTAGATCGAGGTGACAGGTTCCCTTTAAGGCTCTACTATGGACCCAGACTACATGTAAGTATATAACATTTTCTCCCTCTTTATAGGGCCCTTTTAGGTGAGACAGGGATGGTTAGGGATCAGCTAGGAAGGTGCAGGGACAGGTAGTGATAGGTTAGGGGGGTAGATTGAGGTGACAGGTTCCCTTTAATCTCTTCCCAATGTATGTGTCTAATATAGGTTCTGAGCAGAAATAAGAAACTTCAGTAAATTAAAAAAAAATCCTACATGGATGGAAAAAGGAGAGAAGTATTAATTAAAAAAATTATCTGAGTGATTTTCTTTAAAGTATGTGCATGATCATACAGTGAACAGAGCCTCAAGGTAACAACTTTATTTTAAAAGATTACTGTACTTCTTAGGTGAACGTTCTGCAACTAATCCATAAGCAGATGTATTATGATAAAAAATAAGGATATCATTTCCCCCAAAAATTGTAAAGATACAAGCATCCGCTACATCGACCTCTACTTGAAGTAGAAGTAAAGTTTCCCTTTTCCTTGCAGCACTTTGTGGGATATATTGTAAGATAGCCGGTTTGATGCAGAGCAGAGCCAGACTGGTCAGATGAAGGAGATGATTTGAGTATGAAGCTGCCATCAGCTGCACACAACCTTCCTCCTAGAGTAGCCTGAGGCTCCTCATAACAGGGTGTCTGCTGATAATCAGGTAGCAGCTCTGAGGCCCAGGCGCCAGACATGGATTCTTATCAGCCTGTCAGGAGGAATGTTGAATCAAAGCAAGAAGCACAACATTTTGAGAGAAAGAACTCACAATAAACAAAGAGAAATGAAAAGGCACACCGGGGGAGGCGAGGCAGGAGCCACAAGTACATGCTTTCTTCTGGAACACAAGGTTAAAATCATTCTGAACTGAGAAAATAAAGGTTGCCTCTAAAATTGGAAATGTGGATGACAGGGTGGCGTTAGCTTTAACCATAGACATTCGTACTGCTCGCTCTGCAGGACACTTCTTTAGCTGTACCATTATTATATAGTAACTCTCAACCCTCTGAACAGTGAAAACCAGGTTACAGGCAAACACCTCACAAGGACACTACTCAACAGCAAAATGGACACCTGAATACAAATGATGTCTAAATGTCTTTCATTATGCAATCAGTGCAAACTAAAGCCTCCCACACACAACAGCCCAATGTCTGTCATATCCACCTAATATTGTAATGTGTATGGCGGCTCAAGCCAAGTGATTGTCAGGAGAGATGTCCATCAGGCATGTTTTATTGGAGATAAGGTGCTGGTAGAGATGTTGGTCAGAGGTTTAGTAGTGGATAAAATCTGCTCTGCTATCGATTGAAGAGGTCCAATTGGTGGACACGCTTCGAAACACAGAATAAAACACTATTTCTTTATTTTATTTGATCTGGACCTCTTCTATCGATAGCAGTGCTGATTTTATCCACTACTCTACCTGGTTCCCACATTCTTGGTTCACGAGTGGTTCCTGCAGTAGCTGTCATAAGGTGAGCGACTAGCTCTATTTTCATCCCCAGTTGTTGGGTAAGGTCCTATTGCGCTTTTTTTATTCACAGCTATAGTCAAAGGTTTACTCATAGCAAATTCACGAGCGCTTGACCTAAGGAGTGCTCATGTTTATGGGAGATACGGCCAAGATGAGGCCAGGATGGCTGTCCACTGAACGATTGGCAGAACAATCCTTCAGCCTATAACCTCATATTGTTTATAAGAGACTTTATATGAAGGCTGTAGAGTCAAAGTTAAGATTCGTGGATCCGGTGTCCATTTTGGTGGAGTCAGAGACGGTATAAAATGGACTGACTCCTAAAATGTATAAAAATTTGGGTAGAGTAGTTCAATGCAGTATGTTCTGAATATTATTATCATGAAATAGTATTACGTTCTATCAAAATATCTTGATTATTGTATCATAATAATGATGAATAGCCTGATGTTCACATTGTACTACAATAAATTTATCATTAAACATGAGCCCTGTACGGGGTAGTCAAAGTGGTGGAGACGGGGGTCAGGAAAACTGTAGAGTCATAGGTTTGGCTTACCGAATCCTGCTTTAGACTAGAAAATTCTCACTACACAATCCAAGCAAATATCGCACCGGATTGCTTGCCTGCCTGACAGCAGACCAATTATACGCAGACGGAGCACTTCTCCCGTTACCTAATCTACACAAAATACCAGGCCTCAAATCTATTAATTTTCTCCAATATAAGACTCTACAATCCCTCCTACACAACACCCGATTCGATACGGCGCTCACCCGCAGCCCCACGGCATTCAAAACGCTCTGCGCGAGACAGATCAGACCTACTAGGATCCTTTCTACCATTTACCAAAGCATTTTAGATAGTGATGTACCCATGAAAAGAGCCTATATACATAGCTGGGAAAAAGACTTAGGCTACAAGTTCACACCTCAACAGATTTCACATATCTACGCCCACTCACATGGTCCGACTAAATGCATCAAGGTACAAGAGAACTCCTATAAAATTCTCTCCCGCTGGTATACTGATCCACAGAGAACACATAAATGGAAGACACAATTCCCTGCGAACTGCTGGCGTTGGGGAGATGCGAACGGGAACTACATCCACCTATGGTGGCACTGTCCATCCCTGATACCCTACTGGAATTTGACGGCACACCTGATCAGAGATGTGACTAAACGAAATATCAAGTTATCCCCTGAAGTTGTCCTGTTGAATCTACCCCTAGGCGCATCCCATGGTGGGTTCTCTGTGTTAATCTGCACAATACTGGCTGCGGCGAAACTTCTTCTACCAACGGTATGGAGATCCCCTCAAATCCCGACTCTTCAGTCGTTAATTGATAAAACTGACCAACTGTACTTAGTAGCAAAACTGGCTAACTCGGTGAACCACACACAGGCATCTGTCCGTAACCACTGGCGAGCTTGGGAACTCTTCAAAAAGACGCTCATAGTACCTTAATCTCAACCCCTCGCCTCATTTACTCAACAGAGGTCCACTAGACCCCACCTCATGACTCGAACTCCCCACTTCTCTCTTCCTCTCTCACCTATCATGCTCACTCCTGTTCTCTTGCCTAACCTCTCTTCCTCTCTCATCTAATATTTCTTCTTCTTCTTATGATTAACTTTCTCTAGATAGTTTGACAATAACCGTTTTAAACATATGTTTGGAAATAACTAACCGTTTTCATTTGATTGTCACAAGCTGAATTCTTCTGATTCTGTAATTATCTGATTACCATCTCAATATCTTGTAAAATAATAAAAAGAATTTTTGAAATGAAATGAGACTAGAAAATTCTCAAGTCAGATTTATCATAGTGGATTCTGCTGTTTAGTAAATGTGACTAATCTTTAAACTATTAATTGGCTTACCTCCTTCCAAAATTTTGCACCAAAACCTGGGCACATGCTTTGGAGCAAAGTGGCGCACATTTACCCACGCCACGTTTTAGAATTGTTAGCAAGATCAAACTCCCTTGCCAAACAGAGCAGAAAGTGTGTACAAAACATCACAAATTTTGTGTAGTTTATAAAAAAAACGTTCTTTAGCTTCATAATTCTCCTGGTTATGTAACAGTTTCAGTAGCAAAGATTTAGAAAGCCTGTATTGGGTGGTCTAGCTAATGAGGCTAGTAGTAGGATCATTATATAATTTCCTCCAGGCCACACTATAGTAATACATTTATATCCTTAGAGGAACACTCCAGGTCTTTCCTTACTGAGCTTGGCCATAAACATTACATAAAAAGTATGATGATGGTTGAACAAATGATGTTTGATGAATGATTGTTAGGCCTGCACAGTTCTCCACATTTTAGTACACACTGGACGTAAAAGTAACTCAAACTAACCAGATATGTCCAATCATGTTGAAAAAGATAAATAATCTTTATTGAAACTCTTTCTCTGAAAAACTGTTCCTGTAATCAAGGACTGATACTAATAGCCTTAAAATTTGATTGGCTTCTTTCCAGAAGATGACATTGTGTCATTAGTGCTGTAAGTGCTTTGATTAGAATCATTCATTATGATTTACCGTACTTTAGTCTAATGTGTATGTGTACATATTAAATATTGTTTAAAAATCAGATTTGTCTCAATGGTGGTTCAATGATGTGTAATTATAACTATCAAGTCCTTTAAGGGGTTCTCCGGGCTTTTTGGTTAATTTCTACGTGTATCTAGGCTGCAAAATGTTGACAGTTTGTAATTTACATCCTGTCAAAATTCTGCAGTTACCCAGATATCACTGTTTTGCGGCTGCAAGAGACCGACCAGGGGGAGTGTTTGTGTTGGAGCTTGCATGTAAATGGAGAACTGGTCATTACGCCCAGTCTCCTACAAATATACTACAGCTGCCGGATCGGTGCTACAGGAGGTATAAAGAAAAAGGAGCATCGGCTCCACTGTGCACAGAGACCTGGTCTGCGGTCCTCAGCTCCACTGAGAGGGGCCACACGGGACTAGGTGAGCACACACACCATAATACAAGGCAACATGGTGAGCGCACACACTATATTGCATACAGCGGTCCCCTCCTCCACTGACACATGTGCCGAATCTCCTTCACGGCTGCAGATTCCACACATTGTGTCAGTGGAAGAGTTGACCGCTGTATGTAATGGTAATGGGTGAGACTTGAGTGGGCCTGTAGACATCTGGGGATGGCTGGGCATGTTTGTAGGAGACTGGGTGTAGCGACCAGTTCTCCATTTACATGCAGGCTCCAACACAAACACGCCCCCAGCCGCAATACAGTGATATCTGGGCGACAATGCAAAATGTTGACAGGATGTAAATTACAAACGGTCAACATTTTGCAGCCTGGATACACATAGAAATTATCCAAAAAACCCGGAGAACCCCTTTAAGCTAGCCATACATAAGGTGGCTGTCAGTGAAACGTTCTTCCAGCAGACAGCAATCTATCTTCCAACTCCCTCATACACAAGAAAACATGTTGGGGGCAAGCATTCATGCTCCCTCTATGTAGGGGGTATAGAGAATGTGACTCACCGCGGCCGGCAGACTCCGGTTTAGACAGGCGATTCTTCTCCTTCCTTGTCACGGGTGGACCGCGCCTGCCGGTAGTGGGGCCCGGTGTAGTGCAGATCAAAAATTGAAGACGTCATAGTGGGAACAGATTAAAGGGGTTTTAATTTGTTTTTCTTCGTGACGCCACCTATGAGTAGATTCGGTAAGGGCTACCGACGCTGCGGAACCCCCGGGGGATGGACAGCAGCAAGATGTTACGCTCCCCACAGGCTGAGCGGTGATCCCCGGGGGCTGGAGCTGCTCAAGATGTTGTGCGGCAGCTGCGGTTACCTTAGTGTGCGGACGGATAGTTCATAAGGAAACACGGACACAGATAGTCTCTGCAACGGGTCTTTACTGTAACCAGCAGGCAGTACATGGCTTACAGTGGTTGAGTAGTAGACCGGGTGGACTCAGCAGTGATAGTGTTCCTCAGAGATCCGCAGTGTTCCTCCATTCTACCTACTTAGTTCCTTCTTGCCAGCGTCGCCCAGGAATACCAGGTCGGGTACGGGGAGGCTGCTTCAATGCCCTATCCATGATGTACGTTCTGGATGATTTGGGGAGCCTTGTGTCCCTCAGTGGGTACACCGCTGGTTAGACGACTGGAAACTGGCTGGTGGTGGGGTGCTCCTATAAAGCTGCTCCTCCACGGGGCTGGTTCGCGTGACAGAGGTGAACTGCTGCCAGCTTCGGTACCAGTGAACCGGCTGTAAGTTGTGGGCACGGGAGTCTTTTGGGAACCCGTGTAGATGAGCCCAATCCTGGTGGTTAAGGCCTCAGGTGCTGACACCCGACCGGTGACGGCCCAGGGGCCCGCACGGAGTGCGGAGCCCCCGCTCCTCTCCAAGTTCTAGTCTGCTCTTGTCAGGTTCTAGATTCCTTCCAGACTCTGTTCTGACTGTGTTCTGACTGTCTAGATTATTGTGTGTTCTCCTACACTACCCTAACACTCCACCCCTAGGACCTATGATTGGTCCCCTGTTCTAGGTGTTGCATGTTGGGTTGGATCTCAGAGTTAACTATTTCACTGCTTTGTCAGAGAATATTGCGGCTGCAATACTCCCTTGTGACGCACTCGTTGCGGGGCGCCACACTCCCCCTTGGTTAAATCAGCTTGTCCCCAAGCGTCAAACTACTCACATTACAGAGGTTTTTGTATTTTTATACATATATGACACACTTTTATTAAAATGAAAAACAGGTAAAGGTATGCTTTGGTGACATAAGCAAAGAAACAGGTAATCACTTTGTGCGGACCCGGCGTGCGGTCGGCTGTCCTTTAACTAGAGTCCAGGCTGTAGCCGCAAGATCACACAGTCAGTGATTAACGGGAACAGAGTCATTGAGGAAGTTCAAGTTTTAAAGTCACTGGCTCTGAGGGTGATGGCGCACCCGGATAGCGAACCACCCATCTGCACAAGCATAGCGCTCGTAGGTGATTATGTCGCCCCGGTATAGGTCGCGATCGGGATGTCCTCTTGGCAAATTTGACTCAACGTCCCGGCGCCCCACAAACACCTCCTCATTCAAACCCACCTCCCAAGCGAACCCCCACCCGGTATGTAAGTTAAAGGTGGAAATTCTACCTTCACGGCGGAGTTCATCAGGCAGCGGCGGCTGGCGGCGAGCCTCGGCACGGGCCTCCATGTTGGCGCGTTCTCTGGCTTGCCACTCCTCTCGTCGTCTCTGGCGTACATCTCCGTCGTTACGGCTCGGGGGGTGTAGAGATGAGTAACGGAGCTGGTGGTTTGGCGGGAAGCTTGAACTTGGCGGGCTGTCTGTATTGGAACCCGGTGGAACGGCACAGGGGAAGGTGTCGGCATTGCACCCGACCAGTGTACCCGAGCTGTATGCCCGGTAGGAAGTTCCTTGTTGTCTCCCCAAGCGAACCCGGTGTCGAAATCCTCAGCGGTGCTGTGGGTCTCGTTGTCATCCTCTCCGACCTCTTCCTCGATGACCACATCAGGCTGCTCGATGGTGAGAGATGTTGAAGCTTGTTCCGTTGTACAACAGGGCGGTGGTGCTGCGGATCCTTCCGTAGGGACGTCCTGCAGGGCTTCCAGGCTGCCTGCCTCTTCATCTGTTTCCGCAGGTAGAGGTGTTTCAATCCCGGTCACCAGGTAGGCCTCGGCAATGGCAAGGGAAGCCTCCGGTACGGAGATAAAACAGGCGACAGTCTCTGTACTGGTGAAACATGTCGCGGGTTCCTCAGTGGGAACCTGGTAGAGATCTAGTTCTTCCATGGAGCGTGTTATGAGCTCCGGCTCAAGAACGGGATCGGTTGCGATATTGGTCGCTGGAACGGGTCGAGTTGCGGCCTCCACCGGAATGACGCAGTCTATTGGCTCTGGTGACGGAGCAGGACAGGTGGTAGGCGAGGGTGAGGCGGTCGAGAAGCTGGTGACGTCGTCTGGGCTTGGAGAAGCTGTACCCGGTCGGCTCTGCTGCATCGCATGGTGTAGTCGTCTGCCTAGGGTCGCGCTCCAGCTGCGAATCGTCCATTCCACTGTCTCTAGTAACCGCACCCGGAGGTCTTGTAGAGCCTCTAGCCAGAAGTCGGGACTGCCGTCTATGGTAAGGGCAGGATCCGGACCCGGTTGGCTGATGGCTGCTCTGGCCTCCGCCTCGACCTCCCGCATCAGGTCTTGGAGTCTCATGCTGGCCATTCTTCTTGGAGGGAAACCACACCCGTTCAACCGGTAAGACGTTCTGGTTGAGCTGGTGAAGAAGTCTTCTCCGTCTGTCGGTATGTCTCTGACACTCCCATTTCCTCTGGGCTTTTGTAGTCCAATGGTGGGAAAAGTCTTTGGAGTCCGCCCCCATGGTTGATTCGAGCAATCAGGGCGGACAAAGAGTTTGGCGCCTTTTGTCTTTAGCCCTCCCACGATGAGGGGGGGGGTTGACTCACTCCTGGGCTTCACGTGGCGGCTTCTTGTGGCGGGAACGCCATCTTGGGCGCCATCTTGACCCAATGGTGTAAAGGCGGGAAAGTTCTTTTAGGGACGAACAAAGTCCAATTGTAGACAATAAAGTCCATTTTAAGCACAATATACCCGTTGGGTAACGGGCCTGCTCGTATCCTGTTCGTGACGCCATTTTCTGACTCACCGCGGCCGGCAGACTCCGGTTTAGACAGGCGATTCTTCTCCTTCCTTGTCACGGGTGGACCGCGCCTGCCGGTAGTGGGGCCCGGTGTAGTGCAGATCAAAAATTGAAGACGTCATAGTGGGAACAGATTAAAGGGGTTTTAATTTGTTTTTCTTCGTGACGCCACCTATGAGTAGATTCGGTAAGGGCTACCGACGCTGCGGAACCCCGGGGGATGGACAGCAGCAAGATGTTACGCTCCCCACAGGCTGAGCGGTGATCCCCGGGGGCTGGAGCTGCTCAAGATGTTGTGCGGCAGCTGCGGTTACCTTAGTGTGCGGACGGATAGTTCATAAGGAAACACGGACACAGATAGTCTCTGCAACGGGTCTTTACTGTAACCAGCAGGCAGTACATGGCTTACAGTGGTTGAGTAGTAGACCGGGTGGACTCAGCAGTGATAGTGTTCCTCAGAGATCCGCAGTGTTCCTCCATTCTACCTACTTAGTTCCTTCTTGCCAGCGTCGCCCAGGAATACCAGGTCGGGTACGGGGAGGCTGCTTCAATGCCCTATCCATGATGTACGTTCTGGATGATTTGGGGAGCCTTGTGTCCCTCAGTGGGTACACCGCTGGTTAGACGACTGGAAACTGGCTGGTGGTGGGGTGCTCCTATAAAGCTGCTCCTCCACGGGGCTGGTTCGCGTGACAGAGGTGAACTGCTGCCAGCTTCGGTACCAGTGAACCGGCTGTAAGTTGTGGGCACGGGAGTCTTTTGGGAACCCGTGTAGATGAGCCCAATCCTGGTGGTTAAGGCCTCAGGTGCTGACACCCGACCGGTGACGGCCCAGGGGCCTGCACGGAGTGCGGAGCCCCCGCTCCTCTCCAAGTTCTAGTCTGCTCTTGTCAGGTTCTAGATTCCTTCCAGACTCTGTTCTGACTGTGTTCTGACTGTCTAGATTATTGTGTGTTCTCCTACACTACCCTAACACTCCACCCCCTAGGACCTATGATTGGTCCCCTGTTCTAGGTGTTGCATGTTGGGTTGGATCTCAGAGTTAACTATTTCACTGCTTTGTCAGAGAATATTGCGGCTGCAATACTCCCTTGTGACGCACTCGTTGCGGGGCGCCACAAATGTCCCTGTTAGAAAACTCTGGCAGCGGCAGCTTACCTCTATAGAAAACATCGGGTAGTGAAATTCCAACTGCCTGATCCTTCTCTCCCTGAAATCATGTGTTGGGGGATAGTCAAAAGGCCTATATGGTCACCTAGTCCTGCCAAAATTGGGGTGCTTGACGGCTTTCATCTGAGACCCTTTACTGTAATAAAAATCGTCTCTCAGACTGAGAGCGAGACTGAGGGAAAAATCTTAATTGTACATCTAACTGTACAGTTTCTTCTAAATTCCCAGTGGGACTATCAGAATTCTAGAAAAGTGTAGATTTCTATGAAAATCTGCATCAGAATTATTATTGAATTTAAAATATTATTTCCTACAATAAATATGTCCTAAGATGTGACAGGTCTACTGAAAAGTCTTTAAACCAAGCAGTTTCTTTCCTTTTATCTGTAACGCACAAGTTAAAAGTACTGATGTGTGATATCTAATGGTGAACCCAATGCACAATCCTTCTGCAGCATTTTAGTCCATGTTTGTGTCCCATTTCCCTGCATGGTGACCGTCATCATGTCTAATGTTTATGCAGGATGAAAGTTTAGCCTACAAATGGCTGGATGACATTGAGCAGCCCCATATCCGCCACCAATCCCATTACGTTGACTCTCTTTAAACTAAAACGAGACTCTTTCTGTAGCACTCAACATATTTTTTGTGTTTATTTTTTGACCTCCCTTAAAGGGCTGCATGATTATCTCACAGCAAGCAACTGTTTGACTGAGGCTCCATTAGAGAGGTATAATGTGACATCCACAAGTAATCAGCAAAATAAACAGAAAAACCACTCAAACATTTGCTAATGTGCTTTTTTGCTGCCAGTCTTTTGACCTGTAATGTAGAAATACATAAACTAAGGCTGAGATCAGGAGGAGTATATAAATACCAAAGGCCTAGTTAAATTGCTGAGTGCTTTCCCCATCCATCCCGTATGGCTAAGACTAGCAGCAGTCTTACAAACAGCTGCATTTTGAGATTCTGCAGACAGGGAAAACACAGTAAAACTTTTCAAGTGGAAGAAGCTGATTAAATGAGGTTTGCATGGCTGAGCTCATTGACTAAGAGTACATAAATAAGTTAAGAAAAAATGTGTGCAGGATGTCTATCATTCTGCTTATAAGGCATAGTCACGTGGTTATTCAATTCGCCACCATATCCCTCTGGAAGCGTTATCAGTCTTTGCAGTCCGTATGCCATCAGCGTAATCACATTCAAGGCTGCCCTCACCGAGGCCTTCGCAAGAGAGTAAAAGAACATCCTTCTACTTTCACAATTACTAAAAGAATACCTGAGGAACGGCTTTACCGAATGGAAAAAGATCTTTAGGGACTTAAAAATGTGCCCATGTCTAAAAACCATTTAATTCCAAGGTCATAGGAGCTGGGTCTCTCACTGATGTTTGATGTTTTTCGTTTTTTTTTATAGGGTATAGGTGACAATTGTCATGTTCCAAAATTGATCAACTACAGATAAAAAATGTACTAACCATTACTAGACTGATGGCATCTCACTGCCAAGTACGGTAATAACAGGGTAGGACTGGACATTTATGCCTTATGGTAGTTTTAGGAGCCATAGCTAAAATGGCTAACACAATATGGCACACCAACAAAAGTGTAAGTAACTTCGCAAATGTCATTTGTTAAACATATCATAGCTTCAGTGATTACAGGTGTTGTCCAGGTCTGGAATGAAAACCTACATTCACCCTGTGTGAATGGCTGCAGTCTTCTGAATCTTCACAACACGCAAACTGCACACTGTCAAGATTCTGCAGTGCCTGAGGCAACAACAGGAGGTCCCATGATTTACATACTTCTGGCCACATTCAGACTAGATGCGTGTATAAGCTGGCACCTCTTGTCGGCACACTTGCATACTTGTGGCCCTGTGACCACCCATTCTTTCTATCAGAACTGTTGAATCCTGACAGCATGAAGTGTGTGCTGTGAAGATTCAGAAATCTGCAATCACATAGAGTGACTGCATACTTTCATCCCAAACCAAGGGGCCCATAACCAGTTATACCTGGAGCCCCAAACACTCATTCCGCTGTCTAGGACAAGACATAAATTTTGTCTCCAAACTAGAATGTGTTGTCTCATCAGAAGCATCCCCTTTAACACTAGAAGTCCCAGAAATTTCGAGCTCCCCCCTGAAGTCCCAAAAGAGGGTCAAATGACCCTTAGTCCAAACTGACAACTCTGATGGCTCCAATTAGCATCCTTTCATTTGTAAATGTGGCCTAAAATCCTTCAGGTCATTCGACCCGTCTCTGTGTTCCAAAGGTAGAAATATTAAATGACCCCTCTCTGGGACTTCTAGTGTTAAAAAGGGAGATGATTTTGTCTGGGGGTAAGTCCAGGATGCCAAACTGGGAAAATATAGTATTGGAGTTCCAGCCTTTCAGATGAATTGTTAGCATAGAGGCTCTTCTTTCCAGGCTACAGAGGAATGGACATAGGGTATATGGACAGTATTGTTGTTAAGGGTCATTGATTTTGAATTTAATAGTTTAAAAACATAGATAAACAAACACATTTTGCATTCAAAAGGCATAAAACGTTTCCTCTATGAAGTAAATTCTTACATTCAGATGGTCAATTCTGAACAAAGACAATATGAGCAATTCAAGAGATGGAAAAGAAGGAAAAACTTGTATTGAAGCCCTGGATAAATATAGATAAATGTTGAAGTTCACAAACTCATTTAGAATCAATGGAGACCAACATAATGACTCAAGCGCTAATGAAAAGACAAAATCTTAAAATGATCTTTAAACTAATTCAGTCTGTGGTTTGGAAGTGTACCGGTATACACACTGGAAAAAAGGAAAGATTTAGTTGGAAAAATCATTTTTTTAATGTAGAAGAAAGCTTAAATTGACGTATAGCCTTAGGCTCCACAAGTTGGGTTCTCAAGAGCCTAGCAGCAGGCAAAGCTTTCATTGTATTAGTAATTAACACTTAGCTCAAGTTACCGAAGAGAAATTTGACTTAAGAGCTGAACCTGGTGAAGCATAAGTGTTCCTTTTGGCTAAAGCTTTTGCACAAGACTAAGCAGACGACCAACCACACTGAGTTTCCGCCAGTCGTGATTACCACGGCATTTTTGAAGCGGTGTTTGTGTTGTGTGCAATATAAAATGTGCTGCATATAGTGCAAAAATGGCTTGTAGTGGGGGTTTTTTTGGGGGGGGGGGTCGAGGAGGATGGTGAAGGGAGTTGAGAGGTATGTGCCTTATTTTGGAGAAACACAGTAAAACAACATCATGCAAAAAAAATCCACAAACCAGTGCAGTCAACTAAAGCGGTAGGGATGATTATCGAGATTGGAGACTAATTTTATAACTGTTATATTCTACAGGCTCCATGTCTGGAAAATGTACAAAGACCATGTAGCTGGCTACAATGGTGCAGCATGAGAAAACAGGCTTGGGTTCTCAGTTTGCTGACAAAAGGGGGTAAAAGAGACTGGGTGACAATGCATTTTAACTTGGATGTAAAAGGTTGGTTGACCAATACTTTACGATTGGTTACAACAGGTTATCAATGTCTGATGGTCCGGGTTCTGACACTCCTGCCAATAAGCTGTGCTTGGTGCCAGAGTCGGCAGGAGACGGTCTAAAACGCTCAGTATCGGAGCTTCTCCGTCTTCTGATTGTGGCCGCAGTTCGGTACTGTACATCCGCCACCTGTTGATTTGAGATTTTAATCTGCCTGTCTTGTTCTATGCTTTTAATGGACCAATAAAAACTGATTTTATTTTATGAGTGGATGTGCTGAATATCTTCCACACACTTTCTGCAATATTTTATCCTAATATAAATACTATTTTTGATATACACATGTAAATAGTGGAGGGGGGTACCTTGTATTAAATTTGCCCCATGATAGTTATTTGAATGATTGCACTTAGGAATGTTTTGTATGGCCTGATCAAGAAAGTGCTTCCCTTTTGTAAACATTGCAATTAAAGTTTTGTTGTTTTTTTATCACTGGATTCATATACGTTTCCATTTTTTCTTTACATATATTTAAAGCTTGGGTGGCTATAGTCCATTTGTTTCTCTTTGTATCTATACTTGGCTCCTGAGAAGATTGGAACAGACCTTGTGATACCTAACTGCACTATTTTAGAAGTATGTTTTTTAGCTATACTCCAATTCTACATGTTTTATTAATGGTACATTTAATGATAAATCCCCTTTTTAATTATATGTTAGCAATAGGATTCATCATAGCAAGAATTAAAGAGGACCTGTCACCCCCATGGTGCATGGCAAACTAAATGCAGAATGCCTTCTGCATTCAGGGAAGGGCTCCCCTATGTTTCTAGCCCCCCTGTACCCTGAGAAATAGACTTTAGAAATCTTACATATAGTGAGGGCATTCCTGGTTATGGAGTTAGTGCTGCCATGGGGTTTCTCTCCGCCTGTGGCCGCTCCGTGCCGCCTCCTGCTGCTCTGTTCCTCCTCCTGTCTGTGTGCAGCCCCCTCCTTACCTGTGCCGGCATGTGACATCAGCTGCCGGCTCCCGCTCCTGACAAGTCCTTGTGGTGCGCCTGCGTGAGATCAGACACTTACACGCCAGTGCAGGCGCAGAGGGGGCTGCACACAGACAGGGGGAGGAACAGAGCAACAGGAGGCGGCACAGAGCGGCCGGAGGCGGGGAGAAGCCCCGTGGCAGTGCTGACTGCATAACCAGGAAGGCCCCCCGGACTCACTATATGCAAGATTTCTAAAGTCTATGTCTCAGGGTACAGGGGGGCTAGAAACATTGAGGAGCCCTTCCCTGAATGCAGCAGGCATGCTGCATTGAGTGGTACATTTAGTTTGCCATGAACCAGGGGGGGGGGGGGGGGTATTCCAGAAGTAACAATATTATACCAACAACACCCAAATAATACAACAGGTCTGTGAAAGGTGGAGATGAAGGAGTCTTCTCTCATCTATTGGTAACAATGATGTCTACTGATCTACCTGTCAGACCTGAACAAAGCCAAACTAGTTTGCCATGCACCGGGGGGGGGGGGGGGGGTATTCCAGAAGTAACAATATTATACCAACAACACCCAAATAATACAACAGGTCTGTGAAAGGTGGAGATGAAGGAGTCTTCTCTCATCTATTGGTAACAATGATGTCTACTGATCTACCTGTCAGACCTGAACAAAGCCAAACTAGTGGTAGAGTCGGACGGCAATTTAAAGTTGGCATTTTGATTTATTGATTCACATTGCTGACATACTGCCAATATATTACATAGTAATGTTTCATTTATTTTACTCGCTTATATAACACCATTAATTCTATAGCACTTTACAGACATTATTATCACTGTCCCCACAATTTAAATTCCTTATCAGTGTGTCTTAGGATATGTGAGGAACCAGGAGAACCTGGAGGAAACCCACGCAAACACAGGAGACTTAATAGCAGTTTAATAAATATCTCAAGGGCTTTCACACTATCAGCGTTATTCTCATATGCACATTGAAACACTAGAAGCAAAGGGATGAAACAATGGGAGGAGACACAGATTAGATATTAGAAAAAACTTTTTGACGAGGGTGATCAACGAGTGGAACAGGCTGTCACGAGAGATTGCGAGTTCTCCTTCAGTGGAAGTCATCAAACAGAGACTGGACAGACATCTGTCTGGGATGATTTAGTGAACCCTGCTTTGAGCAGGGGGTTGGATCAGATGAACCAGGAGGTCCCTTCTAACTTTATCATTCTATGATTCTACAGGGAGAACATACAAACTCATTGTAGATGTTCTCAATGAGAAGGACAATCATTGTGATCTGGTAGTATCACCAGGAAAACTAAGCATCGCTCATGTTGGATCCCATCATCTAAATTCCTTTGCTCCCTTTTGGTGTAGCCTGAAATATAATAGAGGAAAAATCTACCATATACAAAGTGGATGCTGCTATTCAGTCTCTTTAACCCAAGCATCTTCTAATTTGTGGTTTGCTCTTTTGACAAAGTGCTTGTGCTGACCCTCAGCTAAACTGGAATTATAGTAAGCATCTTACGTAGTAGCTCAACAGTGTCTGTGCTCTATTAAGAGGCTCGCTGTCAAGATCCGAAAGCGTAAATAAAAAAAGTTCTGACTCTTGCATTGCTAATGTGAAGACAGCCTGCCACTTTGAGTAACGCACTATAGGGTTTTTCTAATTTCCTCCCTGCAAAGCTCAGACGGAGATATTACACAGCAGAGTTTATCTGCATAAATAATTCATCTCCAGATGTGTAGTGATGAAGTCGTCTCCTGTACCACAGCGCTACTCACGTGGGTTTATTCCTGAGCCATAACACTATTAGAACATTGTTTTGTTTGTGCTCTGAATGGGATTATATAACTTCTAGTGAGAACAACAGATGGCCGCTTTGTTCTAAGGCCATTAGCCTCATAGTCGCCTTGTAAAGGGTTCTGGCAGAAGAGCGCAGGACTCACAGTAGTCTTTCAGCTACACTAACAGACTAAATGTGCAGATCCACTCATCCAACCTCAATATACAGAACGTTTCCATTTACACTATTAAGCAAAGAACAACACCCCAGTGGCTAAACAGACATACCATGAAGAGGTGCATGACCAAATCTTGCTAACCAGGCTGCATAAGTCGGATGATATCACACAAATCGAAAAACCTTCAACAGTGATCTTAAAATACATGGTTTGTTTTTATATATATCCCCATCCTACTGTATCCCCACCGGCCCCTCGTAGACTGTGAGCCCTCGTGGACAGGGTCCCTGCCCCTCCTGTACCTGTACGTCCCGATCGCCTAGATTTAGTGTACTTGTTCTTGTCTCCCTTATCCTCATGTAAACCACCATGGAACCTAATGGCGCTATATAAATAAATAATAATAATAATAATAATAATAATATTCGAACTGTACATATGAGGAAAACATTTCTGAAAGGGTACAACCCTTTAATAGAAATAAATGAGCACTATAACTCAATGATATCTGGTGGTCAGTTCAAGAAATCTTTTTAAAGGTGGTAAAATACTGGACATTTTAGACTGATTTAGAACATTTACCGCAGGATATCTGCACCTTTATGTGCATAGAGCGGAGTCTGAATTAATTTGAAAGTTATAGGCATTCTCTTGAATTCGTACCCCAACCTGTGCACACACTCAGATAGGAGCGGTGCATTTCTGCCTCCTTAGCGGTATTATTTTCAATGGTCTTTTGTGTGATCGGTCGGGTCTCATGGTCCAGATACATAACAACATGTAGAGCTGGGGAGCCCAACCTGCAGCTTGGAAGCAACATGTGGCTGTCGGGCCTGTGATATGTGGCTCGTGTCTGTCCTCCAGCTTGATGCATAAGTATCAGATGGATAAAAAAGTAAAAAAGAAAAAGCCAGCACGGCCAGAAGACAGCTTGCAATAAAAATTGTACAAATGCATATATTACTTCCGGACCGTATAATGTTATAGAAATTGAGACATTTGGCAAAAAATTGATCGATCTTTTGAGCCACGCTACCAGCGTCAAGGCAATCTCAAATAGGGTGGTCCTACTCTATACCTTTTTATTTTAGTTGTGACATGCGACCTCAAACATAAACATAAAGTGGATCATAAAGAGAACATTTACCTGGTGCATCTGAAAACTGCTCCCATGGTGCCAAACCAGTGCAAGTGTATAAATGGCAACTCAGCTTCGCACACCTGTAGTGTACACCACATATTTTTGAGCCTTTCACAGTTAACCCTCACTGAACCATGCCAGCACTCATGAATGAAAGCAGATCAGGCCCAGGCAAATGGAATTTAAAATAAACTACGCCTAAGGGCAGGGTACGATAAGCGTGTGTGAACAGTTACCAAGAATGCCACTAACAATGCCACTAACAATACAAGTGCAAACAAGCAAAATCCTGTATAAAGGGCAAAGTGGTGGTGAGCCACAGACCAATCACAAGGATAAAAATGAAAAAAAAACCATCACCGCCAGATCTAGCAAACAGCTATGAAGTACCAGATCAAGCAAACAGCTATGAAGAGAAGGTCTCCAGACTTTTGTGAGTAACCCCACATGGTAGAGCAGATCTGAATGGTGGCAAGGTAGGATCCCCTGGATCTTGGCATACAGCCTTGGTGTGATTTCTGGGGAAAAGCTTTGGCTGTCATAATACCAATTATGGGGGCTACTGTGAGGGGCATGGAACTGGATGTGTCTCCCTGCCCTCTCTTATTTCTGAATGTGGCTCACGACCCTTTCTCAGAGATCAATGTGGCTCTCAAGATCAGACAGGTTGGGGACCTCTGGTGAAGATAATTAAAAGGTTTAAAATTATATTTTAAAAAAAACCCAGAGCTTTAGTATTCTTTAAAACCTTTCTGAAATGTAGGTAGGGTAGAAAAAAAGGAGTAATAGAGGAAATTGTCATGAAGTGGCATCATGTCTTTATCAGAGCATGAGATGAGCAAGAATCCAAGTCTAATCATAAAGATAAGTGCCCCTAGGCTTTGGAAGGAGATTAAGCCATATGCTTTGTTTTAAATGTTTTAAAGGGAGTAGCCATCATCCTAAACACTAAGCAGATACACATAGGGAATCTTTCTTCCCAAAACTCCTTCATGAATTGGAGCAGATAAGACGTTATTTTCTTTTCAAATTCCCCATTGACATATGCCACGGATAAAAGCTTCCTACTAGAGTTGGTGAGAATCTATTCACAGCACCCGGTCCATGGCCAACCTTAGTGATCTGTCGCTTCTAGATGGGAGCCCCGAGATTTGCATTTTACATGATGGTATCCACAGCTCTTCTTTTTACTAGGCGGCCTGGAGTGACGTTGCATCACACTGTAAAGCCCCCGTCAAACATAACGAGATCGTTAGCAAGATCGTTGTAACGTCACAGATTTTGTGACGTAACAGCGATCTCGGTAATGATCTCGCTACGTGTGACACTTAGCAGCGATCAGGCCCCTGCTGTGAGATCGCTGATCATTACAAAGTGCTCTGGGTCATTTTTAGATTGTTTGTCTCCCGCTGGAAACGCTGCATCGCTGTGTTTGGAAAGGACAATGACCAATGATCTCAATACTACGCCAGAGAGTGACAACTGCCAACAACTTCTGTATCATTCCGGATCGTTGCTGAAGTCGCTGGTGAGATCTGACTGTTTGACATCTCACCAGCGGTCCCAAAGTGACGTACCAGCAATCCCTACAGGTCGTATCATTGTTAGGATCGCTGGTGCATTGTTACACGTGACGGGACCTTAAGGCTATGTGCCCACAGTGTTTGTATAAGATTATTTTTTTGGTGCAGAAATAAACACATAAAAAAGGTATCACTAATTTGGCATTAACATATTTTATAATGATGTAAATGAATGGAGGGGCTGAAAAAAATTGGACCAAAACAGATCAATTATTGACATGCCCCAGACTTTTCTGCATCCAGAATCTGTACCAAATACGCAAAGGAAAAAAAACACAGCGTGGGCAAAGCACTTTAGAATTAGAATCATCATAGACTTTGCTGGCTTCAGGATAGACATGCATATTTGATCGAGAAATTTCTGCACCAATTAAGGATCAAATACTCAGCGTTGGCACAGAGCCTAAGGCTGGAGGAAACCTTGCATTGCACTCGATCTAATGTTAGACAATCAGGCAGCTCAGACCTGCAGGTTTTTCCTCAACCCTATAGGGGCTGAGGAAAAAATGTCTGCATGCTGTGACTGTCTGTGAGTCTCGGCTCAGGCTGCTTTCACATAACGATTTTTTCAGTTCCGATGCTGTCCGATAAAAATCGGACAGCATCGGACCGATTTTCAGGACCCCATGCAGGCCTATGGGCATCGGACCGAATCGGATGTGCACTAAATGCCATCCGATTTGGTCCGATCCGAATCTGTCCGATTTTTTTATCGGTGCAAAAATCGGAGCTTGCTCCGATTTTTGCACCGAAAATAAAATCTGACAGATTCGGATCGGACCAGATCGGATGGCATTTAGTGCACATCCGATCCGACCCGATCAATTTAGCATGGGGCCCTATGGAGCAGGGTCCGAGAAAACATGTGATGTCTCCTCGGACCGATTTTAGTGTACTGAGCATGCTCAGTACACTAAAATAGCTCCTAAAAGTAAATTAAGGGGTTAATAAAAAAAAACAAAACTATGCTCACCTGTCCACGAGGCCCACGTCGTCTCCCGGCGTCTCCGGTGTCTCCAGGTATCTTGCCGTCTGTGCTGATAAGACCTGCCGTGATGTCACAATCACATGACTGCCAGGAACCAATAGCAGGCAGTCATGTGATTGTGACATCACGAGAGGTCCTGGCTGCACTGAGACAGAACAGCAAGGCACCGGAGACGCGCGGGACCGTGCAGGAGTCGTGGACAGGTGAGAAAGGAGAGAAGGAGAGGAGGACAAGAGGAGGAGGAGGACAAGAGGAGGAGGACAAGAGGAGGAGGACGCATAGGAGGACCGGGGGCCAAGAGGGGAGACACAGGGGATGAGAGGACCGGGGGCCAAGAGGTGAGACACAGGACCGGGGGCCAAGAGGTGAGACACAGGACCGGGGGCCAAGAGGTGAGACACAGGACCGGGGGCCAAGAGGGGAGACACAGGACCGGGGGCCAAGAGGGGAGACACAGGACCGGGGGCCAAGAGGGGAGACACAGGACCGGGGGCCAAGAGGGGAGACACAGGACCGGGGGCCAAGAGGGGAGACACAGGACCGGGGGCCAAGAGGGGAGACACAGGACCGGGGGCCAAGAGGGGAGACACAGGACCGGGGGCCAAGAGGGGAGACACAGGACCGGGGGCCAAGAGGGGAGACACAGGGGATAAGAGGAAAGGACCGGGGGCCAAGAGGGGAGGACCGGGCGATAAGAGGAGAGGACAGGGGGCCAAGAGGGGAGACACAGGGGATAAAGAAGAGGACCGGGGGAGAGACTGACAGCTCTCAGGGAGCGATTTGACAGGAGGGCGGGCATCCTATTTTCTGTCGGAATCGGATGCCTATTTGGCACCCGATTCCAGGCATTAGAAGAATCCGATGCTGTCCGATTTATATCGGACAGCATCGGATTTTACAAAAATCGTAGTGTGAAAGTAGCCTCACTCATACTTATACAAGGCTATGGATGTGAGTGAAGCATCACGCTGCACTCAGCAGACATCCGAGTGCAGTGTGATATACGGTATGCCGAGGCCGGCAATGGAGGAGATGGGGAGATTAATGTCTCCCTATCCTCCATAGCTGTGATCCGATAGCAGGATCGCATCACAGGCACATGACATGCGAATGACACTCGCAGCAGAGCCTGAGCCGAGTATCATTAGCATATCGCATCGAATGCTCTCACATGATGCCATTTGCTAATCTGATCCCAGCCTAACGATGACGTCATGCAATGTCAGCTAATCTAAAAAGGAGCCATATCTCTCCCACTCAGTGGCCAAAGATGACTGACATGGCCGATGGCGTGAGCCCTCACAAGCCTTGACCAACCATCTTACATATGTCATGTAGGCATACAAGGGCATTCATTGATCATTGATTCTTATAAAAGAAATATGTACATCATACGTAGAACTTTTTTTCCTATTTATTTTTATATAGGAAAGCAAAGCAAACTACACTTTCCTAGACAGTCAAAGGGTTCTGTTCTGTTCGTGGAACATTTTAATGAATCAATCTTGGAATAAAAATAAGTTTCACAAGTGGATTTGTTTAAAAAAAAAAAAGTCCCTGTCCTGAGATATTCTTATAAATGTGCCCCTGTGTAATGTATGTGTCCGACCATGCAGGAACAGGTTGGATATACCACTGCTCCTGGGCAGGGGAGGAAGTAAATGAGTATATAAACATTACAGCTAAGGATCACAGCTGATTCTTTCTGTAGTGAAAAACATTTACCGTAATTGCCTGTTAATTAACTTGTTTTATATTACAGAAAGAATCATCCTGGCTGTAGTCTCTGTATAGTCTTTTACTTCCTCCCCTGCCCAGGAGCTGTGGTATATCCGACCTGTTCCTGCACACATACATTACATAGGAGCACATTTATAAGAATATCTCAGGACAGGAACATTTCTTTTTAACACATCCAATTGTGGAATTTATTTTTATTCTAAGATCTAATCATTAAAATGTACAAATTGTTTGTGGCACAACCCCCTTAAAAAAAGTGTGCCGATAGTTAACCCAGCGTTTGCCAAAAGGACATGGTTCAGAGGCCCATGGATGCTTTCCTAATGCATACATTGAACAAAGTGAAAACAAAATATAAATAGACTTGGGACATCTTATACCATTGCTCGTCTACAGACTGCGTAGCGTGTGTACTGTGCTGACAGCAGCCCAAATACCCTCAGGCTTTCTTGAATGCTCACATTAGGAATAAAAAAATAAATAAATTGGCAATTCAGCGCATTTCTGACAGCATTACATAAGTCCACTGAATACATATTCTGTATTTCCAGTCTTGTCTTCATATTGTTCACATTTTCTTTTCTTTGGAAACTTACATGGCCACAGACTTAGAAATGTCTCATTTGGTGGTCCTACAGGGAGCATTATCCCTGATGGCAGATGGGTCTCAAACCTATTAAACTTCCCAAAATGTGATTCTTCATGGTTCTCTCAGTCTAACAATTCATCTGTCCTCTTCTCAACTTACTAGCTCTGCATGTGTACTCCAAGTAACAAAGAAAGCCTGGGTGGGGGCTAGAAGAGATTTTTACGAACTACCCCAGTCACCATCTCACAGTAAGCAATGGCCTAAAACCCGCTGATCATCTCCTGCACGCTAGCAGGGTGTTCATCATATACTTAGCAGGGAAGAGACCGGAGAAATGCCTTTGATGTTAATAGCTTGATGTCACAGAGTAGGAACACAGCTTGAGGCAAAATATTTCCTTAAGTTTATTAACATGACAAGACTGATTGATGGGCTCAAACACATCAAAATATAACTATTAGTTTTAATGTACTAAAATTACAGATCTTTCTCAAAAAAGACCAAAAGTACAAATGAACTATGTTTTTATATGAATTTTTGGAGGGAGTACAGTACACAATGTTTAGATCAAAGGATACACCAAAGTTATGCTTAAGGCATTCGCATCTTAAGAGGATGGTGCTGAACGTCAATTCATTTCTATTTCCATGTCATTTTTACCGAGTTACTCATTGGCAGACAAATGTTAAAATGCTGCAGTTCGGACCAAAAATTACAGAAAATCATATTTTCTTTAATAATTCGACAGACCTTACAAGTCAACTATTTCAAGGGGTTGTCACTTATTCGAAAACCCCTTTTTAATTGTTGTAATCCCTAGTTTAAAGTTAAACAAATGCTCGCCGCCGGCACCAGCACCATTGGAGTGACGTCAATGCTGGGTCTAGTTGATGATGGGCTGCTACACTCACACATACGCTAGATAGGATAATGCCTGGCTCTACCACTTAAAGGTGATGCTCAGAAGTAAAAATGCTAAAAGTGCTAACTTTGGCACTCAAAGAAGGGGAAGAAATAGAGTATTGCTGATGTCTTTTTATTCAAAATTTGAAGAACTAAAAATGACAATGATCCACACATTCAACGTTTTGGCTCAACATGTGCCTTCGTCAGGATATTATCTTCATATAATGTCTTCCTCCAATATTACGAGAAGACAATAATTCCTGACAAAGGCTCAAAGTTAGCATTAATTATGATACACATATTGGCTGTCCTGGGTCCATTGAGGGGATGTACAACTGCTGCAGCCCATCAGCCGCTGCTGGATGTAGTGGCATAACAATGTTTGACTTTTTTGCTTAAAGTCACAAAACATAGAAGCTGTCAGTCAGCAAGGAGGAGGTGGCGCCAGGCATGGAATAGAGCTGGAGTGACAGAGGCTTCAGATCTATAAATAGTTCTTCAGCCTTTTTCACATGTCAATACAAACACTGATTTCTCAGTAATGGAGGAACGGACTGGTCATGTAGAGATATTGCTGACTCATCTTTGATAAAGATACATGAGCAAATAAATAGTTTGGGGTGTGAAATCCTGGTAACATATTCACTTTATATTCTGTAAAACAAACAACAAAAAAATCAAATTAAAAAAACTTACAGTAACCTCAAACATCAACACCATTCTAGCAATGTCCGCTATGTCATCCAACACGTATGTGACAAAGTTATGCCACATGGGCGCAAGGTCCAGTTAGTCCAGTAATGAGATGCAACACTCACACTTCTTTTGGATGAACTGGAGTACTCTATTGAAGTATGTGCGAAGGAGCCCATCAGCCACCACACCTAACAGCAGATTTGAATGACACTGGTTAGCAGATTTTGTTACACTGAGGACTACAGCACTTAAGAAGAGGTTGTCCAAGTAGTGGACAAGCCCTTCAATTATTTGACTTGAGAGGTTAATCAAACGATTTAGCATCATTAAGGAACATTCATTTACATGCTACTTCAGCAACTGTTAGACCTGTTGACAACATAAATTTGACTGAACATTCTCTAGCTACTGATGCCATAAACTACTAGGGATGCTGAAATAAACACGATTTATATATGATATAAAAAAGCAAAAAAATAAACATTCGCCCTGCTTAAAAATCATGTCCTTTTAGTAAACAAGCTCTACAAGACTCTAAAAACTAATAGAGGAGCATAGAAATTCACAGGACCCTCATTCACCTGCTACATTGCACTAGGTCTACTAATCACAGGAGGCGAGTGTCGGCAGACCGGAGGAGCTGTGGGTGTCTGCAGATAGGAGGGGCTGGGGGTGTCAGCAGGTAGGAGGAGCTGTGGGTGTCATGCCGGTAGGAGGGGCTGTGGGTGTCTGCTGATAGGAGGGTCTGTGGGTGTCGGCAAATAGGAGGAGCTGTGGGTGTCATGCCGGTAGGAGGGGCTGTGGGTGTCAGCAGGTAGGAGGAGCTGTGGGTGTCATGCCGGTAGGAGGGGCTGTGGGTGTCTGCTGATAGGAGGGTCTGTGGGTGTCGGCAGACAGGAGAAGCTGCTGGTGTTGGCAAACAGAAGGTGCTGAGGGTGTCAGTGGATAGGAGGTGTTGTGGGTGTCGGCACTTAGGAGTTGTGGGTGTCAGCAGATAAGAAGGGCTGTGGGTGTTGGCAGATAGGAGGGGCTGTGTGTGTTGGCAGACAGGAGGAGCTGTGGGTGTTGGCAGATAGGAGGGGCTGTGTGTGTTGGCAGACAGGAGGAGCTGTGGGTGTTGGCAGATGGGAAGGTCTGTGGGTGTCGGCAGACAGGAGGCACTGTGTGTTTCGATCGATAAGAGGGGCTGTGGGTGTCAGCAAATAGGAGGTGCGGTGAGTGTCAGCAGACAGAAATAAGTTCACAGGCCTCTGGTCCATTGGCCACAGACCACTAACTTGGCTGCTATACCCAGGGCCTGCAAATCTTTTTCCTCATTTCTGTAAACAAAGTACATTAAGCTACTAGTCAATGCAAAATAATAACAATCCAGTGTGATGAAAAGGTAAGAGGTTTTAAACATTTAACATGCTTTTCTTTCTAAAGGAAGAAATAATAGTTTTCTCCAGAAGTACGGCTTAAATTATAAAAAGCACTTTTCCTGCCTACACCTAAAATGAATCATTCTGTGCTCATACGACTTTCCATTCTATGGAAGAGATTACATAGAAAATGAAGAACACAACATACATTTGCTACATTGGGAACAACTTGTTCATCAATCAGGGCTGTGGAGTGGGAGTCGGCGTCCACTTTGGTGGAGTTGGTATAAAATGGACCGACTCAGACTCCTAAATATATAATGAGTTGGGTACAGTAGTTCAATGTAGTATGTGCTGAATATTATAGCTTGATTATTTAATCATAATGATTAAAAGTCTGATGTTCACATTGTATGAGGGAGTCAGAGTCACAGAATTTGAGGAGTCGGAGGTTTGGTTTACTGACTCCACAGCCCTGGTTCCTCTGATTTGTTATCTACAGTATGCTCTGTATTATAAATTCCATAAGGGAATCAGTCACCAGTTTGTTCCCATATAAATTGCAGCCACTACCAGTAAACCCTTATATTATATTAGAATGCTGTATATAAATCCTCAACCCCTATGCATACCGTAAAAGATAGCTTTTATTACACTCACCTAGGAGGCGGTCTAGTCCGATGGGCGTTGGCAGTGACAGGTGCCTTTAATTTGCTGTAAATAGCATATTGCATCATTTACTTGTTAGTGCAACACAGAGAGCCCCAGATGACCATTATGTTTATAGCCACTTCATAACTGAAGGTTCTCTACTACCTTCAATATCACTGAACCCTATATAAATGCATGTTCATTCTGGCTGCGCGCGTGCAGAAAAAAGAATAAGCCTCCAAAGTGCAGCTCTTGTTATGGCTCATCTCCAAAAGAATGAAAAGGATTGGACAATTGACCATGGCTGATCATTCTTTCCCAACAACAACTGTTGGAGGGACGTTGGCTAGACCCCACACATATTAAATGGTTAGCCACTACTGCTAAAATCTGCAGGTTTGTATAATTTTGCTTTAAAACTTATAAGGGTCCTAAATGGGTTCTCCAGTGAGACCAAGATATCACCTATCCATGAGTAATAATAACATACTGGCCTATGGAGGTCCGACTGATGGGTGAATTTGTATCCCAGACAGGCACTTATCGCTGTTAAAATGGAGCAGCAGTGTGTATGCCTGACCACCGCTTCATTTATTCTCTATAGGATTGCTGATAAAGTCAGGAACAGCACTCTGCAACCCACTGGCGTAACTTGAAGCTCATGGGCCCTGATGCAAAACCTCCAACGGGGTCCCCAATTATTAGAAATCTTAAACAGCAATTTTCTTTTTCTATTGGCCAAAGGGACTTTAAGGGCCCCCTAGGCTTCGGGGCCCGGGTGCTATCGCAACCCCTGCCCCTGTTGTAGTTACGCCCCAGCTGCAACCCCGTATGTGTAATGGGGCGGCGGTTGGCAATGCAAACTACTGCTCCATTTTAATATGGATAAAAGTTTCCCATTCTACCAATTTGTTCATGTTCTAGCGGTCAAACTCCCACCAACCTTTTTTTATAATTGCACTGCTGGAGTGGTCCTTTAATCTAAGTCCCCTGACCCCTGTCTGATACTCACCTTCCAGTGGCTTAACCTTATTCCAGCACCACTCTGGTCGGTTTGCAGGTATTGGTGACCTGCCAACAGCTCCAGTGTTTCATGGAGCGCACCTAAGGTCACATCTCAGAACATCTTTATGAGAGCCTCATTCTGGCCTTATTCTGGCCTCATTCTGGCTCTCATAGAGACAAATTGAGCTCTTGCGCTGTACCTTATGACTTCTGACCAGTAAGGGTATGTGCCCACAGGAAGGTTTAACGTCGGTTTAGCAGCGTAAATCGCCGGCGGTTTAGCATAGGTTTTATTAAAATTTATGTAAATCCTAAGCAGCGTTAGGACTTACAAGTAACCCTATGTAATTTAGAAACCGCTGTGCACACATAGTGGGTTTATGTGAGCGGATCTGCCCGCGGTTGAGCGGTTTCCCAGCGGTTTAACAGCATACAGCATGTCAATTATTCTCACCGGTTTTTGATCGGTTCCATGAACAAAATCCTCCATAGAAAACCGCTGGAAAAACCGACTGAAAAACGCTGTGCACACACTGAAAAAAAACGCCGGAAAACCGCCGGAAAACAGCTGGAGACTTCAGAGCTTAGAACTGATAATTTCCAGCGGTTTACTGACTAAACCTTCCTGTGGGCACATACCCTAAGACGTTCCTAGCAAAAGATGGCGATGCAAGACCTGAGTGGCGTCAGTAAGAGGATGATGAGTGTATGAGAGGGGGCTTACACTTAAAGGGACAAAACACTGGAGTGGTGCATTAATAATGCTGCAATTTCTAGCCGTCCTATGGTCTCCCCTAGTCACTAGCAAATACACTCTCTCAACATAATTAGAAGCAGGAGTGGCAGCTTGTTCTCTGAATCATTTGCTCTTTTCTTCCACCCCAGTGCCAGGGTCAGCACAGCAGGGCAGGAGGTCTCCTCTTTGACCAGTCTCTAGTCTCAGGCTTTTGTTTGATTTAACACATCAGGGGGCAGTTCACAATGGCTTCTGCAAACTGTTCCACCTTAAACATGTAGGCAGATATTGAAGGAATGAAACATAATACCTTCAAGAACAAGGGATGAATGGTAACATCAACCAAATACCGTGACATATAGTGTTCGCTCAGCTTACTGACAAATACATATCAGACTCAGTTATCTTTAGCTATGAAATCCAAAAAATATTATTATAAAAAGCCTTCTAAAATAATACAAAGAACTTAAAGGCAGCTACACAATTACTATAAATGGCATTTCAATGTCCTACATAAATTATTAATATACTTCTAATAAAAATAAATTAAATTAATATTAATGTGTAAATAAATGGCGCTGCAATAATAAATAATAATAATAATAATGTAAAAAAAAAATTAGCCGAAAAAATCTTAAAAAGTGAGAAAAGAAATAAACATAGCAACAAACAAAAACAAAGCGAGAAAGAATAAAGGCAGCCTGCTGTGCGCAAGACAAAGGGCAAGAACACCAGCAACTTGCTTTTCAATGGCATATGTGCATTACATCCACATAGCTAAAGAGATGGTAATAGGGTCTCCCTTGTTAATGCGCATCACATATGAGCTCCTACAGACCCCAGGGTTAATAAAATGAAGTGGAAGACAAAGAACAAGTCTAGAAAGAGGAGGCTAGGGGCCCTTGACAACATAAGATAGTGGAGAAGGAGGCCAAGAAATGTTTGCATTCCCTTTTAGCACCACAGTAAGTGGATGAAGAACAGCGGGGTCCCATGACTTTACAGCTTTAACATATGCTGTAATGAACTCATCATGGTTGTATTCTGATTGTAACAAACCTCAGAAACTTCTGCCTCACGCAAATCGCAGATCTTCCCTATAAAAAGGCCAACCATAAAGTGATACTTTTCTTCAAAGTGGTCTTCAAGGCATTTGGAGCGCCTCTCATGAGGGCTGTTGAAGTTTTATGCCCAGTGGTTCATGTTATAGAGAAAAGCCCAGACCTCTTGTGAATTGAGAATGTAAATTAACTCTTAGGAGGAAGGTAGAGGTTACCAGAGCACTAGATTACTTCATTCACCCTGATTTTGGTTATATTACTAGAAACGTTCTGATCAAATGTATCAACTCTCTGCCTCCCTCAGAGAAATTGAAATGATTTTAAGCATCCATGAGTAATGTGATCCTAAAGGAAATGTGCCATCAAATCAGAAAATTACCTATTGCTTAAAACAAGTTTTGTACTGTTTGGTTATGTTTATTTTTCATATCACAATTGGTATTTAAAATACAGAAGTCTAGAAAATCTTGCAATTTTCACACTTTCCTCTGGGGCTGTTCAAGATTTAAAGGGAACGTGTCATGTCCGTTTTTGTTTTTAAACCGCCCTCAATATTATTTAGATCATGCATTGTGCATCACTAACCTGGTTTAAAAAAATAAGAGATACATGTATTTATCATAAAAAGCACATTAGATGCTCAGGTGTTTGCATTAGGTATCTACATGTTCAGTCATCGGCGTGGATACTTCGGCTGGCATCAGTCACGTCAATCCACTACAGTCAGACAGGTTTTTAAATGTAGTCACGTCTCCTGCATTGTAATATATTGACATCACTGAAGGTCCCGTAGAATGTCACCTATGCTGAGCTCCATTCATTAAGGTCACATGGTTATGAAATCATCACAGGTCCTACAGGTTTGGTATACTAAGCTTTGCCCATTAAGGTGACATGATTGTGACATCACCACAGGTGCTTCACCATCAGTTCCCTATAGCTGAGCTTCGCCCATTAAGGTCTCATCCTCACAGGACCTGTGGTGATATCACGGATATGTGACTGTAATGGACAGAGCTTAGTATAGCAAAACTGTAGGACCAGTGGTGATGTCACAACGATATGACCTTAATGAATGGCGCTCAGCATAAGTACATTTCTGCAGGACCTTCAGTGATGTCAATACATTACAATGTGGGGGAGTGTGACTATGTTTAAAAAAGTGCATAACTGAAGTGGATTGATGTGACTAATACCAGCTGAGGAACCACCCCAATGACTGAACGTGAAGTTACCTAATACAAACATCTAAGAGTCTAAATTACTTTCTTATGATAAATACATGGATTAAAAAAAAAAAAAACAGGTTACTGATACATAGTGCATGATCTAAATAATATTGGGGGCATTGTAAAAACAAAAAAGGACATGACAGGTTCCCCTTAAATAGACTAAGACACAGTCGCATGTATCAAAGTATCGAAGCATCTAATAAACCTGTGAGAAGGTCATTGTGAAGGGAGGAGGAACAGTGACATCCTCCCACTTCCAGCGATGTGGATGTGGCTCCCTGGTGCCTGGTCGCTGAGGAGATCTGCCTGTTTGACAGCTCCTCACGACCAGGTAACAACGCACCAACGATCCCTACAGGATCGTTATCGTTGTTGGGATCGGTTGCGTCGTTGTGTGGGATGGGAGCTTAAAATAGTCCCAGTGGCCAGTGTGAAAATTATAAGGTTACTAATTTGGTTTTTCAATACAGATTCAATATATGAACAAAATTAAATCATCCAATTTTTTTAAAACTTAGGTAACATAAAAAATTCAGTAGGTCATATTCTGATGAGGGCTTCCCTCTAAGGAGTTTTCCTGGGATAACATCACAGATAGTCTACTCTTAGGGTCGTTGTTGGTCCATTCCTCAGAAAAAACTGGCAATAAGTTGTTTATATGTCTCCACCCAATGAATGAGACAACGCTGCAATACTCAGAAGACACTGCAGACACAGCAACGTCAATGAAAGGGCATCATCACTGAGTCCATCACAAAGCTGATCAGAGTAGGCATGGAGGTGAATTGGACCTCATCAATCAGATACATCTGTGATCCAGGAAACCCCTTTAAAAAAAAAAACTCGACTTTTGCAAGACTGGTATGACTACTGTGAGACAGTGACCGGGTGATCTGTGACGGCTGGTATGTGTCTCCCAGGTTGTGCTCTCTCCACGTATAGGAAGCACTCCACTCCGGGTTCTTGGAGGATTTCCCAGAGGTAGGCACATGGTTAAAAGCTAGGCTCGAATTCAGGGTGTGGTTCTCTGAGTGGAGCTTCGGTCTGAGGGAAGACAGATGAGGCTAGTGAGCGGCCATGTCAAGAGAGTGTAGAGGTTGTGTGCTGATACAACAAGGCCTAGCCTCTCGGTGAGACCTGGATCGGAGAGACCCCGTGATAAGGGACCGTGTGCCAATATTATGGTTGTATGAAGTGTACCCGGCCGCGTACCGGAACCCGGAGGTTTGTGCATAACCTGAACTGTACCAATAAACCCGTGTGCTGTGGGAACAATTACCAGGGTCACTGCCTTTTTGTGTTGACAACCACCAGCGCTACCTCACACTAACCACAAAAGTTAAGAGACATTTAGCTTGAGGAGACAGAGAATGGACAAAGCTGTGGTTTTATTGAAAATAAGTCCATATATACCATGCCATGATTTACAGACCTGGAGGATAACATTAATTTATGGATTTAATTTCTACAATTTCAGAATTCTAGAAAACAAATATAAATCTAGAACTGAGATTTTCAGTTGTGCTGAACACCAGCATATATATGTATGGAGACTGAATGTCAATGGTACTTCTGAAACTCGGTATTCTTTTGGTATAGATATATCAGTCTGACGTACGACTCCAAGCTTCTGTCTGCAATTCAATAAGAAGTCTGGTTACATTTTTGTGTCATGTCTCTGATTTTTTCCAAGGTACTGCAATTCAGTCAGCAGTAAAAATAGTCCTTACGATAAATCTATATACTCAAGGTGACTGAGTCTCAAAGTCATGTCAGCACGTACAAAGACAGGAAAAAAAATAAAGGAAATTTACGCCATAAGGGACAGTTATCAACATGGATCCTGCCATAAAGCATCTATCACCACATCAACACGGGCATTGTGATGTCAAAATAAAGGACAACCTCGTGTCCCTGCAGAACCGTGATCTGATTTAGCCGCCTCTGAGCAATAGATATACTATGGCAAGTACTCCATCTAAGGCATTTAATGTCGTATGTGTGAAACCTGTTGTGTTTTTAAGGGGGGAAAAAAAGGTTGTTGTGGGTCTCTCCTGCGGGGAGAGGAATAAAATGGGATTACATCAGGTTAGGTCACGGGGACTAACGATAGATCTAATCATGGTGCAGTGTTCTGCCACCTCATAAAACACTTCATCACGCTGCGCCCTGCCACATGTTGCTTAGCAATGCTGCACACAACCTGAAAGCAGCAAAGCAAGGTGGTTTTCCAATCCAGTTTGCAGCAGTTTAAAGGGAGTCAACGCAGCCACACTACATCTGTTTCTGGAGCATCCAGAGAAGACGGCTATATGGAATAATACTCATTAGGCAGTATGTTCCCATTTTGATTACTAAACGTTTTAGAGACTGGAATGTAAAAACATCATGTGTTATAACAGACATACAAAAACACCTAATAAAGTTCACTGTTCATAGAATAAAAATAACAGAAATAAACTTGCTTCAAATTTCCTGATATTTATTTCCCTGTTGCTTATGTAGCCCCAACATATTCTGCACGGCTACATGGAGCTTTGCACTATTCACATTGGTCTCATTTAAAGTCGTGACTTACATACCTATTTTAGGCTAGTTTCACACTTGTGTACCGTTCTGATCAGGAAGAAAACGCATGCTTTTTCTTTGTCTGATCAGTACCAGTTGTGTATGCGCTTTTGGCCTGATCCGTCCCTGCATTTAGCTATGGAAAAGAGATAGAGAGAGAGATTTTCTGCCAGAAGTACCCAGAGGCATGCTCAGTGTGAAATACTGATGTGGCTTGCCCGCATCTACCTGCGCAAAAACCACGCAAAAACACTACATGATGCAGCCGGGGGTGAGCTCAAAACAACACACTCATTGGCATCCGTCAAAAATCTTATGCCACCTGATGTCCCTGCGTCCCCCTTTTAAAGGGATCCTGTCACCTCCAAAACGCCTCCTAAGCTATCAAAACATGTCCCTGCAGCATCCCATCACTAATCTCACACTCCTTTTGTCTCCTAAAAGCATCCTGTGAAAGTGGAGAAAAACGTTTATATACTCACTCATTAGTGATTATAATTAGCAGGGGCCATATTCTTTAGTCACCAGGGGTGTTGTTTTGCAGCTCTAGGATTCAGCCCTCTCTCTCTGTCTATGCTGCTGTGAAACTGAAACTGAAGGCAGGACTAATGATTTGCATTCTGTGAGTGATAGAGAGGGGGAGGGCAATGCCTGCACATCACAGCAAACACACAGAGACAGGGTGGATCCCTGGAGCTGCAAAACAGCCCACCTTGGTGACTAAAGAATAGTCACTGCTAATTATAATCACTAATGAGTGAGTATTAAAACGTTTTTATGCACTTTCACAGGATGCTTTTAGGAGACAAAAGGAGTGTGAGATTAGTGATGGGATGCTGCAAGGACATGTTTTGGTAGCTTAGGAGGCGTTTTGGAGGTGACAGGATCCCTTTAAGTATAAGGATGCATGTCTGATCAGGATGCCTCAGGATTTCAACAGATACAGACCCAAGACAAAAAAATTAAAGTGTGAAACCACCCTTTAGACATACAATCGGATCTATTTTATAGGAAGCCAAATAAATTCTTAGTATAACTTTGAAGTCCTGGGGAGACCAGAGTGCCCAGAGGAAATCCACGAGAACATGGGAAGGCCATACAAACTTTGTGCAGATGTTGTGCTTGGTGAGATTAACACGGGACTTCATAGCTACAGAAATTGAATGCTACCCATGATGTACATGATCTCATGATGTACATGATCTCAACAGATACGACTGTAATAAACACAACAATAAAATCCAACGTGTTTCATGGGAATTGAAGATGTGAATTCTTACTGCAATGGAGGGTTGTGACCATCAGGAGTTTTTTTCTCCCTCCCAATATATAGTGTTGGTTCATAACATGGAGGCTCAGGGGAAAAAATAGAGGCTTAGCAGATTCAATATTAGTTATTTTATACATTTACAAGAGCAAAAATGTTCAATAACGTAAAATAAGTCACAAATAGGGCAAATACAGCACAGTGAAGAACATAGGGGTACTTAGTAGGGCACAGATGCGAACTGCCCCTGTAAGTGCAGGAGTGTGGGGCACTGTGGCTGTTTCCATGACTGGTTATGACCCTAAGAGTTAATAAAAGATGTCCCTCCCCTTCCCATGCAATGTGCCCCCTCCCCTCGATCACACACATGGTAAGCCCACAGGTTTATAAGCTGGTTTCTTCGGCCCGTTAGGCCTCTCCCCCTCATTCCAACCCAGGGCAAGGATCACACTCCCTTCCTCCCTTAAAAAGGGTTTTGAGATGATCTATGTTTTAAGTCGCAGCATTTCAAAGTGTGTCTGGGTGAAGGTAAACATGCATTGGGAGGTCGGCGGTGGAATGTTTCAATACTCTCGGGTTCATAAGTGGTGTTCAAACCTTAAACGAGCTATGGTCAATATTTTCCAAACCAAAGAAAAGATGAGATGGTGCTATGTTTTATTCATCTCCATTAAAGTAGTTAATTACATAATTTGGTGTAGTGTCTTCATTTCATGGGATGGGGCAAATAGTGGTTGGGTCTGGGTAGTCTCATTAGGGAACTCCTTGGAGTTTTTCCTATTTTTCCCATCCCTCAGTTTATAGGGTCAGAGATCCAGATGACATATGGGATCGCTAAGTGGATGTGGTGGTGTATCTGGACTCCTGCCATTTTTGGTGAGACCATTCTATATATCAGTTATAAATATACTGATCCCACTAGTATCAATTGGTAAAATGACCACTGTCATACCAAATATATGATTTATGTTGTGTTCATTTTGTATGATTTATGTATACACTAGGTGGAAGTTCTCCATTGTTGGTAAAGTGACCAAACACACATTTGTGTTTTTTTATATTGTTTTTTTCACATTGTGTTTTTTGCTTCTTTAGTGTACTTGAATCAGTGGTCCAGCCCTATTGACACCATTATAACTATTTTAGTGTCTATGTTCCCATGACCTTACCTGGGGTGTCTTAATTGGAAGTAATAGTGGTTTGGACTTATCATACCATTTAATTACTGGGAGATTGTTATCATATATCTCTGAATATCTTAGGAATTGAGATATTAAAAGTATTGGTTATTTTACCTACCGAAACAAGCATTCTGTTACTAATAGATAGTGTAGAGTTAATTTTCAGGCATCATTAAAACAATGAATTCATACATCATTTAGTTTGGTGAGAGCAGAAATGATTGAGTTGAGTAAAAGTCTGGATCATGCCCAGTATTGCTAGCCCCCAGGTACACCCTCAGAACCGCTGGAAGCATGATCCCTATATTTACTGCATTACCATATCATTACGTTATATAAGGCACAGAGTACTTTGTGTCTCAGAGGAGCCCATTTAATGACACGGTGTATTGTATTTTCTGGTTATGTGCAAAATTCATATTCTATGTCGTGTGGAACAATGATGCATACACAACCTTGCTTTGCTAGGACACAAGATATTCAGAAGACGTAAAGAAGATGTAAAATACGAAGCTCACAATATGTGTTCTCTACAACCAGATCCTTAGTAAAGGATCGGGAACCAGGAACCAAGGTCTGGATGGTGAGGACAAGTGTACTTGGTCTGACTGGGCGATGCCTGCAGTCTGGCAAAGGATGCACATTTTATAGTTATTGCTGAGCTGTACAGAGCATGGCATGCCAACCTTAGTTGTGGAAATGTGATGATGTAGTAAAGGAAGCTTACTGGCTCACTGACACCACTAAATTCACGTCTTTGATGGATTTAAAATTTCTACTTACTAGTGCAAGAACGAGCTTTACAGTCTGGAAACTATTATGGCCTGGCTGCAGAACATAAAGGAGAACACTCCGGATGGAGAAGTAACAGAGAATGACTTTTACAAAGCAATAAGAAGTGATACTGCAAACATCAAGAACCTCAGTTCTTTAATTATGACCCAACTAATTAAGTCAAGTAAGTGTAAGCATATGATTTTTTTCCTTTTGAAAGGAAATGCTGCTGTATATTATTGGCAGAAATACAAGACTGACCCTTGGATTTCCACTGCGGAATCGCTCTATAGTAACCAGTTATGGTGTCCATACAGATATGAGACCTACTGAAGCAATAATTGAAAACAACTGTGTAACGGCAATGCAAATTCACCATTGAAAAAAACGGGAAGGGATTTTTTTTATCGGTTTTCACGTGGATTTTCATGCTGAATTCATGCAAAAATCAGTATAAAAATGTGTTAACAGAGGTTGTCATAAGGAAAAAAATGATATTATGTGATAATCTGCGAGGAGCGCTGGGGTACAAAGATAAGGGGAATCATTAAGGGTTAATAAACCTCTTTATTAAGGCACTACCACAACACATTTCAACAATGATTTGTTGTCTTCCTCAGGCGGCCGTCACACGCTGAGATATCGCTAAAGATATCGTAGACGATGTTAAATTTGCATATCGTCCGAACGACGCGCAAAATCGCTCATCACGACGCTACACCCACAGACATCGCTCAGACGATTCCCCGATCCACCCATCCAGCGATCGTCTGAGAGATGCAGTTATCAGCAGTGGACATCGTTCAGCTAAAGTCACACAGAAATCTCCTAAACGATGTGGGAGCAAATGTGGGCGTTATTGGAGCCCATAGGCGTGGTACATGGGCTCCAAGCTGCGCCCCTCACTACACCATTGGTGCTCAGTACTGCGTCCTCATTGGGTCAGATGTCCTTTGAAACATGGCGGCCTCATCCCCACAATGTCCTGTGATATTGATCGTAATGTATATGTGTGCTGTAGCACATAACTAAATTGCAATGGGCAAAACGTACAGCCGCGTTATGTGTGCCGCGCCCGCCAACATTGTGTGGGTATATGACAAGGTGGACACTATATAGCAGGGTCGGGGACCACGCAGAATCGATTATCAAGTTGACGCAATTGGGTGCACAGTTCGGAGATATTGTGCAGCCGACGCCTATGTGTGGTGCTGAAGACAGAGCTTTCAAAATGGCGCCCTGTGAGGGCAGCCAATGGCAACGCATCATCTTCCACCAATGCGAGCTAGTGGTGAAGCAGCCAATCCGAAACCATTTCGTTGCACGAATCACCACTGAGGAGGTCAGGCAATAGGAAACTCCTGACACGCCTACGTGATGGATTTTGCCATCGCTGAAATCACACGTTTCGTGTGATGTCGGGAATTTACACGTGTCGATTGTGCGTATTTAATTGGCCGATATCGTCAGATCTGAGAACCGAACCTCAGATCACGATTTAGAGATTTGATCAGATATCGCTCGTCGTATCTGGCCGTCACACGCACAGACATCGCTTACGCGATGTTTAATCTGCCGCTTTCAAGCGATATCTTGCACGATATCTCAGCGTGTGACGGCCGCCTCAGGTGGATCCACTCTCACCCATGGGGTGATGTGGATTGGAGCTTCGGGTGTCATTGACATCTTTTGAAGTGGCCCAAGACTGCAGGACCTGGGGTGACGTAATATCCCTGTGACGTGCGGGTCATAAGACCGGAGACCCACGTGACCAGCTGGGAACTGGATTACCGCTGCCTTGGAGCTTGCATTACACCGGGAGCACCTGAGACACGCATTACTGAGGTTGTGCAGAGGTGCACAATCTCATCAGGTGAGAAGCGGTCCTCTCACTCATCCTTAACCATTTCTCCTACTACATCATCAGGTTCTCCCTATGGGAGCACTTCTCCCTCTCTTTTTTATCTTTCAAAAGAGGTCGTCATGACAGTCTGCAGTGACATAGTGACTTGTGAATCCTCACGTTGTACACAGCGTGCAGAGAGGATTCTCCAGTGCCGGTGGCAAGTATACATGGTCCTGACCACATTCAGACTAGTCATGCGTAGGATTCACAAGTCTGCAGCCACAAAAAGTGACTGCAGACTTCCATACAAAGTCACTGAAATAATAACGTCAAGGGGTCTAGTAAGCACAAGTGACTTCAACAATGCAGGGTGCAGAAATGAGGTCAAGTGGCCACAGGGTACAGAAATTAGGCAGACCAAAGGAGTGCAAATTGAAATGCTGGTCTCCAGTGTTTCAACAGTGTACAATCAGCTCTTAGGGTAAAGTGACTGCAGAAACAATGGACAAATCTAAACCACGAGACATAAACTCTTAGGGCCATGTTACACCAGGTGACGTCGGCGACAGGCGGGAGCGCGCACGTTTTTGGCGCCACGCCAGCGTCACATATTTACATGTTGCGACACCTCCGGCGACGCACCGCGATCTGACAGGTGGCGTTGCCGCCTATGGCTCCCATCGCCTGGCAGATCGCCGTCCCCCATTTAAATGGGGCGATGTGTATACATCACCCCAGAGCGGTCGCCTGGTTTCAGAGCCCTGATGTGAAACTAGGCGACCACTCAAATGCGTCACCCTCGCCCAGTCACATTAGGCGACGCATTGGCGATGTCGGCGGCTATAGACCACGCCCCAGCGTCGCCTAAAAAAATCTCTGCCGACATCGCCTGGTGTGTGACGGTACCCTTAAGAGTTCACTTATATTGGTGTATAAAAAAATTGGTCCCAATCTCATCCAGAAAACTGGGACTAGTGAAATTCGTTAGGTATTTCATATGCAATGCAAGTCCTTTGCGAGTGTGCAATTATTTTGTTACCTAGCATCCATACAGCATTTGTATGTAATGCGTTTTTTCTCAACAGCAGTCATTTACAGGCCCATTTACAGTGTTGTGTGCTACAGAATGATAATGTAATTGTAAAAAAAACAGACGCTACTAGGATGGCTTGTGTGGCATCAGGTTTTATTTCTCGCACCCACAGACTTGAATAGGTGAGTCTCGTCTAATTTACACATTCACTCACAGCTTGCTGCAATTTTTCTTCAGGCTGAAAATAGCTGAGAACAAAATCGCAGATCAGCACTGACTCATTGAGTAACATGGGACCATTGCAAAACCTTTTTTTCTTGCAATGCACTCCTTTGAGTTATACACCGGTGAACCCTAAAATGTTATCACCACGGATTGATATGAGAATTGGAGTAACATATCATCACAACGTCTCACAGGTCATGTATAAAGTCAAATATTTCAGATAATTATGACATTTTGAGACAAAAACCTAAAACATCAAATCTTGCTTTACTTCTCCCTCTTGACCAAGGTTGGATCATTAATAGATTCTGGGAGCTATTTTCTAACGAAGGATCAAAGAACTTTGCCGTGTTTCTACATAATATGCAAAACTTCTAAAAGTTCACCTTAATGTCATTCAGCTTTTTCCTCTTTCACTTCTTTATTTAAATGCTACCAAATTCTTAGGAAATTGTATTAAGATTTTATCGATTTTACTGCCTGACCTCCTTTTAAAATCTTTTTCTCCGGGTCAGAATTTGACAGATCTAGGAGATTCGGACATCCTGTAAATATTCTGTACACTGTAAGATGTCTTCCTGTAGTGTTAATAACTTGAGTCTCCTTTACAGAACACAGTCCTTCTGATCTCAGTAACAAGAGGTCTTGATGTGCCAAGATCATGCCTCTAGTTGTGTATTTGTAGTTAAATAATATGATTTGTGTCTACTGAAATAAGCTAACCACAAATGTGGGGAACTTGGTCAAGAACTGGTACATTGACACGTTCAGCAAATAGAAATCCATCTCATAGAGGCTTGGCATCTCGGTCAGCAAAGCAGTCAACAGGTATTTTAGTGGCTCTCCTATGGCAAGGTAGCAAATCATTAGTACAAAGTTGATTATTAGTCTTTCACTTTAAAGTTTTTTTCAGACTTAACATGGTTCAAAGTGGTTAAAAGTTATAAAAAAATGTGGTACTTATACTCCGCAATCCATGCAGATCCAATTACAATGCTCCCTTGGTCATCACTGGACTCTTCTGGAAATGCTTTCTCAGCCAATAAATGGCCACAGTGATGACCCACCACAGATATTTTCAAACATATTTTGGTGTGTGGAGGATGAGACCAAAAATCATAGAGTAGCAGAGGTAAGTGCTGGTAAGGGAGCTGTCAGAGATCATTGGGGGGAAGCATTTTGATAACTGGAAACTGCCCTTTACACCTTTAAAGGGATTCCGTCTGTAACACAAACCCTCCCTCTGAGGGGTGCTTCATACTAAGCGATCTCGCTGATGCGTCACAGTTTTTGTGACGCAACAGCAAACTCGCCAGCGATCTCGCTGTGTGTGACAAGTAGCAGCGACCAGGCCCCTGCTGTGAGATTGCCGATCATGTTGGAATGTCCTGGACCATTTTTTGATCGTTGGGGTCCCGCTGGGTAGCATGCATCGGTGTGTTTGTCGGGACAACAACCAACGACCTCAATACTACAGGTCTGAGTGACAGGGTCCCAATGACCGCTGTATCACTGCTGCATCGCTGGTGAGATCTGACTGTTTACATCTCACCAGTGATCCCTACCAGGTCGTATCGTTGTTGGGATCTCTGTTGCATCGTCAAGGGTGACGGAGCCTTAAACCACATAACGGCATTAGGCTTTCGAAATATAAATCCATCAACACCTTCATATCTTTTTTTACTATGTTGAAATCACAAATAATAATTAGCATTTTAATTAAATGCAAATGATGTGTTAAGTGCTCTGGGACTGTCAGAGCACTCAACAATCACTGCCTTCCAGTCCCCACAGCACAGTCTCCAACATAAATGTTAACTCACTGCTTGTGTGACATCAGGCACTAGGCAAGGAAATCAGACAGTGACCATCAATCAAGCTGACAGAGGGGCTGCTGGGCGGGGAAACAATTTTAGGTAACAGAGAGCTGTTAAAGAGAACCTGTCATCATGATTTAGCATGCTAAAGACATGGCATGGCCATAATGGCATTGTTATACAGATTCAATAGATACATTCAGTGAAGAAATTTGCATTCCTGGTTGTTCTTCAATCTAAATTAGAGTTTTGGGTGCAGTAAGTTTTCAGAGCATTGTTGAGGGACGGGTGGGTAAGGTCTTCGGCTCTACCATCGCCCCGCTGCCTGCGTTTGGTGTCTGTATGTGCCTCCTTTTTAAAATATGCACCAGCACCGTTCCACCACAGTCTTCAGTATAATAGCATTGGGGTTAAATCAGCGCATACACCACCAGCTACGCCATTTCACCACGCACGGGGGTGAATCGTGCAAGCTCCATCTGCATTGACACCGATGTGAACTTTAAAAAAATAGGCACCAGAGGATCCGAACTCCATACACACAGTCCTGCACCAATGCATCAAGTTTATTGCACTTAAGTGTTAATTGTGGGTTAAAGAACAACCAAGATGGCGATTTGCTTCACTGGAGGTATCAATTTAATCTGTATCACAGCGCCATTATAGTTGGCCCTTTCCACATCTGCCTATGGGCTGCGTTTGCATTCCCATTGCATTTTTACCACAAACGCAATTGAAACGCTTCCAAAAACACTATGTCACAAAACACTTTTGTGTTTTCAATGAATTTTGCATTGAAATCAATGGGCGTGTTTTTGGATGCGTTTCAATTGCGTTTTTCGGTAAAAACTCACATTACTGTCCCCATTGGGGCTCACATTCTAAATCCCTCATCAGTATGTCTTTGAAGTATAAGAGTAAACTAAACTATCCAGAGGAAACCCATGCAAATACGAGAACATACAAACTCCTTGAGATGTCGTCCTTGGAATCCAGGACCTCAGTGCTGCAAGACTGCAGTGCTAACATTGAGCCACCGTACAATGATAACCACTGAGCCCCCGTACAATGATAACCACTGAGCCACCGTACAGCGCTAAACACTGAGCCATCATACAGCGATGAACACTGAACCAACCTACATTGTTACCACTGAGCCACCGAACAGTGCTAACCGCTGAGCCACTGTGCTGCCCATATAAAATACTTTTTACGCTGGAATGCAGTAACATTTTCCTCCATTAATAATTTTAATCAGTATGAAATACCTTTTAATTATTTGCAGCTAACTACACGTTATCACCTGGCTATATCCAGGATGTGAGATCATATATTACCTTAAGGGGCCCAGAATGGGGACATTACCCCCATAACAGTGTCAGCAGCAGATTCCCCCCCCCTCCCCAACAGTGCGATAGAACCCCATTTTTTTAGCCCAACTTTTTTCCCCCTATTTTCCTATTCTGGTTGCATCATATAGTCCGGTGTGTCTTATAGCCAAAAATATGATAACTGGTTGTCTAGGATTAGATAATGGTATATTCACATGTTGCAGATTGGTTTCACAAATATGTATCTGTCCATAAGCGAAATCTGGTATTGCATTCCATTGCATGAGTTTAACTGCAGTACCCATGCACATGTAAGAGGCACTATTTTGGGAAATAATAATTATTCTAGCATACCATTCACTACCAGACATGTATATCATGTCTATAATATATATTAAACAAAAATATAAATGCAAACACTTTTGTTTCTGCTTCCATTTTTCATGAGCTGAACTCAGAGATCTATGGGTGCTTTCACATTCACAATAATTAGCAGGGGGCTATATTCTTTAGTCACCAGGGGGTGTTGTTTTGCAGCCTGAATGATCCACCCTCTCTCTGTCTGTGCTGCTGTGATGTGCAGCTGAGGCAGGACTAATGATTTGCATTCTGTGAGTGATAGAGAGGGGGGAGGGTAAAGTCTGCACAAGCAGAGCACACAGACAGAGAGAGGGTGGATCTGGAGCCTGCAAAACAGCCGCCCTGGTGACTAAAGAATATAGCCCCTGCTAATTATAATCACTAATGAGTAAGTATTAAAACGTTTTTATGCACTTTCACAGGATGCTTTTAGGAGACAAAAGGAGTGTGAGATTAGTGATGGGATGCTGCAGGGACATGTTTTGCTAGCTTAGGAGGCGTTCTAGAGGTGACAGGATCCCTTTAATCAGGTAACAGGTGCAAACGGATCTTCGATCTACCTGCATCTGTTAAAGGCACATGTTGGCTGATCAGATCAGAAGTGCAGGGACAGATGTGGTATCTGTGAGTGAATCCGTGGGACATGACCAAAGAGCACATGAAGGGACTGAATATACGTATATATATATATATAGATACTATATATATATATATATATTTATTTAGAGAATATATCTCCTATATGGTTTATTTCTAAATTATTATTCTACATCTATCACATACGTTAGATTCTGCTATAAGCTTCACCTCAATAGTGAAGATAGTTTTTAGCAGACTGTATCCGTTTTTACTCGTCAATTTGACTCGTCAAAAAGTATTTGCGCATACATTAGCACTTCATTAGCAGCCTGAATCCTATGCCCTAAAAAAGGTAAAAATGACAGTGTTCACTTTGTGGCATCACACCATATATCTGTCTTCTTACAGTTTTTGGTTTTCAGAGTATTTACATGTAAGAAGGATATAATCACCATTTTCGCAAAGACAAATAAAACAAATGTACAGAATATAAATACCATCAGTTCTTCAAAGTGATAGTAATTGTGTTGAAGTAAAGTATGTACCGGCTTATTCTATTCCATAATCTATTATTACATTAGAACAATCCACTCCATAAATTAGTCTTCCAGAGCCTCCAAATGCTGCTGTCACCAAAGGCCATTGAAAACAATCCTTTAACAGCTTGAGACACCGGAGGTGTGAAATCAATGTACTATTACTAAAAATGAAATTTGTTGGAGAATTATATTTAAATTATGCAGAAGAGTCTGCATTAACGAATGTGTTCGTGCATTATCTATGTGTCACTAAGTGCAGTAAACTTATTTCAATCATTTACCGATGTGCTGAACAATCAAAGTGAGGACAGAATTAATGGAGCAATGGAAAGATTGAACAATACATTTATCAAATTATAGGAAAATCAAGAATAAGCAGAGCTGCCAGAGTGTTTATCTGGGTATCTAGGTTATCTTAATATCTACTACGTGTACTCTAAGCATTGGCTTGGGGGCCACTTCGCAGGTCTTACCAATAAAATGTCTGTTGTCCTTCGCGCATAGTGGTCTCTTGTCTGTAAATGACTGTGCATATGAAACAAAAGTTGTCACAACCGCGCCAGCATCTTCAGCCAACAATCTCCTGTATGAAAGTCTGACAACTGTGCTCTAAAAGTTGTCAAGATCATAGACAGGGCATGTTGGAAAAAAAGGGAAACAGTCACATAGAAAAAAATTCTTTTAACCTGCAGATAGGGGATTAATCTTAGGTTAGAAGAATTCTGAACCTCTCCGAGCCTACCAACCTCCTCTTCTTCTGATTGATGGGGATAATGCCTCCTGCGTTATCCACTTTGCGCTCTTCAATATTTCACCTTTATAGAGGTTTCTCTGGTTCACGCAGGCGCACTGTGCTCTGCCCTACTGCAGGCAATGCCTAAAACTCCTCTACGCCTGCATGAACCACTCAGGCCTCTGCGCAAGCACAAGATTCACCCGAGTATATGAACGATGCAAAAGAGTTCATCCTGAGAGCCTTGGTGAAATCTCACACATGCGTACAGACCTCAGTGGTTCGCGCATGAGTAGATACGTTTTTGACTCTGCCCACAGTGAGCCGGAGAAGGCTCTGCGCAAGCACAAGATTGTAAAGCGTGATGTGTATAACACAGGAGGCGTTAGCCACATCAATCAGGAGAAGGAGGGCAGGATAATAGCCACCTTCTTAGACTGTGGCATATGTGCAGCTTAAGGTGCTTTCTTTTAGTTTAAAACACTAAACTCTGATGACAGGTTCACTTGAAACCCCGCTGCTGGGAGGAAATTATACTTAATCCTCCCGGCAGCGTTCCGGTTTCAGTTATGCTACGGTGCCAGGCGGGTTCAGTCACCGCTCTGTTCATGGAAAGCACAGGTTGTAATTGCGCCTCCTGCACTGACTGAGAGCTTTCCCTAATGCAGAGTGACTCTCAGTCAGTGTGCGGAGCGTAGTTACAACTGCTGCTCTTCATAAACAGAGCGATAACAGAACTTGCGTCGGTCCGCCTCCATGGTTGAAACCGAAACACTGCTGGGAGCATTAAAGTTAATTTCTTCTCGGCAGCGAAGCTTACTGTGCAGGCTCTGGGTTGGTCCAGAATATCAGCTGATTTGCTGCACCCTCCATTAAATCCTGGGTAATCAGAGCTGAATTCTGTCATGGTGCCTCTGATTGCTCTGGCAGTCCACAGGTTGGAAGGAGGAAGGCAAATGTAAGTCGAAAAGATAACTAGGTGGATTGAAGGGTTTGTTTCTTAATGGCCGCTTTACAGTCCCAATATCGTTCCGATATTGGATACAACGGCACGGGAGCGTGCACGTTTTTGGCACTAGTCCAAGATCGCATAGGAGATGTTACACAGGGAGATATCGGCAGGCTACTCAACTGCGATGTCTACGCCCCCTCCTTTGCGCTGTGTACGAGCGACCCAGGAAGACCATTTAACATGGGAGTGAATAGGGGAAGTTGTGCTCCAAATCGTAGTTGCGCTGTCACACAGCACGATCCTGCCAGATCGTCAAGTCAATATCGGCCAGTTGGAGAGCCTGCACAATTCCCCAACGATATTGTTTTGGTATCGTTGCTGCGTCGCATTGCTCATTTACACCACACAACGCACGAACGATATCGGCGGGAACGCCCGAACCACGTGACTTTTTATCGTTGTTGGACAACGATATCGTGCCGTGTAAAGCGGCCATAAGTCCAGCTATGGAGTAGTTAGCAGAGGTGGTTGTAGTCCCATAAGAAACACGGACACCATAGATTTCTTGAAGATTAAAGGCCCTTTCACATCAGCGGTTTATGCTGATGTGTGGCAGATCCGGCAGGTTAGCGCCACATCTGCCGCCTAAAGGATGACTTGCTCTTGGATCCGGCAAGCACCATGCATTGTCTATGAGGCTTGCGGTCCAGTGCGGCAAGTGCGGTTCTGCCAGATGCGGCAGATCCAGCATTTGCAGCCACAAAAAAAAAACGCTGCAAGTAAGGTATAAAAAAATAATCATATTTGGTGTTTTCATACAAAGCTTATACAGAAGAAAACAAAGCAACTAACTGTATAGGAAAGGGGAAAAATAAGTATTCTCTCGGGCAAAAAAAGAACCAAGACATGCCATAAAAGAAAATATAGCTTCTACATAACAATGCAAGAAAGCTTCACCCCATTCAACAGAGCAACAGTCCCACAGACCAGTCTATGTGGCTATATATTTTTTATTGGGCTCCAACCTTATTATATTCTCATGAATGTATCTTTGTTCTCAGTATGAGTAATCTTCATCTCTTGCAGCCAGATTTCTCCATAAAACTTGATTTGATTCTTAGTGTAACCAAAGTACCTCACAGGGGTGCAGCCACATAAGGGAGATTTAGGCGCTCTGTTAAAGAGGACAAGGATTGTCTGTTTCCCCGCAGAAGAAGAAAGAACAGTCGGGGGTCATTTAAGACGTCTCTAGTTTGATATAGGGCAGTTACTGAAGGTGAATGATAATGAGTGGTCGTAAGAAAATGATCAACCCAAAATGGAAGAGTCACCCATGTCTGTATGTATGAAGATGTCTGCTTACACTAAACAAGTAAAGCAGATGTTTGCATGAACAATATAGTTCCTGAACAATGGCTTAATAGCAAAAGCTTTGTGTTAGAACATGTATCCGATCAGAGACGCATTCTTCCAGAAACAGCACGAGTCGTCCCCTTGTCCTGTGTGTGGTATTGCAGCTCAGGCCATCACTGAGGTTTCACACCATAGCACCTATATATATATATATTACCCCCTGTATACGCACATGTTATGTATTTGGGCAGTTTTTTACCTCAGGATTTGTAAGCCAAAACCAGGAGTGGAGCAATCAGAGGAAAAGTATCATAGAAACACGTCACCTCTTCTGTATTTATCACCCACTCCTGGTTTAGGCTACAAAAACTGAGGTAAAAAACTCACCAAATACTCAACACATGCACAAGGCCTAAAGCTGTCAAATCTTCTTACAGCATGAGACACCCTGAGTAAAGAAGAGTAAAGAAAATCCTGACTAGAAAAAGTTTTCACATTTTGATATAATGACATTAAAATTGATGTCATGTGAACATATACTAATTGTGTTTCACACATTTGTTTCTATGTGTGTTGGCAAAGGTTTTTCTGATCTCATCTTTGAGTCTAAAACTGAGCCAAGATAGGCGCGTGTGAAACACGCCTCAGGCAACTTTTCTGGCTGTGTATGGCTCCACAGTCCCATAGAACTGAGCCATATGGCCTCTGTATGTTTCTGTAGGGGGTCTGACGGGTGTCATACATGCAGAGAAAATCACACGGCAAGCTTTTTTCTTGATTCGTATGGTATCTGACAGAAAAACCTTTTTATGTCACATGAAATTGGAGGCATGCGGAGATACAGCAAAGAAGACATACTTGAACCAGCAGCTATATACATAATACAACCTCAGATTAAAAAGTTACAGCTAACAAATCTTACAGTAGGTAGGCTTGGTCTAGCTTTTAAGATTTTAGATACAATGTATCTAGATATCTAGAATTTAGGGAACTTCAATGGCCGAAAATGAAATAATCCACCAATAGAGAGTGAACCATTGGAATACATTGGTACCTGAACACCACTACCGGTATAACCAATATGTAAACCCAATTTGTGAGCCACTTCATAGTATTAAGCTCTAAAATTAGTCATCTCTATATAACTACATCCAAACATGGGTAACATACATGGGTGTTTTTGTATACTACTAATATAAGATTTGAAAAACCCCAGTTTTATTTTTGATTATGGTTCAATTAAAACCCAAGGCAGCCCACACTATGTAACCACTATTACTCAGAGTGATGAGGCAAAGGAAACAGCCTTATTATCTGGTTTGTCATGTTCGGGGTGTGACACCCATCCCTGCCTGTACAGATTACCAACTAGAGTAAACAGTCCCCTTCATTTGGGAGATTTCAATCACAGCCACATCCATTTGTCACCGCTAATCTCTGGGACACAAAACAGTACTTGTCCCTCATCATCTCTGCTCAAACTTACGTGACATTGACTCAGTACATTACCAGGTAGTGATCTGCAACTAGTCATTAATTGGTTAATACCATGCATATACTGACACCTACATTTGTCATGAGTCTTTATCCCAAAACCCTTCCATTTATTCTGGAGGATTCAGTTCAGCATATTACATGGGAGGGTAGATGAATATTACCAACTACAGCCAAGCAGATCATTGCTGGACCTTCCTTCTAATAAAAATTTATACTGATTCCAGTAGAATATGGAAACAATCACTATATCAACTTTGTGTTTTGTCTTTTATTGACCTGGGAATTCACAATAGTATTTCCGTAGGTGTATCTCTTAGCAATTGTTGACATTCCAACTCTCTCAAGGAGGTGATCAAAATAATTTGCAAGCCCCTAGTCCAGCTCCCACATCGGTAGCCCAGCGAATGGCCTTCTTTCCGATAGAATTCCCATTGCGTCTTCTGATTTGTTGGACCAACGCAACGTCATTGTTATGCCTTAACGCCCTCATGACTTCAAGCCAGGTCTACTAGTCAGAAGGATCTGGCAGGTAGGAGGTGGGCTCTGGCCCGGTGGCCACAGACTTCTGATGGATCTGTTGAATCCTTTTAATTATCTACTACCACACGTCACTCCCAGACTCTGAAATAACAAGCCTGCCTAATTTGCAGAATGATTTCTCATGACCCTGTATTGTTGGAGAACATCAGGCCTCATTCACACCTCTAGTTTTTTATACATGCACTTGTCAACAAATAGCAAATAGCCACATTCTAGGCTATAGCTGTTTTCATGTGCCCTTTTCTGACACTGAGTGTAAACATGCCCGATTTTATCCTGATTCTAATGGTGGGTTTACACACACCAATCATTGTATCCAATCTCTGAACCAATCTCTGGTTGCAGTGAAATCATGGACAGATTGCTCCATGTTGTACACAGCCACAAAATGGAACTATGTGTCCATGATTTCACTGCAACCAGAGATTGGTTCAGAGATTGGATACAATGATTGGTGTGTGTAAACCCACCATAAGACTATTTCTATAAATGGATCCATATTGAACATTTGAATGTGAATTTGACCTTAGACAGTATTGCCGTTCAGGAGCCATGGAGAGCGGAGGTCATCATGGTTGCCTTAACATGTGCAGTCACAGACAGCATTACCCGTTACTGAGTATAGGAGTGCCAGGCTGGCTCTAATGGGGCATGGGACCCACACTACAACCTAAAATAAAGTTGACATGTATTCAACGATTCATTTACATTACCAATGTTGTAATGTAAAATAAATATAATATAAAATAATGATAAACAACAGTTACTAAAGATAAAGAGAAGTAACGGAATGACCCCTGAGATGCGGGGAGCCTACGACCAGGTGCCCTCATTACTGAACCCTAATACGAAGGCGATGCTGCACTACATGACCTTTAAATTACATTATTCTTTGCAATTAAAACCTCAGTAACTAAATATAAAGAGAAGTAACGGAATGACCCCTGAGATGCGGGGGGGCCCACGACCAGGCGCCCTCATTACTGAACCCTAATAACAGAGCTAGAACTGAAGGCGATGCCACACTACATGACCTTTATATTACATTATTCTTTACCATTAAACTCTCAGTGTAATCATTTTTCTATTAGGAATCTTTACACCGTTTTGCCGCTCAAAGGGCAAAGTAAGAAAACAACACAGAAGCACTTAGTACTTAGAACCATTATCTATGATTATTGAGGGAATGGTGCAGGGCCAGAACTCCCCAGACTACAATAAAACTTATAAATGAGCAGGTTTTCAAGTCTTTTCAGAGATTGTTGGAACTTGCAGACATTTCCATAAGCTTATGAAAATGCTGCAGGATTACCGGAGCAGAAGCCCTACGCGTACCACACTCAACAGTAACCATATCCATACAATAACTTCACATGGGACCTCTCTCTTATTTGCGTTTTATGCAAACAGCTAATTTTGCATGCACAAAGTAGTCTTTGTTCTGTTTTCTTCAGCAGCAGAGATTGTATAAACTGGCCTTCAAGTACACTGGTATGCAAAAGACTGGGTTGGTAAAGGATATTTTCATCCTTCGCACTTTCCATGGGCAGTGGTGAGGGATAGTCTAACCTCAGTCCCATAGAAAGTGAGAGTATTGTTGTCCTGCTCCAGACTCCATCCTTGTACACTATTCCTTATGTTCCAAAGAGGCCTCACCCAATCTAGGATCATAAAGCGTTGATGGAAAATACACTGTCCACAACTCTGTCCATTATTTATAAGTGGCAGAACCTAAAAACATGGTTGGTGCCAATGCGCTGAAGTCACCATTGTATGGCCGTGCAGCACTGTTTGTATGGCTGCCCTAATTATAGCGTACCTATAGGATCAGATGTACTGTGGATAATTGTAAGGTATAGCAAGAGACAAAATAGTTTTCACTGGGGTATCACGATGTGTTAGACAAAGTCTCTGGGGAAGCGTCATCACAATGTACGAAACCAGGCAGCCCTAATGAGTTAATGACAGGCTCAGCTCTGCTACATCATCTAATACTGTGCTTCTGTCTGTAGGACATTTGTGGATAAAAAGGGACCTAGAGTGCAAGTGTAGCTCTGTCATGACAATGCCCCACAGGCTAGGGGCCACATGTGGAGCCTGAGGGATGGCCAGGCCCGACAGCCCCCTGCAGAACCTCTTCTTTCCACATGACCAGGCGCTACATAGCACTGCAGGAACCAGCAATGTGAAGGGCAAACAGCATAATTAGTTCAATTACTGTTTTCCCACCACATAGCAACTTTATTCATCCAGACATACTAAATGAAGTCTAATTAGAGCCTCTGCAGAGAGGAGTTTGTAAATCTGAGAAATCTGGATCGCACCTAAAAAGCAGATAAATCTACTGGAAATCAGGAGCCATCAGTGGGATTTCTGGATTGTGTCCTATAGTAGGGCGCCCGGCATCCCAAACACAGGAGATCATAGACACCAGGATATATTAGTGCTATAGGAAGAATGGTGACATTTAACCCTTGCTTCCCTGCACTTCTAATGAAGCTTATCAGGCAGCTGGATCTCCAGCTGACAATATCTCTGCTACTGACTCCTAAGCCCTAAGTAAATGAACCATATAGATAGCAGACTCCTGCACTTTATCTTCCTGTGCCCATTAGGACAGGGCATTCTGAATACATAACTATAGGTCTACATGGTGATCAGACATGACAGAGGACAGACTTCCTAAATGTTGTCTGATCTCCTCTGCTCTATTATTAAACACCACATCCATACAGATCATACACCCAATATATCATGCACAGCTTGTCCTCTTCATAGTGATTGGGTACTTGGCATTATATGGGACCATCAGATGGTCAGCAGATCACCAGATCTCACCTGGATCTCATGGAGATGACCAGAGGGAGAGGATCAAAGTTGGACAAAGTTATCTCTGCTGCACTTGTAGTGCACGAAGCTTTGGCCAACTGAGCCATTAGGGGCAATGAGGGTGATCCGGATAAAGGGCAGGTCAGCCCGATGCCATTAACCCCTGAGCCGGTGCAGGAGTTCATCAGCCCGGTATTGGTCGTACTACACGTGGGCTCAGATACCGAGTGTTTGTCAAAAGTGTCCAGAGGTCTGAGGAGAATCACCGAGGACAGCAGTGTTATTCTGGGCTGGCTGCCCCCGGTGCCCGGTGCCCTACAATCAGAGCGATCGTTACCTGCCAATGATGAGCCAAAGTTGCCGCTGAGAAGCAGAGCCAGAACCAGGACGGGAGCGCTGGAGATCCGGGCTGAAGTCATTGCTCCTCGGCCACACTCCAGGGCTTCTCCCCGCACACAGAACCAGTGCTCTGCCCCCTCCCCGGCTGGCAGGGGTGCGAGCAATGGGTGCCGCAAACAGTCCGCTATTGTACGTACAAATCCACTGCCAAGTAGTTTCCAAGCGGCCGGGAAAGTGCAGGGGGCACCGCGCATGTGACAGCAAAGTTCCCCGGTGCCAGTCACTCAGTGTCCGGCAGAGGTGCAGCTAGCAGGGCATGTGTGCATCTCCCCTGCCTACTGCCACAATGCCAAGGTGTCCTGCGAGCAGCAGCACTAGCACCAGGGGCCCTGCAGGGGGGAGAGCGACGGCCGAGGGAAGAGAACGGAGGTGGGGCCACCACAGGGGGGAGCGAGGAAGGAGGGAAGGAGGATGGAGGGTGGAGGGAAGGAGGATGGAGGGTGGAAGGTGGAGGCAGGAGGGGTGGAGGGATGAAGGATGGATGGTGGAGAGATCGATGGTGCAGGGATGAAGGATGGATGATGGTGGAAGGGATAGATAGTGGGGCAATGGATGGTGGAGAGATGGATAGTGGGATGGATGGATGGAGAGATGTGTCGCACCCCCAGGGGCCAGGGTACTGAGAGCCGGAACGTTCTGTCTCTGGGGTGCCACGGCAACATGGCCCGACTCCGTGGTCCCAGGTGTGGCAATGTAAAAAGAAAGGGGAAAAATAAATAAAGTTTATGGGAATATTCATGATGCCACCCATGGGTCGTGGCCAGGGGTGAACCTAGCCTCTCTGCTGCCTGAGGTGCACCCCCACTAGTCATTTTTTTTAATCAGTAAAATAATTTGTTCATACAGATTTATATTTATCCTGTAAAAATGAGCAAATAGTGGACATTTTAGTTTACGGAAACAGAAAAAAAGATGTCCACACAAGGATGTCAGCGCCATCACACGCACATACAAGAACCACACAGAAGAATCCAGACAAGGATCATAATGGCAATGGGCTTGGCACAAGTTATAGACACTTAATGGTGACTGGCAGAGCTGTGGTCCAGTAGCCAAACACAGTCCTGCATCATTATAGCACAGGAGGCAGCACTGATTGCCAACCTCTGGTACACGCCTACAAAACTCTGACCACTGCCTGGCACTGACTAGTCAGACATGTCACCATGCCGCACCGTCCACACACCACAGGTAATGACCTGCAGTCTGAACATCAACAAGCCGCTACTGCACTAAGCTGGTAAAATGGCACTTCTCCAACAGACCACGTTTACTGCCGAATTGCTTAGCAAATCACAAGCACCGCATACGGGGCTGTCTGGAATTGATAACATGTCCTTCCTATTGGGTTGAGCAAAGGATGTGGGAGCAGGAAGGGGGAAGAGCACCACCGACCAACCGCTGCTCAGGAGAAACATGGCTGGATATCTGTATGTACCAAGGTGCGGCACTGGACGTGGTGTGTAAGTTATGGCCAATCAGTCCTGCAGCAGAGGGATAATGCATCCTGCATCATAGAAATCATGGGGCCCCATAGCAAAGTTCTAATTGTGCACCCTAAAAAAAACAATATTTGGCTAGGTCACATAGGTACATCTCTAACAACATTTCAGCCTTTACAAAGTAATTTTCCTCCTATTGAAGCTCCTACATTCCCCTTTCATTGCCCCTATAAAGTGTGATGCCAACAAAAGTGCCCCACAAACACTGTATGATGCCCCACAGTGCATTCCTCCACACGCACAGTATGATGACCCTACTGTACCTCATTCAACTACCCCAGTACAGTATGATCCCCCACAGTCCTCCATATAGAATAATGCACCCCCACAGTCCTCCATATATATACTGAACCCCATAGTCCTCCATATAGTATAATGCAAGCCCATAGTCCTCCATACCTCCATATAGTATAATGCACCCCCATAGTACTCCATATTGTATAATGCACCCCCACAGTCCTCCATATAGTATAATGCATCCCCTATAGCCTTCCTTATAATATAATGCACCCCCATAGTCCTCCATATAATGTGCCCCCATTGTTCTCCTATATTATATTGCACATTACATAGTTTCCATGAGTGTACTCACTGATTAAAAATAAAAGTAAATACTCATCTCTCTTCTCACTGCTCCAGTCTCCTCAGCATCTGCTCTGTCGCTCTGCACGTCTCAGCATAGTGGGGCTCAGTGATGACATCATCGTGCCCCGCCATGCTGAGCTGCAGAGGATGGACAGTGACGGCCGGGACTCAGGAGAAGAATCCTGCTGGCAGAGGCGGCTGGGACTATAGGAGTTGGAGCAGTATCCGCGGGGGGCTACCACTGGTATACACACCTTGTATGCACACGGCTCCGCACATCTCAGCACAGTGGGGCTCAGTGATGAACTCATTGTTCCCCGCCGTGCTGAGCTACAGAGGGCGGACAGCGGCGGCCGGGAATGGGGAGAAGAATGCTGCTGGCAGAGGCGGCTGGGACTGTAGGAGTGGGAGCAGAATCCGCGGGGGGCTACCACTGGTACACACACCTTGTGTGCACACAGCTCCGCATGCCCCGTACATACATGGCTCCGCTCCATACACCTTGTACACACTCGTCTCCGCTTGGTACACCTCATACACACTCAGCTCTGCTCTGTACACCTCGTAAACACTCGGCTCTGCTTCGTGCACCTCGTACGTACACGGCTCTGCACGTCTCAGCACAGTGGGGCTCAGTGATGAACCCATTGTGCCCCGCCGTGCTAAGCTGCAGAGGGCGGACAGTGGCGGCTGGGACTCGGGAAAAGAATGCTGCCGGCAGAGGCGGCTGAGACTTTAGAAGTGGGAGCAGCATCCGCAAGGGGCTACCACTGGTACACACACCTTGCACACACACTTGCTCCGCATGCCCCATACATACATGGCTCTGCTACATACACCTCATACACACCGCTCTGCTCCGTACACCTCATACATACTCGCTCCACTCCATACACCCGTACACACTCGGCTCCGCTCCGTACACCCCGTACACACTCGGCTCCGCTCCGTACACCTCGTACACACTCGGCTCCGCTCCGTACACCTCGTACACACTCAGCTCCGCTCTGTACATCTCATCACACTCGGCTCCGCTCATACTCTGTAACACTCGCTCTGCTCGTACACCTTATACACACTCGGCTCTGCTCCGTACACCTTGTACACACTCGGCTCCACTCCGTAACTTCGTACACAGTCAGCTCCGCTCCGTACATCTCGTAACACTCGGCTCCGCTCCATACATCTTGTACACACTCGACTCTGCTCCTGTACACCTTGTACACACTCGGCTCTGCTCCGTACACCTTGTACACACTCGGCTCTGCGCCATACACCTCGTACACACTCGGCTCCGTTCCGTACACCTCGTACACACTTGGCTCCGCTCCATACACCTTGTACACACTTGGCTCCGCTCCATACACCTTGTACACACTCGGCTCCGCTCTGTACACTTCATACACACTCGGCTCTGCGCCGTACACCTCGTACACACGCGGCTCCGCTCCATACACCTCATACACTCTCAAACTGCTACATCCACACTCTAAATCCCTCCTGACCCCACACATAAACTTCACTTCATCCACTTCTTCACCTCTTCACTCAGCCTGCATGATGGAGGCCTGCATACAGGGAGAAGCTGATCATGTGATCCTTGACTCCTCCACTCATTGACATCATCACAGGTCCAGTAAATGTGCGGCTCTACAGGTGGGCTCTCACTGCAGGGAAGTCGCGTAACACAGTCGCGCGGCGGCCAGGACTATAGGAGAGGTAGTGGCATCTTCAGGGGGCCACGTTACCACCAAGTGCCCTTGCGGATGCCACCCCCTGTCTACTAGCAGGGCTTGCCACCTGAGGCAGACACTTCATGTCGCCTCATGGAGGCCGTGGCCCTGGTCATGGCCAATATGGGCCACCGCTGCGGTCAGACCGCTGGGGATGATGGTGGAGGTGGCAGCCGGGATGGCGAGCCCTCCACGGGTAGGGCTTGGTTCCCCAGGGCAGATGGAGAAGGTGTGGACTTGATTGCAGTGTAGAAAACAAATGTGCGGCTCTGCAGGCGAGCCGCGGCAGTCTCTGTACCAATAAGTCTCAGACACAGACCTTGAGTTCACCGGGTACTTTACTTTCCTTGTTACTCAACGCACTGTTCACAGTGGTTCACAAGCACAGTTCTTTGTACACAAGCTGTGGACCGGGTACACGCAACAGTCACCGGCTGGGGCTCTTACTGCAGTGGGGACGGTTCCTCTGCGTCACTCCCCTCAGTGTACATCTCGGGTCCTTCTGTTCTCTCCGCTCTCATGCGTACTGCTTCAGTCCGGCTGTCACAGGTTCTACAGTGAGTCATCCCACACTCTGGGTCACTAGCCCTAGTCCAATGGCTTTGTCCTACTACGTACCGGTTGTTAGGTCTCGGGGACTTGGAGTTCCCGCACCCCGCCGGTTGTGTCGTGGTTAGGGGCATAAAGCGTTCCCGGCCACTTCTACAAGCCGGCTCTCTGGTTCTCTGGCCCAGCCACCAGTGACCCGTGTTAGTCAGGCTCACCTGGCTCCTTCTACCATCCACGGTTCCCAGCTTTTTGTGCTCCCAGCCGGCCATTAGTGGTGCAGGCCACTGGGCCCTTTTGTCCTCATATCTGTTAGTCAGTACTCAGCTGAAGGGTGTATCGGCTTGGGGATGCTTTCCCTTCTCCTCCATCCTCCAGGAGATCTCTCCATCCACTCCTCTCTCATGGGAAGCTATTGATCGTCTCGCCCAACTTAGTGTTCCTAGGTCCTTTCTGGAGCCTAGTTCCTCCACCCCTTTGTCCGGGTTCTCTCTACTTCCCACTCACACATAGCTACTCTTGCCACCCCTCGCCTGGCTTGAAGCGACTTGGGCTCAGGATCAGAGTGTGTGGGTGTTTTTGTGAGCTTACTGCCTTAACTGTCCCGCTAAAGTTCACCCTGTGGCCTTCTGGTCGCAGGGGCGCAACAGATGGATAGTGGGATTGATGGATGAATGATTTGAGAGATGGATAGTGGGATGGTAGGATTGATGGTGGAGAGATGGATGGTGCAGGGATGGATGAAATAGAGATGGATGGTGGAAGGATCGATGGTGAAGGGATCGATGGTAGGATAGATGATGGAGAGATAGATGATAGTGGGTTGGATGGTGGAGGGATGAATGGTTGGGGGTGGGAGGATAAATCGTGGGATGGATGGTTGGAGGGTCTGGGGATGTATGGTGGGAGGATGGATGGTGGGAGGATGAATGCTGGGGGGACTGATGGTGCAATGATGGATGGTGGGGGGGTGGAAAGTGGAGGTATGGAAGGTGGAGAGATGGATGATGGGGGATAAATCGTGGTGGGATGGATGGTGAGAGGGTCAATGGTGTGGGGATGGATGGAAGTAGGATGGATAGTGAGGGATAAATGGTGGGGGACTGATGGTGCAGTGATGGATAGTAGGGGGTGGATAGTGGAGGTATGGAAGGTGGAGAGATGGATGGTGGGCAGTTAAATGATGGTCGGGGGATGAATGGTGGACGGACTGATGATGATGGGATGACTGATGTTCTGTGATGGATGAAGGAATGACTACCTGACACACCTCTCCAAAGACAGTCTTACACACCTACACCTGCTCTCACTGTGTCCAGGGCTGGAACTTCTTACTGTTATGGACACTGTTTTCAGGGTTACCAACTTTTTTTTTTCTTGGACAGCTGATCAAAAAATCATAGATACACAAAATTTTTATGGACACAATATAAAACCATAATTATCATCATTATAAGTAATACATGTCTATGACCCATAATTCAGATATGAAGACGAAGAAACATAGAATGGTAGAATTGGAAGGGACCTCCTTGGTCATCTGTTCCAACCCCCTGCTCAAAGCAGAATATACTGAATCAGCACAGAATATGTCTAAATTGTTTCTTGTTTCTGCAAGATTGGGGAGTCTACTACCCATCCCCTTGAGCCCTGCACATAAAAAGCTGTCATCTGCATTCAGTCCAAGTCAGACATTGGACCTGTCTGGATCCTGGTCATTTAGGTACGCAAGAACGGAGGAAAAACCACTCAAACTGTGTCAAGAAACCACATCAAAAAGTGTCCAACTGAATGGGAAAACCAAAATCCCCCAACTCAACCAATACAATAGTCAGAACCAGTACAAGAGCTAAATATAAGTGAAGAACCAAAGGAGAAGGTAATCTCAACCATTTTAGGAGATTTCCCAGAAGATTGGTCTCAACAAGATGGAGCCATCCTAGTGCCTTTACTAAATTTCGACCAGCCAGAAGTGATGGTACAAAGGAATCAGGAAGAAATACCCGTTGCCAGAGAATCTGAGGATGCTGCAATCGGTACACCACACCTGCTAGCCCTGTAGTGAGACTAAGGCCACACAGACGCTTACCTGACATACCTGCACCATGCCCTTCACTAGAAACCTAGTGTGTAGATCACAAAGAAGAACACAAGGTCAACCCCCGTCTAGGTATGGAGAGTGGGCACAGTAATGTAAGGTAGAACACACTGAAAAGTAACATATAAATAGTAGTTGAAATATAATAATGTAAATAGTAGTGTTCAAAAGGGTAAAGAGTAGGCAAAAAATCAGGTACACAACACCAAAAGAGGGGTGAGCGGAGTTGGCGTAAGGAGCTGTCTAGGGAGAGTAAAAACTTGGCCAAGAGGTGACCCCAGGGCCAGGAGGCCTACAGCATTTATGACCGGTCGAGGCCCATATAGTACCTAGGACTCTTACGCTGAACACCCGTAGTAAATGTTGCTGTGTATATTGAACTGTTGAGCCTACAGAGAATTTACATTTAAGGACTTGTTGAACTTTTAGAAAGACTTTTCCCTTTGAACCTTTCCCCGGATTCCCATTTAAAAGGACAAAGTTACAAGTTACAAGACTGGTGTAACAACAAACTTCTTTTTCTTTTTCAAAGCCTGCGGTGAATGGACTAGCACCGTATGGACTTACCTGTTTTTCTATTTGTCCAATATTTTTCAGTGGTTTTTGTAAATTTTTATATTTTGAGACTTTGTAAATATGTTACCTGTTCTAATTGTTAATAACTGTTATTCCTTTTGTTGAACAAAAATGCTCAGTCCAGGAGTACTGAAATTACCTAGGGGGATATGTGGCACCCTGCTCACGCAGATAGCCACAGACTTCCCTAATGCACAGCTGGGTTTCCACAGCAGGTACCTACTACATGCTACACCTTCCACCTGGCACAGTAGGGGGAGCTTCACTCACCGACTTTAGGTGAGTTCCCCTATAAATACTGCTGCTGGGGAGGAGTTAGTTATAGTGTGCAGACGCTAGGAGAGCTGCGAAGACGTCCTGGTTGTCGATGCTGCGGTTAGGCCCGAGCCAGGGACCCGGAGTGGCCCTTCTGCCATCCAGCCAGTCTAGGAGTGGGGACAGAAGGCAAGGAGCAGAGCCAAGGGAGTGAGTAACCGGAGGAGGTTCACCCACAGACGTACCAGACTTTGGGGATCCACACCTGTGGGATTACTTCAAGACTACAGAAATCACCCGTCACACCGTGGAGACTTTAGTCACCCGGTTCCCCTGCAAATCCAGAGAGAGGGAGCCAGACACAGCAGTGCACTACCGCAGTGATCAGAGAGAGTAACCCATGGACCAGGCAGGAGGAGGGAGAGTAGAGACCAGAGGAAGTAAGGAGGCCAGTCTGGCTGCAAGCAAACAGGGCTTCAGGAACCGTAGAGAAACAGAGGAGGCCTTATACCCACTTGCTGTGGAAGCTCACTGTGCACCTGGTCACCCGACAGTGCCCTGGACGTCTTTACCTGCTATACCACCAGTAAAAGGTAAAAGAGACTTCTACAGTGCGTGTGCGTCATTCCTCTCCGCGCCGGTGCCCCTTATAGACTACTCTATCACTTCCTATCCCAACTTAAAATCCCACTCCAAGCTGCCCATTTACACTACGCTGCCCCGAAGGCCCTGCTCGACCTGTAGGGAACTTTGCCATCTCAGTCGCATTACCATCTACCTCTGGAGGACTGTGGCAGTGCTGGTGACCCATCACCAGGGACTACAGGTGGCGTCACATGACAAACTCTTATCCCCTGTACATAACCCCTTATTGAAGTGTCACCCAGGCCACGGGCTCAGGAGCTGCCACCCGTGACATCCCCGCGAAAGCACCCACCGAGCCTGATACCCGAGTACCCCAGGACCTGGGGATCGACAGGTATTTCTCCCTATTTTGGCTAATTTACATTACCAGTGCATGCTGGGACACTGAAACAAACTGTCATCAGTGGGCAGAGACCGTGGTCACTGCCGCAGTCTCTACCTCCTACCTGAAATGAAGCATCTTCAGTGACGATCAATTCAGGGGTTGGGCAAGTCCAAGCGCACTGTACAATGTACACAATGACAGGGCTCTATTGTCGGCTTAGATCAGAGTATCGCGCTGGCAACACAGCGGAGTCACATACCCAGCATACAGAGTCCAGTGACGTCACTTGCAGGGACAGCGCAAGTCTGTTCATGCTTCATTTCAAGAGAGGGGGCAGGAGCTATGGCAGTGACCGCAGCCTCTGTCCGCTGAGGATGCTTTGTTTGAGTATCCCAACATGCACTGGGATTCTTAAATGGAGCATCAGAAAATGTTGGGAAAGAAGAGGTGTACCACGGTCCGCACTGCTGGGTCCAAAGAAAACTCACATGGGATATATCCCTGAGGAAGGTGCCAGGTGGGCACCGAAATGCGTTGGAGTGAAGGAATAAAGAAAAAGGACTTGTTTGTGAAACCCTGACTCCCATGTGAGTTTTCTTTGGACCCAGCAGCGCGGACCGTGGTACACCTCTTCTTTCCCAACATTTTCTGGACAGCACCACGTGTCAGTGGTCGGTGGAAGTCCTGCAGCAGCTAGAGTACTGATGCTTTTTATACCAGTTGTGGGTGCCACAACTGAATCAGGTGAGTGGTTCCATAGCACCACCTTTATAGCCTAAAGTGTCTCTAGTGATAGGGCACTATTGCGCCTCTTGTCCCCCACCCCTCTTGTATTTGTACAGTAAATGGAGCATCGTCAGACAGGAAGTTGGGGTAAAATACAGAACAGTACTTTAATAATGTAATTAGGAAAGAAAAAGCTATTTTTAATGAAAGTGTATTAGAAAATTGTTTAAATTATGGTTCAAACAGATAGGAATTTAGAATGCCAACCCCGTTAACAATTGTTTTGTGTACATGAATGAGTAGTGACTTGTTTAAACTGCCTATGAAACAACTACCAATAGGCTTACATGTAACCAATCGGTGGTCATTTAATGGCAAAATTCTAAATATACCCTTAAACGCCTGAAGACACCATGTAATTCAACCTTTACAGAGGATTACTTTCAAGATCTTGAGGAGGGATGTAGCCTCACTGCACCCTAAACAAGGCTTATTGGGAGGGGATGACTAAGTGCCTACCCAGTCATCACCAGAGCCTCTGATGGTGAGGTGGAACCTTGCTGACAATAGGCACCAGGTACCACTCCAGGGCAGTCCCTGGTTGTCGCACTACACTAAGAGGCTGAACAGCGCATGGCGAAAAGGATTAAGCGGGAACCACAGCAAGGGTAATTCCTGTAACTTACTCTGGGCAACTCCGAGCTCCCTGACGTTCCTAGATGGGTTCTTTCACCCCATGCAATGATCACGTGTCTATCTCTGTCTTACCCTAATTATGACCCTGTCTAGTGAGCAGGGTAGCAGGAACATTAGTCTTGCTCCATGACAACGACACAGTGGGGAAACGACAGACTAGAGTAAAAATAAACTGCATTCACTTAACTTGCATCCCAAACAGGTAGGTAAAAAGGAGAAGGAAAGGGATATAAAAATAAAAAGGGAGATAATGAATGACACCAAACAAACTTCCAAGCAGCAATTTCCAGCATCTAGTACAACACGATTTCTCTTTCCACAGCTCACACCTCCATGCCAAGACCACAGAATAGAAAGCTGTCATTGGTAACTACATAGGCAAAGTTGTGAGTATTTATACCAGAGGGGAGTGGAGAAATCAGAACAGCTGAGACAATTCAGGATGGAAAGTGAAGAAAGACAAAAGGAGCTGCTTAAAGGGCCTGTTACACGCTTCAATGTCACAGCGATCCAACCAACGATCCGACTTGGCCTGGATCGCTTGAACGTCGTTCATTGATCGCTAGTGAGGTGTCATACGTACAGATATAGCAACGATTCTGTGACAATCGAGCGATACTTGCGGTCGTTTGTTCGCCTACGTGATTCATTTATGAATAGGCAAAGTCGTAAATGAGATCATTTGAAAGGTGTCACACACAACGATGTTGCAGGTTGAACGAACGATAAATGACAGATTTATGGTCCTGTTCATAAACCTGCGATCAACGATCAGCACGTCGTATCTACGTGTCACAAGCAACGACGTCATTACGACTTCGCTGCATCGCCCCAAAAGCCGTGATGTACCAACGATATCTTTAACGATATCGTAGCGTGTAACGGGCCCTTAAGCCTAGCAGCACCAGCACAGGGAAGGTCTGCACAGCTAACTGGAAGTCAAAGAAGATCCAACCAGTGCAAGTGTGCATGCAGCCACGCGCTAAAGACTACTGACCCCGGGAATAGGGAAGACCTATCTCTGTGGCAATACAAAATGGAACAATTTCCCTCTACATGTATTGAGAGCATATTTATCAGTGAGGATTGAATGCTAGATCTCCTACAGGTGCCCAGAATTATGGGTCTTACAGTTTTGTGAAAATGGTGCTGCTCAGAATGACAAAACTGTCCCATTGAAGTGAATCCAAAAGTAAAAGATCCCAGGGCACTAGATGGCATCAACAATCGATGGCGGATCTACATTGGGGCGATAGGAGCGGTCGCCTCCGGCCCAAGGCTTCTTGGGGGGCCCAGGGGACCGGCCGCCTGTGAACAGACCCGCCGCGGAGGAGACAGTGTCAGAGAGAGAGGCGGCACTGCAGCCATTCCTCTCCCTCCAGGGAGAAGCGGAGGCATGGAGGGGCCTGCAGTAGAGATGGGGAGGCGGGGCCCAGAGAGATTGACTGGAGATAGGAGGACCTGTGTGATGTGAGCCCTTCACATCACCTGGGTCCTCCTATCTCCAGTCAATCTCTGGGCCCCGCCTCCCCATCTCTACTGCAGGCCCCGGAAGTTGTTCCAACTTCCATTCCACAGCGCGGGATCCAGCAAAATGTGTAAAGAGATAAGGATCATGATGAGCTGCAGCAGCAGCTGGTGGTGGGTAGTGTGTGTGTGTTTGTGTTTGTGTGTGTGTGTCGCTCTCTCTTTGTGTGTGTGTGTCTTTCTGTCTGTGTGTCTGGGGCTCTGTGTGTCTGGGGCTCTGTGTGTCTGGGGCTCTGTGTGGCTGGGGCTCTGTGTGGCTGGGGCTTTGTGGCTGGGGCTCTGTGTGGCTGGGGCTCTGTGTGGCTGATTGTGTGTGGCTGGGGCTCTGTGTGGCTGATTGTGTGTGTCTGGGGCTTTGTGGCTGGCTGTATGTGGCTGACTGTGTGTGGCTGGGGCTTTGTGGCTGGTTGTGTGTGGCTGGGGCTGCGTGGCTGTGGCTGATTATGTGTCTATGTTGCTAGGGCTGTCTGTGGCTGACTGTGTCTGTGTGGCTGAGCTGCGTGGCTGGCTGTGTGTGGCAAAATGTGTCTGTGTGGCTGACTGTGTCTATGTGTGGCTAGGGCTGCGTGGCTGCATGTGGCTGTCTGTGCGTCTGACTGTGTCTTTATGTGGCTGGGGCTATGTGGCTGTGGCTGGCTGTGTGTGCCTATCTATGTCAGTGTGTGGCTGGGGCTGTGTGTGGCTGACTGTGTGTGTGTGGCTGCGGCTGCTTGGCTGTGTGTGGCTGACTGTGTGTGGGTGGCTGGCTGTGTGGTTGGCTGTATGTCTGTGTGTGGCTGACTATGGCTGTCTATATTGCTCGCTGTGTGTGTGGTTGGCTGTGTCTGTGTGTGTGGGTAGCTGCGCCTGTGTGTGGCTGGCTTTGGCTGTGTGTGTGGCTGTCTATGTGGCTGGCTGTATGTGTGTGGCTGTATGTGTGGCTGGCTGGCTTTGGCTGTGTTTGTGTGGCTAGCTATGTGTGTGGCTGTATGTGTGTGGCTGATTGTGTGTGGCTGATATTGTGTGTGTAGCTGGCTGTGTCTGTGTTTGGCTGGCTGTGTCTGTGTGTGCCTGTGTGTGGCTGGCTATGGCTGTCTATGTTGCTGGCTGTGGCTATGTGTGTGGCTGGCTGTGGCTATGTGTGGCTGTCTATGCGGCTGTGTCTCTCTGTGTGGCTCTCTGCATCTGTGTAGCTGTCTATGTGGCTGGCTGTCTATGTGGCTAACTGTTTTTGTGTGGTTGTGGTTCTGTGTGTGGCTGTGGCGGGCAGTCTGTGTGGCTGGCCACTGGGACATCCAAATGCTGTGCGAGTGTCCGACAGTTTTCTTAGATCACATCCATGTGCAATCTGTTTTGTTTCTCAGCAGCTATTACTGTAGAATCATTTACAGGAGCATTTTACAGTTGTCTCAGCTGAAGAATGATAATGTATCAGTGAAAAAAACAGATGCTTCTCGGATGGTTCGTGTGCTGTCAGTGTGCGGTCCATGATTTTGTCAGACTCATAGACTTGCATTGGTGAGTCTCGCACATGAATCGCATACTGTCGCAGCATGTTGTGACTTTTTTCCCATCCAGAATCTGGATGAGAAAAAAACGTCCGACACTCACCAATGTGTTTCAGACGTTGATTAACTGACTGCACTGCGACAAAATCACACATTGCACTCATCCCAGTTTCACGCCAGTGTGTCCGTGCCCTAATAATAAAATCCATATAGTAATCCTACAATGTCTGCTGGACATGGTATGGGGAGGTTGATGGCTCAGTTAGTACACACACACCATACTTCATGGTATGGGGAGGGTGTATGGCTCAGTTAGTACACACTCCATACTTGTTATTAACCAGTTAATGCTCTCTTGTCCACCGCACTGCAGTGTCAAAAGAGGAAGACAGCGAGACAGGCAGCAACATGGCGTCAGAGAGTCCCTGACCTCGAAATAGAAGATCCTCAGATCCCGGTATTTTGACGACATATGAAGAAATATTTTTTTACATTTGTATTACACTATGAACTCCACAGCACTTTACATACATCATCAACACTGTCCCTATTGGGGCTCACAATGAAAACATCCTACCAGTATGTCATATTGTACATCGCCTTTCTTTGATATCACCTTCACAAATATTGCATTTATTGCACTTGTCAGGTTTTGGATGTTTTAAGATTGCATTTGTTTGCAGGATGTCATAATTGACTCCCAGAGCTGCTGGTTTGACGGTTAATGTCTTACAGCATCTTAGATTTTTTTTGCTTAATGGTACTTCCAAGTTTCTCAATAGGGCGGCCTCCTGCTGTATACTGGGTCTGGAGAATGTAACATACTTCAGGTTGGGGGGCCCTAGCCTTCAAAACAGCCCCGGCCCTGGCTAATCTTAATCCGCCCCTGTCAACAATCATGTCCCATTAAAGTGAATTAGGTTCTGTAACAACTGAAATACATCCCTGGGATGAGACATACTTTATGGCCGAATTCACACATTGCGATTTTCAGAATTTTTGTTGTTATGAATGCTGACACTGGACTGCTTTTTGGATTAATCAGCAAAAATACTTACAAACACTTCCAAAACCTTTTAAAACGTCTCCAAATGGCTGCTTATCTGAAGAAGGGGAACAAACTCCATATTGATGGATTTAGATTGGGATTAGTCATGAGCGAGTGTAATCGTTACTATTCACTAATTGCACAGATAGTACAGTATTCGCAATACTCGCTACTCGGCGAATATCACTGGTGCTCGGAGTGATGTGTCGATCTCTATCGATCTGACACATATTGACATCTCCCTTCAGTACACAAAGTGAGCTGGCACCTCAGGGAGAGCAGATTGAATGTTAGGGTCTCTGGGGGCACAGCAAGGTGTTTTATGCAGTAGATACGCAAAAAAGTCCACCCTGTCCTGAAAAGACTTGTTTTATGGCCGTATGTGTATGGACGGAGCCTAACATTAGACTCGCTATTCAGATGAATATGTGAGGCCCGTTTCACATCTATGCGCTCCTGCACTAGGCTGCCCTGCCTGCCCTGCACCAGCGCAAATGCAAGCGCAGGGTCATTTAGGGCTTGGGGCAGCCAAGTGCAGGAGCGCATACATAGCCTGCATTAGCGCTCAGCTGCGCTTGGTGCCCCCATTATAGCCTATGGCCGAGCACAGCTGAGCGCGCGCTCTGCCAGTGAGAAGCGCAAGTGAAACTGGCAGAGTGCACGGTGCATGCGCCCGCTCTGACGCACCCGGAAACGCCTCAGTAGAGCGTTTCCGGGTGCGTCAGAGACCAGGCGCATGCGACGTGAGCTCTGCCAGTTTCACTTGCGTTTCTCACTGGCAAAGCGCGCGTTCAGCTGTGCTCGGCCATAGGACATAATGGGGCACCGAGCGCAGCTGAGCACATAGGGGGCAGTAGGTATGCGTTTACAGTACCTGTAAAGCGGCCCCACATCACCTCTGCACCTGCGCCAGCGCGACCAGGCTGGTGCAGGTGATGTGGCCAGGCGCAGAGGTGTGAAACCAGCCTGAGTATTAAAAAGTACTCATTACGAGTATAGCGAGTGCGAATATTACTCCACTCATTCATCACTAATTGGGATGTCATAAAAGCCTCTGTAGGTGTAACATGTAGATGCCCCAATATTTTTACCCATATATTGTATTTACCTACTGTCCTGATTTCTGTGGGATCACACAGTGTTTTAGAGCCTAGTATAATTCCTACTCAAACTGTATCTATATTCAAGTTTACGGGTGTTTTGTGAGAAGTAGAATAGTGAGGAGATATATTCTCAAATTTCTTTCATCTGGCAGCTTAAAGAGGTTGTCCACCCTTGAAAATCTCTCCTTGAAGGGAACCTGTCAGGTCATTTGTGCCCCCCTCCCCAGCTGTTACTGTCTGTAGCTGCAGCTTCATAGTACTATTCTAATCATCCCTGTCTGAGCTCATAGTGTAATGTTAAAAGTGAAAAAAAAGCATTTATAAACTTACATTTTCTTATGTGAATGAGGCAGTGACTACACCCCGGAGGACGTAGTCACTCTGGCAGGTTAATAGTTAACTCACTGAAAACATCTCTGTATAAAGGACCTGTGTGATGTAACAATCATGTGACCATAGTGGGCAGAGCTAAGCAAGCAAAATCATTATGGTCTATGGAGACTTATTATAGTCACATGATTGTGACATCACACATCTGACATTCAGCAGAAATGTTAACTATTAACCTGCCAAAGTGACTATGTCTTGCAAGGTGTCTACACACTGCCTTATTCATATAAGAAAATGTAAGTGTATAAATGCTTTTTTCCACCTTTAACATTACACTCTGAGCTCAGACAGGGATGGTTAGAATAGTACTATGAAGCTGCAGGTGCAGACAATGATAGCTGGGGGGGCATAAACACCTGACAGGTTCCCTTTAATTACATATCAGTGCCCCTTATAAAAATATGAATATTTAAAAAGAATCGATAATCCCCTCTGGCAACTATGCCAGTGCCGCTATTCTCAATGGGTCATATGACATTGTTGTGTCATGTGACAGCTGCAACCAAACAATAGACAACTCCTATAATATTCTAGAATTGTAGTGATCATTTTAGTTCAGGTAACTTTTGTCACTCATAGGGTACCTTTACACGCCGCAACCGCGGAAGAGAACCATTGACGGCGATGTGTCACCTTGCAATAATCGCCGTCCAAATCCCTCCCAATTGCGGCGTGTAATTGGGGAATTTGGCGGCGATTTGTCGACTCGCCACGGTCGCCTGATTTCAGTGCCTGCACTTGGACGGCGATTATTGCAAGGCGACATATCGCCGTCAATAGTTCTCGCTGCGGTACCCTTAGGAAAACAATATCCTTTTTGACACCTTCACACTATTCATAGAAATAAAAACTCAGGTGAACACCAGGTTTACAAAGCATCATGTGAGCCTGTCTTTACTGTTTTCATGCATACCCAGTGTGTACAGGTTAATTTGGGATCACTCAGTGCTGCGCTCAGTGAGGCTCCCAGAGGAGGCACAGTCTGTAGGGAGAATTCACTGCAACGACGATGCAAGCATCAGTCACACTGATCACTCTCTGTGTTTTCTCCGTCCTCACCTATTACAGACACCCACCAAGGGATTTCCACAGCTTCTCTATTCAGGCAAGTATACCCTATACACATGCTGAGCTTAGGAGGCGGTCTGCTTGTCTGCTGATGTTTCATAGATACAACAGGTACCAAACCTACCGTAGCTACGCATACACAGGGCCTGTCACCACCCATCACACCTGTCTGCTGTAGGGAATACTTGGATTTCTATGAAATAACAAATCTGGATCATGAATAAGTAATTAAAAATAAGTGCAATATTTCCATCTATCATATCTGTATTGTAATAATGTAATGTGATAAAAAAGATCATGCCCCTTAAGGTACCGTCACGCGCGGCAATATTGCTAGCAATTTCACTGGCAATTTGCTGGTTGCAGTGAAATCATGGACACATTGTTCTATTTTGTTGCCGTGTACAAATGGACCAATGTGTCCATGATTTCACTGCAACCAGCAAATTGCCAGTGAAATTGCAAACAATATTGCCGCGTGTGATGGTACCTTTAAGGTTCGCTCACACCTGTGATTAAATATGCTGCAGTGCAATCTGATAAAATATGGGGTTGTACTCACTCCAGTGTTAACCAATAAGGCTACAAATATTTCCCTCAGCTGTTTTCAGCCTGAAGGAAAAAGAACAGCATGCTGTGTATGGCCACTTACAATTAATACAAGTCTATAGGAGTGAGAAAATAACGGACATTACCCAGCCGATCTGTATGCCGTTCCATTTTTTACGATGCATACCCATTCTGTAGCATAGAACACTGTAAGTCCATGTGCACACAGTGAGTTTTTTGATACTTTATTTTGTGCAAATTTGTCAAAAATCTGCATATCTATTCTGAAGACAGCAACGTCTATGAGAATTTGTTGCTTAAATTTTCCTTGCATATCTGATGCAGAAACTAATCTGCAGAATGTCAATTGTTCGTGTGGATTTGCCTGTGTTTTGCAGCACTTCCAGCCATTGACTTCATTAAAGTGTCAGTTGGAGGCCAACAACTTTTTTCTTAAAATCCCAACTAATTTATCCCTATAATCTAAAGTATTTTCTCATATGCTTCCTTTAATAACTCCCTACGGTTCCCTCTCTACAATATTTAACCGTTGTTGTTTATTTTTTTTTTCCATTTCCTGCATGATGACGTCCCATGTGAGGGCCAAAGTGCATGCTGGGATCCTCACACGGAGCATCATCAAGCTGACAGACCCCAGGCACTTCCACAGTCCCTCCCTGAAACGAAAGCTCACTGTGACACTACTGTAGTTTCTGGGGTGGGGCTGTCACTTCTATGTTCACAAAGGTCTCCAAAAGTTCTCAAGCCCCTCTTCTCCCCTCTTCATAGAGCTGTGTTTCAGCCCCGCACTACTTCTCCCCTCCCCCAGTGCAGAAAATAGAAAAAAAAACAACACCGGTTAGATAGTGTAGCGAGGGAACTGTAGGGAATTAATACAGGAAGCATATTAAAAAATAGCTTGGATTATAGGGATAAACTAGATGGGACCTTAATAAAAAAAAATGTGCTTTCGTCAGCCTAATCCTTTAAGAAAAACGCAGGGCAGAAATCTATAGCAAAAATGCACCAAATCCACACAGCGTTTTTAGTGCCACAGGATACAGATTTGGTTCAGAAATTTTGTGGGCACATAACCCTAAATGGCCCTGAAAGGGATTGTGGAATAATATATGCTGAGAAAAAAAACGCATGGCATACGGAAATACTAAGCGAGAAAAAAACAGGTGAATCTTCCAACTTTTCTGGATGAAAATCAAAGCAATTTTTTATATGCATATGTGAATGAACGCTTAGACAATATCTGTTCATAGCCGAAAGATGTGTTCAAATGACCCCTATGGAAAATGCTAAATATTATAAATAATGTAATTATAAAACATGTCATAATATTCCCACAGTGTATCACCTATGATTCTACCTGTTACTAAGGATAGAGTCACACTTGCGTCAGCCCTTGCGGCTGACACAAGAGCTAAAAACTTTGAAATGTTTGCTGTAGCGCATAGCGTTGATGCTATGCTCTGTGGGAGAACTCTGCCCCATAGAAACCCTCTGTTTACTTTAGCAGCGGCCACACAGGACGTGCGTTTTATCACAGCGCACGGGAAACGGCAGACTACGGAAGGCATACCACGGGAGACTCCTAGAAACTCTGCAGTCCACTGTGAATACCTGGCCGGCTACCCTTACCAACAACTGTTGTCTTCTGTGAACTGTACCCCCATCAGCATTGTTCCAGTTAAGTACCCGGGTAGAGTGACAATGTCCCGTTGCACTGCAAATCATCCATCTCCATCATCAGCACTACCATCACTACAGATGCATCCCTGCCCCAGAGGGCTAGCTCTACCTAAAGGGAGCTGTACCATCTCGGCTGCTGTACCATCGCCTTCCGGAGGTCTGAAGCGGTGCTAGTGCTACATCACCAGAATCTGAGGGTGGCTTCACAATAAACTTATAAACATTTATTCCCATTTCAACTACCCCTTTTTAGTTGAACACCAGGGCCACGGGTCTGGGCAAGCCACCAATGACATCCCCGCAGCAAAGGGCCCAGATACCCGTGTCCCCATACCCTGGGCTAGTGATCTCCAGGTTACAAAAAACAACTGGGTGCTGTGTTCTCCGAGTCAGGGATCCAGCCAACACTTGGGTAACATTTGCTGGGGTCAGACTGACATTTTCTTCCTATTTTAACGGCATTAGCTTAAAACTTTGACGTTTTCCCAGAAGTGCATAGCGTTAACGCTATGCGCTTCAGGAGAACGCTGTCCCTAGTTACCCAATGTGTTCCATGGTTACCAGCCACACACAAAGCTGCTCGGAGTGCGCTTTAGCTGAGCGCACAGAAAATGTTGTCTGCGTTAACGCTATGCGCTTCTGGGAAAACGTCAAAGTTTTAAGCGCATGTGGATAAAATAGGAAGAAAACGTCAGCCTCTGTGACCTGGTCCCTCCACCCAACTACAGTCGGCTTGGATTCGGGCGCCATGGGTGGATCCCTCACTTCCCGTGCCCCTGGGACCCCTTCTCTTTCTCTGGAGCCCCTCACTGGCTCCTCTCTCTGTCTTCTCCTTCACTTTTCATGGGACGAGCCTCTCACCACTCCAGTCCCCAGGACGTCTCTCTTCCACTCCACTCGTGACAGACTCCTGTCACCACTGAACTCCTTCTCGACTCTTCTACACTTCTTCTAACGTCAGTCACATTTCCTACGTCTCTACTTCCTTCACTACTTCCTCATGTTCTACTGTTATCTACTTCTTCCACCCACACAGTCTACCTAGTTCCCCCTCTAGCCTGAGATGGGGCCCTCCCTCAATAGGGTCTGCCCAGATGCCATAGCCTGGAGGGGTGTGGTGTTGGATGCTAGTGTGTGGATACCGGGTAGTGTCTCCTCCTTACCTGAGAGTGGGGTACCACACCTCTGGCTGAGGTGCGGTACCTCTGTGGCTGGACCCTCAGGGGTGCCACAACACAACACTGGAATCAGAATCTGCTGTCCTCAAATGATGCTGCAAAAACCTGAAATCATAGAAGCTATGTTGATGACTTTTTATATAAAAATGCCTTTTTGCTCCTTGGTAGACAGTTTTCTGCTCCATTGGTTCACACCATGGGATACCAAGATGACATTCCTTGACGCACTTGTTATTTTAATACTTTCGAATGTCTTAAGAGGTGATGTAAAGATACCTCATGCTGCTCTTTGTCAGCCAATCTATGAACTTACGCTTCAAAACCAAACTCATGTTCTTAATCAAACTATTGGTATTGTCTTTTAAAACTCTCAGTTTCCAACCCCCAAAATTTTCAACCCCTAAAGGCACATGATTTATTGTCCCTCTAATGACAAGTGTCACATTGTCACCGAGAAAAAAAACATACACACAGCTAAGTGCATGACTGGTATTGATTTGTAAATTATACTCATAACTGCCACCGCCATACAGCCTTAATGCCAGGAATCAATACTTGCTTTATGTTGGCGTTCGACTTGATGCCTCTCCAGCCTTTGTACTTAGTAGTTTTTATGTCACCATGTCCCTAACAGCTTCTAATTGACTGAGCTGTATCTATATACATTACAGCTTCTGGGACTGTGCTATAAGTGACTGATCCATCCACTCCTGCACATTACTGCTGGCGTTTAGCTTGAAAGGGAGCGGAGTGCTTTCTTCTATGCAATCTCCTCTTTACAAGCTGTGTATTTTAAGGAAAGTAAATGGATGTCTAGTGAAGTAGCAGGGGCGTCAGGCTTGTGGCCGGGGAAGTGACTGCTGGCTCTGTTTGCCTGGATGTGCATGTCTGCAACAAATTTACTGGAGATTTACGGATTGCTGTTTTGATAATGCAATGTCTGAAGTAGATTAACCAAGTCCCATTCAGATATTGTATTTCTCTACCAAGAAAAGAAGCCTAACAAGTGAAATGTTAGAATAAGGCTAGTGTCACATTTGCGGTTGTTTTTTCAAATCCGTATTAAAAATGGTCAAAACCGGATCTGGATCCGTAGCCATAGGCTGCAATACAAAAACCGGATTGCACTTAATGCAATCCAGTTACCGCTTCCGGTTTTGCAGCCTGCGGTACAAATCATGCCGGCTGCATTACTTGGATTGGTTGAAAAACCGGAACCGTTTTTTTATAACGGCCGCCTATGGAAACTGGATCCGGTACCGCAAGGTGCCGGATTCGGTTTTTGGTGCCACAATGTTTTTTAATTGCAGATCTGAATCCATTACTGGATCTAGATCTGCAATGTGATGCCAAATGTGACGGCACACGGTAATACCGGATCCGGTAATGGATGCGGTTACCGGATTGTGCCTTTCAAATGTGACCCCAGACTAATACATAAAATTGTGTTGGAGCAATACAAACAGCGTTTCCCTGTGCGCTCGTGATAAGCGGTCACCGGGCAGCCTGCTGTATTAACTGGTTACCACGATACACATCGGGTAACCAGGGGCAGCATCTGCCGAAAGCGGCTGCAAACACGCACCTGCGCTTCTCTGCAAAAATGTAAATATTTAACGCAGAAGCGCTAAATACTGAGAGTGCAGGTGTGTGGACAAGGCCAATGTCCTTGAGCTTCTCATAATTCCTTCCTAGTAACTACAAGAGCAATGGCTTTCCAAACTCGATTGTCCTCTCCAAACCATGTATACTGATTTTAGCTGGAATGGGAAGGACTGGAGATTATTTGGCAATCCATCCTGAACCAAGATGACCACTATGACAATTTCTTGTTGTATTGTTAAATGTGCACACTCAAAACACTGTTGGCCACCCCAAGGAGTACCACTCAACTGGCAGGGAAGAATATGATTGGCCTCACATATAAACCCAGCAATGGGTATAGGGGCACTAGGCAATTACATAGAAACACACTTTTCTAAAGCATCCTTAAAGGGGTTGTCCAGGTTTGACACAAAAGTCTGCAGTCAATCTATTTGACTGTAGACTTTTGCATCCACATTGTGAGTGATCTTAATATTTTCTGGTGCTGGCAGCGAGCCTGGACGGGTCATGTGAGAGCATGTATGTGATAGGCATAGTCTCAACTACCGTGTTTCCCCGAAAGTAAGGCCCCCCCCCATTGTAAGGCCGCCTAGGGGTAAAGGGGGGGCCTGCTAATGTAAGGCCTCCCCCGATTATAAGGCCTTACAACCGGGGGGGCCTAATGTAAGGTCCCTAGCGGAGGGGGGGGGAGCGGGAGCGGGTCGCACGTCACGTGCGTCCGCTCATTACATATGCACTGCATCCCCCTGTCAATCAGCGACAGGGGGAGCAGTGCATTATACGGTATATATGGGCCCCCTATTGCTGGCACACTACCCCCCTGTTCTGAGGCCCCCACCGCTGCTGCTGCTGCTGCAGACATCTTACCCTCCAGGGTCTTCTTGCAGCAGCCAGCGCGTCGGTCCTCTGTCCTCAGCTGTCTCCCGGATCATGTGACCGGCCGGTCGCAGTCGCGATGACGTCATGCGCTGCAACGGGTCACATGATCCGGGAGACAGCCGAGGACAGAGGACCGACGCGCTGGCTGCTGCAAGAAGACCCTGGAGGGTAAGATGTCTGCAGCAGCAGCAGCGGTGGGGGCCTCAGAACAGGGGGGTAGTGTGCCAGCAGGAGGGGGCCCATATATACAGTATAATGCACTGCTCCCCCTGTCGCTGATTGACAGGGGGATGCAGTGCATATGTAATGAGCGGGCGCACGTGACGTGCAACCCGCTCCCGCAGTGTCCCAGCAGGAGGGGCCTGTAGGCCACACTGCTGGGGCACCGAATGTAAGACCCCCCCCGAAAGTAAGACCGGGGGCCACTTTTGGCCCCCAAAAAATGTAAGACAGGGTATTACTTTCGGGGAAACACGGTATATACTGACTAGATATGTATTGAGTAAGGCCACATCCATGTAGTGAATCAAAAGGGAAGAATCTGGGCACTAGAGGGCTGGATTTAATTTTAGGCTGGTCTCAGCTCCCTGCAGTTAGGTGTTGCACAAGTCTGAGCAGAGCTTTAGTCAAATATTTAGAAGAAAAGACGGCACTCACCATTGATAGAAGGTTTCTTTTAATCCATTTATTTCTTAGAAAGTGTAGGTTACATACGTTTAAGTGGTGGGGAGGGAGGTGCAGGGAGGACGACGGGTGCACGTATCGCCTGGTTAGGCTTCCACGGGTCCAATACATTGGATTGGACCCATGGAAGCCTAACCAGGCGATCCATGTAGTCAGATGTAGCCAGGAGTATGCTCATCACTTACTTGCGGTCACATGACCGCTCACTCCCTAAACTGGCTACAGAGGAGTCTGATAGCACACTCTGCATGCGATGTGCGGATTCACAACCTATAGTCACATAAAGTGACAAAAGACTTTTGTACAAACAAAGAAATCCAAGGAATAGTGCTTCCACGATCCGCGCTGCTGTTGAGGAAAAGAGGACCACATGAGATCTTGATGTAATGGTGTTTATTCCCAACGTGTTTCGGGGCTGTCCCAGGGTACCCCTGATGAAGGAGCTGGGACAGCCCCGAAACATGTTGGGAATAAACACCATTACATCAATATCTTGTGTGGTCCTTTTTTCCTCAACAGCAGCACGGATCGTGAAAGCAATATTCCTTGGATTTCTGTATACATGCCACTTTTTCATGTACCATGCGCTAACGGATGCATTGCCAATAAACTCCCTTGTTAAAAAAAAACATCCGGTTTTGAAAATGCACCAAAAAACGCTGCAGACCATTTTTTTTACTGAATTTGGGAAAAACCCAATCCGGTAAATGCATTGCACTTTTGCAATCAGGTTTTTGCATTGGGGTCTATGGGTGCATTAAAGGATCTGCATGATGCAAGTGTGGCCCTAGCCTAAGGCTGCTTTCCCTGGCAAATTTTCAAATCCGTATGGTTTCATGAAATTGATGTATAGTCATGGACAGGCATGGATCTGTGCAAAAGGATGCCAGCGGATGTCCACGGAACGTTTTTTTAACGGATCCGTCATCAGTCACTAGAGATAGGAATGGGAGCTGTACATTGCTTCTGAGCATGATCAGTACAGCAAAACAGAACTGTTCCATAGATCCATTGTTTTTATGGATCTGTACGGATCCGTCCTCCATAGAGCTCCATTAAAATTTAAGAAGGACATCAATGGATCCTGTGTCTGTCTGTTGGTGTCTGCGATTTGAGGAAGCCGAAGAAAGTTTCCGTTTCTGGGTACACAAAAAATGCGGACAACTACGGATCCGTGACAAAACGGAGACACATGGATGGCCACTTCGGGACCAATCTGTGCCCGTAGGATAACATGGGAGACCATAACGGATCTGTGGCCATCCGTTTCAAAATGGATTTAAAAATTTGCCAGTGTGAAAGCAGCCTAAAACTAAATTAATTAGAGCTGTAAGACTAGGGTCACACTAGCGCCAAGCATCTGTCAAAAAGATGCGTTTTTTTTATCTTTAAATTTCTGCAAATGGAGGCGTTAACGCACCTGATGAGCCCAGGGCAAGGGGTACTCGGATACCGGGCCTGGGTTTGATGGTTTAACAGGGGAAATCACGGGTGGTTGGGTTCCCGGTTCCGTGCCCTGGCTGTCATTTGTTAGATGGGGAGGAAATATTTACAGTACAATAAATAGTACGTGACGCCACCTGTGGATCCCGGTAATTTGGGTACCGGCGCTGCAGGCCGGCCACTGAGGTGATGATGGGTGCAGCTCAGTGTGATCCAGCTCCCCACAGGTGGAGCTTTTACCTCAGGGCAGCAGTGATGGAGGATGAGGAAGGGGGGATGAGGGGAGTAGTACTTCTTACCCCTTCGGTGAGATGCTGATGTTGCTCAAGCCCTCCGGGCGCCGACGGGAAGAAAAACAGAGACTGATTCAACTTCAACTCCACTTTACTGGTACCAGTAGATGTTATTGAAGACACGGCATAGCTTGGTTTAACGGGTAGTAGTTGTTGGCTCAGGATCCCCCTATGGAGTCTCCAGATGTTCCTTTCTCAAGTCTTTTGGGGGTCTAATTCTGTCCTTCTCTATCTTTCACCACTCTTGCAGAGCTCTCCCGCCAGTTCCCTGGTCTGTTACTAATAGGTGAGGTTTGTTCCTTACCGGTACGGACAGGAGTTAATCAGCTCTTCTCCTGCCACCGGAATTCGGCCCATTAGCTATAGTGTCATGGACCTGTTTTGGTACTGAGGGGCGAGGTACCTTCTTGTGGCGCTTACGACTACCTGGTGATTATGGGCCCGCAGGTCATCGGTTTGGGGCCAGGCATAAACCGCTGACTGCTTCGGCTTCCGTGTTGCCAGTGTTCCCCAGACTAAACCAGCCGTCTCCAACCGGTGCTGGTCTGTCTCCTTCTCTCCTGGGCCCCCTCTTTGAGATGGGAATCCCTCCTGTCGCAGAGCTGTCAGGCACATCCTCTCTGACTGCCTTCCCAGCACTAACTGAACTAACTGTTATTCAACTCTTCTTGCACTAACCTAGGCTCCACCCCCTTCTGGACCTACTGAATAATCAGTCCCTCTATACTAAGGTGGCCTAGTCCTGTGTGCGTGTGCATTTAAAAACAGACTCCATAGGTTAAACCCTAAACCCACAACTTACAGAGGAACACATATGTTTGTAAAGTGTAATACCTGTCTGTGGCGCCTAGCCAGATTGGCGCCACACACCCATAGACTCCAATAGAAAAAACACATGGCCAAATTGCTATGCGTTTGACACTATGCCGTTTTTGTAGCGCACATCATAATGCGGTCTGCAGCGTTTCTTGGGTAATTTTGGGAAACGGATGCATTCATTTAACATTGGAGTCTATGGCAAATGCATCCGTTACCGCATTTTAAATACATGTACCGTGCGTTAATGCATGCATCAAAAATGTATACAGAAAATTTCTTGGAGCTGCATCTGAAATTTTTTGTTGCTTTATTGGTGCATTTATATTAAAAACATCATCACGTCCCCACCGGGACCGAACGCCCAGACGCGTTTTGAGGGAACCCCTTAGCAACGTTTTATGTGCGCTCAGCTAAAGCGCAGTCCACGCAGCTTTGTGTGTGGCTGATAACTATGGTACACATCGGGTAACTAGGGGCAGCGTTCTCCCGAGCCGCATAGTGGATTGCGGTAGAATAGGGTAAAAACGTCAATATGACCCTAGCCTAAAGGCCCCGTTACACACTACAATATCGTTAATGATATCGTTCCAACGTCACTGGTTTGATGACTTTGCAGTGATGTCGAAACAACATCCTTATGTGTGACATTTACCAATGACCAACGATGAGGTCGTTCATCGTTGGTTGTTGGTTAATGACCTGGACCATGAATTTATCATTGGTCTCCCGCTGGACAACCAGCATCGGCGCGTGTGACAGCGGCAGAGCAACGATGAACGATCTCCCAGTGCTGCACAGCAAGCTCTGGGAGCTGGCAACCAGGAAAAAAAGTCAGGTAACTAAGCGCAGCGCTGCACTTAGTTACCCGATGTTTACCTTGGTTACCAGCGTTCTCGCTGGTCGCTGATCGCTTGTGAGTCTGCCTGTTTGACAGCTCACCAGCGATCAGCTAACGATGTCCCAGCGATCCACATTGTTGGTCAGATCGCTGGGACATCGTTAGGTGTAACGGGGCCTTAAAGAGTTTGTGGTTGATACTGTTGGAAAACAGAGGAAACCTTTAGGCTCTGTTCACACGTGGAGTTTTTGCTCATATTTTATGCCACATATTTGGTGCATACGTGTCGCTATACAGTATCAGCATAACAGATGAGATATTTGGAAAATCTCATGCACACACTGCATTTTTTTCTGCTCATATTTTGAAGCCTTTTGCGTTGATGTGATTTTTTTGTGTGCTTGTCAACTACTAAAATAAATTAATGAATAATGCAAGAAAAACACTGCACGAACAAATGAAAAGAAAACAAAAGAACAAAATACAGGCATTGTACACTGCATTTTTTATGCCATCGCTATAGTTTTTGTTGCAGAAAAAAAATCTGCAAAGACTCAATGTGTGAACATACCTGTAGGCTATGTTCCCACTGTGCATTTTTTCTGCTGGTCTGGTGTGTTTTTTTTGGTGTGTTTTAGCCTAGGTTTTATCAAAATCCATGCTCATCTAAGGCTGCCTTCAGACTTGCAGATGCCTCCGCAGCGTTTTGCAGAGGCATCTGCAAGTATCTGCATGCAGACCGCGGCCCCTATGTTTATAATGGAGCGCACGGCGGTCTGCAGATGCTTGCAGACCGCCGTGCGCTCTCATTGCCCGCCATTAGTGATCTGTGCGCACGCGGATGCCTGCGCACAAATCACACACTCTCGCCCGCCACCAGGGACGCAACATCTCGTGCCCCTGGTGCAGACGAGAGTGTGTGATCTGTACGCAGGCATCCGCCTGCGCACAGATCACTAATGGCGGGCAATGAGAGCGCACGGCGGTCTGCAAGCATCTGCAGACCGCCGTGCGCTCCATTATAAACATGGGGTCCGCGGTCTGCATGCAGATACTTGCAGATGCCTCTGCAAAACGCTGCGGAGGCATCTGCAAGTCTGAAGGCAGCCTAAGGCTATGTCCAAACACGTTGGCTTTTGGTGTGAACAGATAGCGTTTCCCTGTGCGCTCGGGATAAGCGGACACTAGGCAGCCTGCTGTATGAACTGGTTACCACGATACGCATCGGGTAACCAGGGACAGCGTCTGCAGAAAGTGCCCGCACACATGCACCTGCGCTTCTCTCACAAAATCTAAGTATTTAGTGCAGAAGCGCTAAATACTGACAGCGCATGTGTGTGGACAAGACCTAGATTAGCATACATTAACATACCCTTCACATGTAAAGCACCATGAAATCTATACATACAACCAAGGCAAAACCTGACCCCAAAAATGCAGCAAAACCTTACCTGTGTGAACATAGTCTAAACCTGCATTTTTCATTCCCAGCAAAACCTGTGTGATTCAGGAAACGTTGTGCACACACTTTGGTTTTATTACTTGCCAGAAAGTGAAACCTGCATGGTTTTTGCTGTTTTTTTTTAAAGAATGTGGAGCCACCGGAGGGCATAGCGAGGGGGCTTCATGGAAACATGGCCCTCTTCCCCCTTTATAATTTTAACCAAGTTTTTTGAGATGGGATAGGTAGGTTAGGATTAGGTAAAGTAAATACATTCTTTATTACAGGCTTTTTGTGGGTCTTGAGGTCACCTCAGGCCTTTAGTGGCACAGGAAGATTTGCCCTGATGCTATAGCTGCAGGGTCAGGGTACGCTGTTATTGGCTACCTGCCCTCTGATGTGATCTGCATTTTGATTAGACATGGGAAATGCAGGAAATAGGGGTGTATAACCGCCTTACCTCAAGCCAGTCCTGTCAGAGCATCTTTGTGTGACATCTGAAGATCAAGGCGTTGCCCTCCCACCCCTCTTTTTATTATTTTCATGGAGGACATTGTGGTCTTGGTCCTGGCTTTCTTTGAGGGAATACATTTGCTAAAAATTCCGGGTGTATTCTGGCTTCTTGTTTATTTGTATCAATCATGGAAATTTACCCATCTTAGGCCCCTTTCACATAGGCGGTTTTTTTAAATGCGGCAGATCTACTGCATCTGCTGCATCCTCCGCCTAATGGCCGCACTTGCGGCAAGCCCCATACATTGTCCATGGGGCTTGCGGCAAGTATGGTTTTGCTGGTTGCGGCAGATGCGGCAGTTGCGGCTGTTGCAGCCGTGAAAAAAACGCTGCTGACCGTGTTTTTTTTGCGGTTGCAAGTGCTGCATCTGCAGCAACTGGAAAAAACGCACTTGCCGCACCTGACCCCAAGCCCCATAGACAATGCATGTGGTGTGTCACAAATGTGGCCGTTAGGCGGAAGGTGTGGCAGATGCAAATACCGTATTTGATATAATAACCCTAAGTAAAGCCTTATGGTCATCGTATCCCACACAAATCTGAGTTGTATCATCTCCGTCTGTATAGCATAGTTTATTTTAGTGAGGCCCATGTTTCCATGACCATGTTAATTACTTGCTGTGTTTTGTATTGTCAGTGTTTGAAATCACTATATTTTCAACTGTTCAACTCTTATTTTCAACTCTCTGGCCCAGACGTTACCTCTCTCCTGTCCAGAATCCCAGAGTGTCTGTCAGCCATATCCTCCTCCTCTCGCTTCCTAAAACTCAATGTAGACAAAACCGAACTCATCATCTTTCCTCCAGCTCAAACACCTTCCTTACCAGAGCTATCTATCACAATAAATTACATCACACTTTGCCTTGTACCTGAAGTCTGCTGCCTCGGAGTAACACTTGACCCTGCCTTGTCCTTCAAACTGCACATCCAAGCCATTGCCACCTCCTGCCGTCTCCAACTCAAAAATATTTCCAGAATCCGTCTCTTCCTCAACCCTCAATCTACTAAACTACTAGTGCATGCCCTCATAATCTCCCGCCTCGACTACTGCAAATTCCTCCTCTGTGTGCTAACACTCTTGCACCTCTCCAATCTGTCCTTAACTCTGCTGCCCGACTAATCCATCTCTCTCCTCGCTGCTCCCCCACTTCTCCCCTATGCAAATCTCTCCACTGGCTCCCAATTCCCCAGGGTATCCAATTCAAACTTCTAACATTGACTTACAAAGCCATTCACAATCCGTCCCCCTTATATATTTCTGAACTAATCTCCCGATATCATCCAAATAGTAATCTTCGATCCTCCCAAGACCTCCTTCTTTCCTCCACACTTGTAGATTCCTCATCTAACCACCTGCAAGACTTTGCCCGAGCATCCCCCATCCTCTGGAATTCTGCACCACAAAACGTCCGACTGTCCCCTACACCCGGAACCTTCAAGCAGAACCTGAAAACCCATCTCTTCAGAACAGCCTACATCAATGACCACAGTGCCACCTCACCACCACTGGACCTGATGCCCCACCACCACTGGACCTGGCGCTCCACCACCATCGGACCCGGCGTTCCGCCACCATCGAAAACGGGGCTCCACCACCACCATAGCAGACCCAACCTACTGTCTCTCTCCCCACTGCCCTGTAGAATGTAAGGGCAGGGTCCTCTCTCCCCTCTGTATCGGTCTGTCACTGTTAGTTTGTTCATTGTATTTTTAACTTGTTTGTATGTGTCCCCTTCTCATGTACAGCACCATGGAATCAATGTAGCTCTATAAACAAATAAATAATAATAATAGTAAACTAAAACTAGAAAACTGTGGTAAAAACGTGACAAAAATGTGGTAAAATGGCAGGAATATGTCTGTGAGAGGATTAGTTTACACACGTCTCACCTGTGAGATCCTTACACAGACGTGTCGGGAAAATGGAGGAGAACAGTCACACAAGGGTTTATTGACTGGATTTCGGTTTAGGTGTAAATACCCCATAATTGTCCTTTATGGAGGTGACCTGACACCCCGCACATACTGTATACAGGTCAGGCTGACTATAGTTGTGACATGACTGCAGACATTTGTGTAACACAAGCCACAGTCACATGAGGGGATTATTCACCAGAAAAGGCTGCTTCTTCTTCTCTTTTCTGCCAGTTAGAACATGAAAGGTAAAGAGAGAAGGATGGCAAGAAAGGGCCAGTGCAGACATCAGGGCCCTCTTTGTCCTCCTGTCTGGCCAGTCTGTAGTTCCTCTCTGGTTATGGCTCAGGCTGTAAACATTAGGTGCAGCTTATCAGACATCACAGTCCTGTCCCTTTTATTGTTTTACTACAAGACACAGTGATAGGACTGGCGCCTGGGAGGGGGACAGAGGGTGACAGCCAGCACAACGAACACTGAACTATGAGGGGGAAGAGACTCCAGAGCAGCACTTCACAGCAGCACAGAGGAGCTGTGACTCTACAGCACAGGACACCTCCATACAACGGCATCGTTATCACCCTGCGGTTAGTGCAGCCTCGCCTGTCAGGTGTGTTCCTGAGCTGCACACAAGAGGGCGCTCCTTAGCAGTATTCACAGCACTGACAGGACAAGCAGAGGATACAGCTCCCAATGCTCAGTCATCAAATCCTACCTGCTTAACCCCCTGGTGCCCAGGACACATTTACCCAACTTCTGTACAGTGAACCTGTAACCTGAATGTATATTGCCACACATTTCATAACATTTTTACATTTCATATAAATTATGTGTTGTATCCAGATAGGACTTATGTCACCACTGACCCCAAAATGCTGCACAGTTCAGGGTCATTCCATGTCAAGTGATCCAAAAATGAATATTTTTTTTCCCTGATGTCCTCAGATATTTTTAATTTTTTTTCTATATGAAGAACAACTTTAGTTAATTATAAAAAAAAGTTTTGATTTTTTTTCTTTATCAGTTAATTTTTTACAGATTTTTAAAGTTTTAAAAAAGTGCGAATTTTGGCCTGGTATGGCTTTACATTTTCTATCATATCTCGGGCTAGAAATAAGATAGAGAAACAAAATAAACACCAATCTACTCAGAACTGTGCAGGCTTTCACCAGATATGTCACAAGAGGATCTTTGTTAATATTTTACCCATGTGATCGCAAGCGCAAAACTTTAAAATGCATTTCCGAAAAATCGGCGCGCTTTAAATATTTCAAAACTGCCCATGTGTCTGCTTTGCTCTTAGCCACATCTGTACCAAATTTCAAGTTGGGATCGCGATGGGATCATATTTTAAAATATTTTAATATTAATAGCGTCAGTGGGTCATTCTACATCAAGTGATCTAAATATGAATATTTTTTTTTACCTGACGTCTTTAGATTTTTTTTATTCTTTTTCTTTATGAAGTACAACTTTAGTTAATTACAAATTAAAAGTTTAGAAATTTTTTCTTCATCAGTTAATTTTTTACAGATTTTTAAAGTTTAAAAAAAGGGTGAATTTTGGCCTGGTATGACTTTACATTTTTTTTATCTCAGGCTAGAAATAAGATAATGAAGTGGGAGAGGCGTCATTTTACTCAGAACGGTAACAGCTTTCATTTGATATGTTACAAGACTATGTTTCTTTATATCAAATTCAAACTATTGACGGGCAATTGTGAAAAAATGACTGATTGTGTTCTTGGTTATATTTGTGCAGAGATTCAACTTGGGACCTGTCAAATTTATATATTTTTTATTTTATGGTTGTATGAGTTATCACAACTTATTGAATAAAACATTTATATGCAACAAAAAAGAAACACAAAAAACAAATCCCATAAGTGCCAGGATAAATACATCTTAGGGTATGTGCACATCAGTCGTTTTGTGGGCTGTTTTTTGGCGTTTTCCGTCGGCGGTTTCCGCTGAGTTTTATGTTAATTTATGTTAATCCTAGCCACCGGTTGGATTAACATGCTAGTCAATGGAGTTTAGAAAACGCTGTGTACATTAGAACGTTTTTTTTATTGGCGTTTTCAGTTTATTCACCGGTTTTCCACCGGTTTTCAAAGATAGAGCAAGTGACTTCTTTTCAGCGTTTTTCCAGCGGTTCCAGCTGAACAAGTGCACCAAAGACCAGTCTGGAAATCGCTAAGAAAAACGCCGGGGAAATCGCCAAGAACACGCTGTACAAACGCTTATAACCCGATCGCAAATCGTTAGCAAAACGCTAACAAAACGAGGGACACTGCCGAGTTCAGAAAACTCAGCTTCTGCTATTCTCCACCGGTTTTAGGACGGTCTGCAAAGATGCAAAAACGACTGATGTGCACATACCCTTAATCATCAGAACACAACGCTCAGCATTTTCAACTTGAATGTATTGAACAAACCAAAAGAAGAAAGGTGATCATATCCTCAAGTTTGATTAAACAAGATTAAAAGAACCAAAAATGTTAACCCCTATTTATACATATAAATTTGTTTTCTATTCTATCACTAAACATGTGATTTATGAAGTGTTTAATAAGAATAGTACAGTAGTTAAATCATCGTTCTATAAATTATGAACTAATCAAACAATTAATAGTATGTTTTTAAAGTGGCATTTTATCAATTTGTCCCTTCTAGTGGGTGAAATGTAATCTTGTCCATAAACGCTTACTAGCAATTGCCATTTCCTTGTGTGTCAAAGAGTATGTCCGGCCTGTCACGGTGTTAGGCTCCGCCTGAGTTAATATCTGATTTTTGTGCACTTTTAAAGTGTCTGGCTTTCTTGGATACACAAAGGATGGCGCTGGACCAGAAGGATGCAATAAAGTCAATTCTACTTCTTCATTTTCACAATCTTTGGAGAGTACAGTAGCCAGCCACCAGCGCCAATCATATTCATATTTTTTCAAAAGGATTGCAACAGTGTCTTTGATAAAATGCTGTTTCTTGAGAAGTAGCAGCCATTGCTGTGTGGGAAAAATACAGTTAATATTAAGTAAGGAAGATAGGTAATAAAAATAAAGATTTACAGTACACTTGAGATAGAACTGTATTACTATAAAGTGAGTTTTAGGGCTAGCGCGCACAGTTTTTTCTGTCTGCAGATACACGCTGCAGTTTTGGCAGCTTGTTTTTCTACCAAGTTTTTATCACATATGCGTTAGTTTTTTTAATCGCTAGTGAAAAAAATGGCAGCTTTTTTTATATAAATGATAAATGCTGCGTTTATTGCAGCGATTAAAAAGTAGTTCAAGCAGTGATTTACTCACTCTTGAGTGTTTCCAAAAACACTGCATGTGGTGAACCCCATAGAAATCAATGGGGCTGTTTTTCTGAATGATGATTCCTAAGAATAGCACTGTGTGTATTGGCCCTTAATAATAAAAGCATTAAACTATTAATATATTTACTCACCCATATTTTAGTACACAGCCTTGATGGCTTTGTACAGACTATTGTTTGTTCAGGAGTGAAGATGTCCAGACATGTCAGGACATGAAAGGTCTGAACGAGCTGTCTTACTTCCTGAATGCAGTGGGTAGACACTTAACATGATTGACAGAGCTGCTGGCCTATCATCTGCTCTGCATTCACTGTCTATCCCTGTGCTTTCTCAGGTTGAGCCCTAACAAAGCTTTTTCCTATATGTCCTCTCCTGCTTCTAAGCTGTAACATATCAAAATAATACAGTAATGTCTAAAAATAATGGATTTGATAAATATAGACCCCACACTTTTAGACCACAGGTTGAACAGATCTGAATTCAAGATTTTTGAATTGACACTATAATAGTTAAATATTTTAAAATATGATCCCATCACGATCCCAACTTGAAATTTAGTACAGATGTGGCTAAGAGCATAAAAGACACATGGGCAGTTTTGGAAAATTTTTATTAAAACGTTTTTTCGAAAATGCGTTTCAAAATGTTGCGTTTGCGTTCGCATGGGTAAAAAATTTAAATTAACAAATATACTCTTGTGACATATCTGGTGAAAGCCTGGACAGTTCTGAGTAGAATGGTGTTTATTTTGTTTCTCTATCTTATTTCTAACCCAAGATAAAAAAATGTAAAGTCATACCAGGCCAAAATTCACACTTTTTTTAAACTTTAAAAATCTGTAAAAAATTAACTGATGAAGAAAAAAATTCTAAACTTTTAATTTGTAATTAACTAAAGTAGTACTTCATAAAGGAAAAAAAATAAAAAAATCTAAAGACGTCAGGAAAAAAAAATATTCATATTTAGATCACTTGATATGGAATGACCCATTGACGCTATTAATAGTAAAATATTTTAAAATATGATCCCATCGCGATCCCAACTTGAAATTTGGTACAGATGTGGCTAAGAGCAAAGCAGACACATGGGCAGTTTTTGAAATATTTAAAGCGCGCTGATTTTTCGGAAATGCGTTTTAAAGTTTTGCGCTTGCGATCACATGGGTAAAATATTAACAAAGATCCTCTTGTGACATATCTGGTGAAAGCCTGTATAGTTCTGAGTAGAATGGTGTTTATTTTGTCTCTCTATCTTATTCCTAGCCTTAGTTATGAGGAGAAACGTAAAGGCAGGCAACAGCGAAATTCACACTTTTTCCGAACTTTGAAAATCATTTAAAAAAAAAATACATTTTTTAAAAAAATTTTCTCTTCACATTTTGCATTGTCTGACATGCTATTATCAAATAACAAAATCTCAAAAGAATTAAAAATATAGAGGTAATAATCATTGGTTCACTTGACATGGAATGACCCGTACCTGACATTATTATGTGGCACCCCAGGGTTAATGTGCCACAGTAACAATGTGGCGCCCTGCCAACGCAAGTAACCACATATCTCACTGCTGCACAGCTGGGTTTCCACAGCAGGTACCACTACAAACAACACCTTCCACCCCGGCACAGTAGGGGGAGCTCAACCTGCTGCACTTTGGCAGGATCCCCTATAAAAACTGCTGCTGGGGACAGAGTTAGTCAGAGTGTGGCAGACGCTAGAAGAGCTGCAGGAAAGTTCTGGTGCTGGGGCCACGAGTAGGCACAGGCCAGAGACCCAGAGGAGCCCTTTAGCGTCCCACCAGCCTAAGTGGGACTGAAGGCGAGGAGGCTAGAAGCAGAAGCAAGGAACAGGTAGCTCCAGCTGTGAGTTCGTTCCAGAGAGGAGAGAGAAGCCGGATATTGGGAATCCGCACCAGTGGAGAACTACAAGTCCCACAGGAAACCCCTGGGCACCGAGGAAGCTACAGCTACCCGGTCTCCTGAGAGAGTCAAAGAGAGGGAGCCAGGAACAGCAGGACGCTGCAGAACCCAGAGAAGGTCATCCCGGAGACCGCACAGGAGGGGAAGAGAGTGGAGGCAAGTCAGGATACAATCGACTGTGCTCCAGTAAATACAAAGTGAAGGAGGCCTTATACCCACTTGCTGTAGGAGCCCACTGTGCAGCCCAGCTACCCATCAGTGCTTGGGACCATTTGCCTGAATACCATCAGTAAAGGTAAAGAGACTTCCTTTGCATTCTTTCTTCTCCCTCACCGTGCCCCTCCATAGACTCTTCCTATCCTCCCAAACCGTCTCAGCTCTGCTGCATCCTGTCCATTCCTCACCACTCTGCCCCGGAGGTCCCAGTCCTGAGTCCTGCCTGTGGGGACTATACCATCACGGACCTCCGGAGGACTGTAGCGGCACTGGTGATCCCTCACCAGACACAGCAGGTGGTGTCACAAAGACAAAAACTGTACATAATCCCTGTAAATAACCCCCTTTTTCACTGACCACCAGGGCCACGGCCTCGGGCATGCCACCCGTGGCCCTGGCGGTCAGTGAACCCATCCCAGACCGAAAACCGTCCGAGAGCTGAGTACCCTGCTGCCCTGGGGCGAGTCACAACCTGGCGTCACGAACAGGATCCTGTGCCCGGTACCCCCGGGTACTGTGTGCCGTTTATTGACTGTAAAGTGTGACTGTTAAAGTTCCGCCGCCATTACTGTGCCGAAGAGCGGGAAGAAAGGGGGCGTGCCAGTCTGCAGAGAGCGAAACTGAAACCCCGCCCCCGGCTCAGCTGAGCATTCCCGAGCGCTGCGGCCCGGAAATCCCTGAACTGTTTAACCCTTCAACAACTGGCTGTAATTAACTAGGGGGGCCTCCAACAAGGCGGCGTACGCTGACCCCCAGACATACCCCGGACCCTATATAGCTGCCTCCGGTAGTACTGCCCGTACCTCCGATGCCTCGGGCATCGTGGCCCCGATAATGCCCATGTCGTTACCATACATCCCAGGGGCCAAGTGGTTGCCCCAGTGTGATGGCCACCCTGATACACTCAATGAGTTTAAGAGAAAAATTGAAGGCGTCCTGGACATGTATGCTATGACCGGCCAACAACATGCTACGGTGGTGCTTGGACAGTTAACTGGGGCAGCAGAAAAAGAAAGTGTGTCCTGGTCTGTTGCTGAACGCAGATCAGCCCCTGCTATATTTAATAAACTGCGAGCTGCCTTTGAGGAGTGTAATGAGGCTGACATCTGTATGCGCTTTCATCACTGCTACCAGTGGCTGGGAGTTGACATAAGAGCTTATGCCTGGCGCTTGGAGAGAGCACTGCGTGCTCTCATACATGTCAGCACTGCAAGTGCACGAGATGAGAATAAACTCCTCATAGAACAGTTCACTCGGAGTCTGCTATCCCCTGAGGACAGTAAAAATGTACGCTGGTGGTCATTAACCTTCCTAGCGTTATTCCCGAGCCTGACTCGGGGTTAACATTCACTACCAGAAGCGTTAACCCCGAGTCAGGCTCGGGCTTACCCGCGTTCGCGGCAGATGCGGTGAGAAAACCGCATCTGCCGCATCTACCGCATCTGCCGCACTTGTGCCGCACTTGCGGCGCTGTTGCGGCGCGGTTGCGGTAATCTGCATAGGAACCAACCACCTCTGATGACCCTCATACATTGTTAATATGTTCCCCTGCACCCTAGTAAACCATTAGCAGCACTGTTGTTGTGTGCTAAGTGGCTGCAGTACAAGTGCGATAATGATTTGAGAAACTTACATGCCAGCGTACATGAGGCCGTCTCCCTGTGTGTGATGGGACGTGTGGGCGGTGCTCATCATGTCTGCTCTCCCCCTCCCTTATGCACGCCCCCTCTCAGCCTGCTATAGTGATGTGAGGCTGATCTCGTCATAAAGGGGCGGGGCTAAATCGCGGCATAACGGTAGCCCCGCCCCTTTATGACGCAATCAGCCTCACAGCACTATAGCAGGCTGAGAGGGGGCGTGCATAAGGGAGGGGGCGAGCAGACATGACGAGGACAGCACAACAAGTCCCAGCAACACACAGGGAGACGGCCTCATGTACGCTGGCATGTAAGTTACTCAAATCATTATCGCACTTGTACTGCAGCCACTTAGCACACAACAACAGTGCTGCTAATGGTTTACTAGGGTGCAGGGGCACATATTAACAATGTATGAGGGTCATCAGAGGTGGTTGGTTCCTATGCAGATTACCGCAACCGCGCCGCAACAGCGCCGCAAGTGCGGCACAAGTGCGGCAGCTATGCGGCAAGTGCGGCAGATGCGGTTTTTTAACCGCATCTACCGCGAACGCGGGTAGCCCGCTTTTAGCAACAATTTCCAGAACTAAACAGACCGCCAGGGAGGCTACGCAACCCCGATGCTGATTTTAACACCTTGAAAAAAATGGCCATCAAAGGGTTAAAGCTGGTAGAGACTCATGAAGCTGCAATGAAACGGTGGTGCAACGGTGATGTGCAGGCTACTCCAAAATCTGTACCCGTGACTGCAACCACGCACAATAAACAATCTGCTCAGCCTGACAAATATGACTCTCTGCGAGCTGAGATACGTGCTGAGATGCGTGAGATGAACAAAAATATCTCCAAATTGATGAGCGCTATGCAGTTACAAAAGAACCAGGAGCCAAGACGCCCAGCCAAGCTTCAGCAGCTGATCCAGCTTGCCGACAGCCCAGATGACGTCCCCTGGATGCGAGGGATGCAAGCTACAGCCTACAGAGGGAGAACCACCGATCGTTACAGCTCCACTGGGTAGTCCATCTGCCGCAACTGTGATCGCACCGGTCATCTCACCAGATGCTGTTCTTTAAACGGGCAGTCCCTGGGGGCCGGGGCCAAACCTCAGGACTAGATCAACAGGGCCCAGCCACCTGGTGCAAGACTTTCATCGGACAAAGGCTGTTTCTGTCCATTGTACTGGATGGCATCCTGGTACCTACTGTACTGGACACCGGAACGCAGGTGACCCTCGTCCCCTATATCCTTTATAGAAAGTATTGGGCTGATGCAGAACTGAAACAGTCTGAGATAGACATTTCCCTTCATGCAGCAAATGGGGAACCAATTAACGTAATGGGGGTTAGAGAAGAGCCCATAAAGGTGGGGAGGGTAGAATTGCAAAATCAAGGGGTCCTTGTAGTAGCAGAAGCCACTAATGCAAATCATCCTTATATTATCTTGGGTATCAATGTTGTTAGCAATTGCATGGAGGAAGTTTTGTCTTTGCTTCAACAGATTGCTTAAACTGCCAGGCCTGGTCAGAGGAAGATTATCCAACATGAGATCAGAGCCATCTTACACCAACGACAGGTAACAATTACAGGTGGTGAAATTGGTACAGCACGGGTGACAGACCTGATACCTATTGTGACACCCCCAATGAGTGAAATGATGGTATGGTGTCGAGCAGCTATAGATCTGAGAGGGCAGGACTATCAAGCGTTAGTGGAGCCCGTGAGCACAGAGCACAGACCTACACTGTTCACAGCCAGGGGGGTGGTTAATGTACACAAAGGAAGAGTGCCAGTTCGCTTCTTAAATTGTGTTAGTGAAGAGGTTAAACTACCCAGGTATACCACCGTTGCCAAATTATACACAGTCAGTAACAACGAGATTCAAGCAGCGCAACCCGAACCCCACGAGGAAGGGGCAAAACTTGATCAAACAATTGGGCCGCTGGAGGACTGGTGCCAGCAGCTCCATGTCGGAACTGACACCACTCCTGTGTATGAAAAGCAAGGTGTGTACTGGGTAGCCCAAGAATTTGAACAAGTTTTCAGTAAGCATCCACTTGATTTTGGTAGGATAAAAGGGGTACAACACCACATCCCCACAGGAACACATCCACCAATCAAAGAACGGTATAGGCCTATTCCACCTGCACATTATCAAAAAGTCAAAGAAATGTTACAGGACATGAAAGACGCAGGGGTTATACTAGATAGCTATAGTCCCTGGGCAGCACCATTAGTCCTAGTCAGGAAAAAGGATGGCAGTATGAGGATGTGTGTAGATTATAGGCAGATAAACCGCATAACACACAAAGATGCTTACCCGTTGCAACATATAGAGGAGTCTCTAGCTGCGTTGAAGTCTGCCAACTACTTCTCCACCTTAGATCTCACTAGTGGGTATTGGCAGGTGTCCGTAGCCGAAGAAGATCGAGAGAAGACGGCATTCACAACACCTATGGGCCTATGTGAGTTCAACAGCATGCCCTTCGGACTATGTAATGCACCCAGAACCTTCCAGAGATTGATGGAGAGTTGCCTGGGGCATAAGAATTTTGAGACAGTACTGCTCTACCTGGATGACGTGATCATGTATTCCAAACCTACGAAGAACATGTCGCCCATCTAGGAGAGGTGTTTGAAGCTCTGGCCAAATATGGGATGAAGCTGAAACCATCAAAATGCCACCTGTTAAAGCCAAGAGTGCAGTACCTGGGACACATAGTGCTGAAGGCGTGGCCCCTGATCCAGACAAGGTGACAGCAATCAAAGAATGGCCAGAACCCAAAACCATCAAAGAGGTACGTCAATTCCTGGGTTTGGTGGGCTTCTACCGAAGGTTCATCAAGGAGTACACCAAGAAGGCTGCTCCTCTGCAACACCTATTGTAGACCAACCCATGAAAGGCAAGCCAAGGGATTCTCCGTGGAGATGGGGTAATGAACAAGAGGAATCGTTCCAGACGATGAAAGAAGTCCTGACAGGAGAAGAAATCCTAGCTTACCCGGACTACAGTCGGCCATTCCTGCTGTATACAGATGCCAGCAATGTGGGACTTGGAGCCGTCCTTGCCCAAAAGCAAGACGGCAAGGAGAGGGTAATCGCTTACGCAAGCCGAAAGTTGCGACCCATAGAGAAGAATCCAGAAAACTACAGTTTCTTCAAGCTGGAGTTCCTAGCCTTGGTCTGGACCATCACCGAGAGGTTTAAACACTACATAGCCTCTAGCAAATTTACCGCCTACACGGATAACAATCCGCTCACCCACCTGGAAACTGCAAAGTTGGGAGCCATGGAGCAGAGATGGATGGACAGACTCTCCAACTATCAATTCACCATCAAGTATCGGGCTGGGCACCAAAACGGAAATGCGGACACCTTATCCAGGATGCCTCACTTATCTGAAGGAGGTGTAGATGAAGATGAGCTGGTAGAACTGGAGTTACCTGCTTTCCATAAAGTGAGAGAAACCCCATGCCAGCAGACCCATCGAAACCTCGTTACTGAAGCAGTGAACCTGTTACCTCACTTTGACTGAGAGAAAGTGCAGAACCAAGGCCTAGCTGTCGGTCTGATTAAACAACTGATAGCACAAGAGTCAGCGAAGCTGCCTGCAAACCCTCTGTCTGATGCTAAACATCTGTGGAATGAGCGAGGTAAACTGTTCCAGTATCAAGATAAATTGTGCCGGCGGTACATAAATCCAAGAACCCATGAACAAGTGTGGCAAATCATCGTGCCAAAATCAGAGGTATCCATGATCCTAGATGCCTACCATAACAAAACTGGTCATTTCGGGTGGAAGAAGCTTGAACTGCTGCTCAAAGGTAGATTTTTCTGGCCAGGTATGAGATCATCCATAGAAAAGTGGTGTAGAAAGTGTCAAGCCTGTACCCTGAGAAGGAAAGGTGTGCAGAATCAGAAAGCTCCACTTAATCCCATCGTAACAACACAGCCTTTAGAATTAGTCGCCTTGGACCATGTGAAATTGACTCCAAGTAAATCCGGCTATACATACTCCTTGAACAATGGTAGACCATTACTCAAGATTTTTAATGGTAGCCCCTGTAAAAGACTTTGGCAAATACAAAAGGGGAGGGGAACAAGAGGCGCAATAGTGCCCTTATCACTCGACACTAGTTTACAGACCGGTGAGTAAAGCAATCCACTCACCTGATCCAGTTGTGTCACCCACAACTGGTTTGAAGGCTTGATAGGAATAATAGCCTGATGGCTGCTGCTGGACCTCCACCGAACCACTCACACGTGGAAAAGCATCAAGGTACTTGGGAAAAAAGGTGTACAGCGGTCTGCGCTGCCAGGGTGACTCGCATCAAAGAATACACTGGTAGATGAAGAGTTAATCAGATCCTTCTTTATTCTCCAACGCGTTTCGGTGCCCTCTTGGCACCTTCATCAGGGATCCCTGATGATACTGTAAAAGACTTGACAGCTGCAACTGCTGCAAAAACCTTCCAAAAAGTCTTCTGCAGACCGTTGGGATATCCAGAGCGTGTACTCACTGATCAAGGATCAGCATTCGAAGCAGAGATTTTTCAAGAGTTTTGCAAGATGTATGGGTGCAAGAAGATCAGAACGACCCGTTATCATCCTCAAACTAATGGACTCTGTGAAAAAATGAATAACATCATAATTGACATGCTGAAAATTCTCCCGTTGGAAGAAAGGAACCAATGGCCTGAAAAACTCCCTGACTTAATTGACATGTACAACCACATTCCAGTGAGTTCCACCAATTGTACACCAGCATATTTGATGAGAGCTCGTACAGGAAAATTACCCGAGGACTTAGAACTCGGTGTAGTAGATCCTGAAGCAGAACGAACCATCTCAAACTGGAAAGTCCATCGACAAGAACAGTATGCTAAAGTCCAACAAAGTGTCGAAAGTAACCTGGAGAAGTCCCGTGCAAAGCAAGAGAGGGATTACAATAAGCATGCTACAGCAGAAATTATACCACCTGGAAGTTTAGTCCAAAAAAGAAAAAGAACCCGCAATAAGTTGGATGACAAATGGGAAAGTGAACCCTATGTCCTGTTATACTATGTCAACAACAAGATCTGTATCATCAGTAACCCCTTCCAGACCCTTGGCCCACCCCCTGGGTCATGGAATGATCGGGCTCCTGCAGGTCGAGTGAGGGTGTCACTGACCTGTCACTCGGCCTGCAGGTACATGGGGAGTTGTACAACACCCCAGGGGGGTCGATTTGCCCCCACCCCACCCCCCCAGCTACAGGCGCGGTGATTGGCACTCAAAAGTGAAAGTGAAAATCACCGCGCCTGTAATGCTTCCCTGCCTGCCGCTGCTATCCCTACCCTCCAATCTTCTCCCCTGTCATCCTCTAACTGCCCCCCTGCCCCCCACCTCTTTCCTGCCCCCTCTTCATCTTTCTTACCCCCCCGCTTCCTTTTCCTGCCGCCTGCTTCCTGTCCCTGCCGCCAGCTTCCTCTTCCTGCCGCCCGCCTCCTCCTGCCTGCCCCCGCTTCCTCCTGCCTGCCCCCGCTTCCTCCTAAGTGCCCCCCTACTTCTCCTGTCAACCCCCCTCTTCCCCCTTCCTGCCCCCCCCGATCACCGGAGTGTCGATTGCTTCTCTCACTCACCCCTCCGGCGGCCGCTCTGTCTCCACTGCGTCCCGCTCCTCCTCCTCCTCTTCACTGCCTCCGGATCTGACAGCTCTGTGCTGGAGCTGCCAGATCACTTTCTACAGCTAGATCCTGAGGATCCCAATCTCCCTGCATGGGCATCGAGCTGCAGAAAGCGATCTGACAGCCCGGACGCAGTGATGCACATAGTGGGTCAATGCGCCTGTGCTGCCAGATCGCTTCCCGCAGCTCGATCCCCATGCATGGGGATAGAGCTGCGGAAAGCTATCTGGCAGCCCAGGCGCAGTGATGCACATAGTGGGTCACTGCGCCTGGGGTGTCAGATCACTTTCTGCAGCTCGATCACCATGCTGGCGGGTTGGGCTCCAGAGTAGCGATCTGAAAGCAAAGGCGATCGAGCGGCGTGGGACCTTCGTTGTGGACTACGTCGGAGCGATCGGGCGTCGTGGGACCTTCGTTGTGGACTATGTCGGATCTTTTTATAATAAAGATGGAGTCCGAATTGTGTCTGTGTTTTTTTTTAAATAAAAAGATTTTTCTCTGTGTGTATTTATTGACTATTTACCGTACTAGAGATTCCTAATGGCGGGTCTAACATTGGCCCTATATTATGAATCTCGGGCTTAGTGCCAGCTGCCAATAAAAAGCTGGCATTAACCCCTTTATTACCCAGTTAGCCACCGGTACCAGGGCAACTGGAAGAGCGTGGGTACAGCGCCAGAAAATGGTGCTTCAATGAATGCGCCATTTTCTGGGGCAGCTGCGGGCTGCAATTCGCAGCATGGGGGGCCCAGAACGCTTGGGCCTCTCTATGCTGAGGATTCCAGCCCCCAGCTGCCTAGTTGTACCTGGCTGTATTTTTGGTTCCAGCCAGGTATGACGAGGCAGCTGGTGGCTGGTGGCAGTCCGTAGCTGCCAAGTTGTACCTGGCTGGACCAAAAATATGGCGGAGCCCTATGTCATTTTTTTTCTAGAAATAAAAAAAAAATAGGCTTCGCTGTATTTTTGGTTCCAGCCAGGTACAATGAGGCAGCTGGGGGCTGGTGGCAGTCCGTAGCTGCCAAGTTGTACCTGGCTGGACCAAAAATATGGCAGAGCCCCATGTCATTTTTTTAAAAAAATTCTACAAATAAAATGACATGGAGCTTTGCCGTATTTTTGGTTGCCAGCCAGATACAACATGGCAGCTAGGGGGCTGGAATCCTCAGCATGGAGAGACCCAAATGTATTGGGTCCCCTATGCTGCGAATGCTACTAGACTAGTATGTTTTTTCACAAAAAGTTTCTTTATTCATTTATACGTCTCAATTTGTGAAGCACATGGGGGTTCAAAGTGCTCACTGTGCATCTAGATATGTTCCCTGGGGGGTCTAGTTTCCAAAATGGGGTCACTTGTGGGGGAGCTCAAATGTTTAGGCACACAGGGGCTCTCCATACGCGACCTGGTGTCCGCTAACCATTCCAATTGTTGGCAAACACCAGGTTGCGTGTGGAGAGCCCCTGTGTGCCTAAACATTGGAGCTCCCCCACAAGTGACCCCATTTTGGAAACTAGACCCCCCAAGGAACCTATCTAGATGCATAGTGAGCACATTGAATCCCCAGGTGCTTCACAAACTGATCCGTAATAAGGTAAAAATACTTTTTTTTCACACAAATTTTCTTTTTTAATTTGTACGGATCAATTTGTGAAGCACCTGGGGGTTCAAAGTGCTCACTATGCATCTAGATATGTTCCCTGGGGGGGTCTAGTTTCCAAAATGGGGTCACTTCTGGGGGAGCTCAAATGCTTAGGCACACAGGAGCTCTCCAAATGCGACATGGTGTCCGCTAACAATTTGAGCTGATTTTCCATTCAAATTGTTAGCGGACACCATGTCGCGTTTGGTGAGCCCCTGTGTGCCTAAACTTTGGAGCTCCCCCACAAGTGACCCCATTTTGGAAACTAGACCCCCAAGGGAACATATCTAGATGGGTGGTGAGCATATTGAACCCCCAGGTTCTTCACAAATTAATTCATGAAAATGAAAAAAAAAACTTTTTGTGGAAACAAAGTACTTTTTAATTTTTACGGATCAATTTGTGAAGCACCTGCGGGTTCAAAGTGCTCACAATGCATCTAGATATGTTCCCTGGGGGGTCTAGTTTACAAAATGGGGTCACTTGTGGTGGAGCCCCAATGTTTAGGCACACAGGGGCTCTCCAAATGCGATATGGTGTCCGCTAACAATTTGAGGTGATTTTCCATTCAAATTGTTAGCGGACACCATGTCGCGTTTGGAGAGCCCCTGTGTGCCTAAACTTTGGAGCTCCCCCACAAGTGACCCCATTTGGAACCTAGACCCCCCCCAGGGAACGTATCTAGATGAGTGGTGAGCATATTGAACCCCCACATGCTTTACAAATTGATCTGTGAATATGGAAAAAGTACTTTTTTTTCACAAAAATGTTCTTTTAGCCTCAATTCTTTCATTTTCACATCTGTAACAGGATAAAATTCATTCTAAAATTTGTCGGGCAATTTCTCCTGAGTACACCGATACCTCATATGTGGTCATAAACTACTGTTTGGGCGCACGGCAGGGCTCAGAAGTGAAGGAGCGGCATTTCACTTTTTGAATGGAAAATTAGCTCCAAAAGTCAAATTGCGCTCTTTCCCTTCAGAGCCCTGCCGTGCGCCCAAACCGTGATTTATGATCACATATGTGGTATCGATATACTCAGGAGAAATTGCCCAACAAATTTTAGGATCCATTTTATCTTGTTGCCCATGTGAAAATGAAAAAATTGAGGATAAAAGAACATTTTTGTTAGAAAAATTAAAATATCCATTTTTTTGTTTCCAATTTGCTTAGTTCCTGTGAAGCATCTGAAGGGTTAATAATCTTCTTGAATGTAGTTTTGAGTAGCTTGAGGGGTGCAGTTTTTGGAATGGTGTCACTTTTGGGTGTTTTCTGTCATGTGCACCCCTCAAAGGGACTTCAAATGGGATGTGGTCACAAAAAAAAATGGTTTTGTAAATTTTGGTGGAAAAATGAAAAATTGCTCATGAACTTTGAACCCTTATAACTTCCTAACAAAATTTTTTTTTTTTCCAAAATTGTGCTGATGTAAAGTAGACATGTGGGAAATATTATTTCATAACTATTTTGTGTCACATAACTCTCTGGTTTACCAGAAGAAAAATTCAAAATTTGAAAATTGCTAAATTTTCAAAATTTTTGCCATATTTTGGATTTTTTCACAAATAAACGCAAAAATTATCGACCTAAATTTAATACTAACATGAAGCCCAATATGTCACGAAAAAACAATCTCAGAATCGCTAGGATCCGTTGAAGCGTTCCCGAGTTATAACCTCATAAAGGGACACTGGTCAGAATTGCAAAAAATGGCAAGGTCATGAAGGGGGTAAAGGTGGTGGACAAACCAGACAAACATTCAGAGATCATCTTAAGAGGTGTCCTTCAAATTGGGAAGATCAAGAAAATTATAATCAACCCATTCAAGAGTTTGAACCAATCCCAATCCCAGAACCAATTCCGGAACCAAAGAAGAATATGATCCAAACTGACCTAGGAGAATTTCCTGAAGATTGGCCTCAAATAGATGGAGCCATCATCATTCCTGTAATACACGTCTACCAACCCCAAGAAGAGATCCCAAGGAATCAGGAAGAAATACCCGTTGCAAGAGAATCTGAGGATGCTGCAATCGGTACACCTGCTAGCCCAGTAGTGAGACTAAGGCAACGCAGAAACTCACCTCAACCACCTACCCAAAGCTCAACACCACTAAACACTTCACCTGAGACAGTGACAACTGTAGTGCGGAAATCACATAGGAGCACACAAGGTCAGCCCCCGTCTAGGTTTGGTGAATGGGTATAAGGTAGAATACATTTGAAACCATGTAAATAAGAGACTGTATAAACAGAAATGTAAATAGTAGTGTACAGAAGCGTGGAGGAACTGGACCCAGTCCCAAGCACATTAAGTTAGGAACAGAAAGTGCCTGGGGCAGGGAGGGACCAGGTCTCCTAAGCTGAGAAACGCATAAGGACTCCTGTTTGTTGTTATAAGTGTGAACTTTTGAAAAGACTTTTCCCCTTTATTACGCGGAGCGTACAGAGACATTGCTGTAAGGACTCTATTGAACTTTTCCCCTTTTGAACCTTGAACTCCTTTAAAATACCAATGGACTACAGTTAATGGACTAACGTAGCCACAAACTTTAAAAAGCCTACAGTGGATGGACTAGCACTGTATGGACTTACCCGTTTTTCCATTTTTCTATTTTCCAATATTCTACTTAGTGTCTTTATGTAATTTTTCATTTTTCAAATATGTAAATATGTTATTATTGTTGTTCTTATATTCTGTTAAAACAAAATTTGCTCAGTCCCGGAGTACTGATGTTACCTGGGGGGGGTGTGGCGCCCTGCCAACGCAGGTAACCACATATCTCTCTGCTGCACAGCTGGGTTTCCACAGCAGGTACCACTACAAACAACACCATCCACCCCGACACAGTAGGGGGAGCTCAACCTGCTGCACTTTGGCAGGATCCCCTATAAAACTGCTGCTGGGGGCGGAGTTAGTCAGAGTCCTTCAGCGTCCCACCAACCTAAGTGGGACTGAAAGTGAGGAAGCTAGAAGCAGAAGCAAGGAACAGGTAGCTCCAGCTGTGAGTTTGTTCCAGAGAGGAAAGAGAAGCCGGATATTGGGAATCCGCGCCAGTGGAGGACTACAAGTCCCTCAGGAAACCCCTGGGCATCGAGGAAGCTACAGCTACCCGGTCTCCTGAGAGAGTCAAAGCAAGGGAGCCAGGTGCAGTGGCCACTGCAGAAACCAAGAGAAGGTTGTCCCGGAGACCGCACAGGAGGGAAGGAGAAACAGACCAGAGAAGAGAGTGGAGGCAAGTCAGGATTCAATAGACTGTGCTTCAGAGAATACAAAGGGAAGGAGGCCTTATACCCACTTGCTGTGGGAGCCCACTGTGCAGCCCAGCTACCCTTCAGTGCTTGGGACCATTTGCCTGAATACCATCAGTAAAAGGTAAAGAGACTTCTCCTGCGTGTTTGCATTCTTTCTGCCCCCTCACCATGCCCCTCCATAGACTCTTCCTATCCTCCCAAACCGTCCCAGCTCTGCTGCATCCTGTCCATTCCTCACCACTCTGCCCCAGAGGTCCCAGTCCTGCCTGCGGGGACTATACCATCACGGCCGCAATCCCACCGACCTCCGGAGGACTATAGCGGCGCAGTTGATCCTTCACCAGACACAGCAGGTGGCGTCACGTAGACAAAAACTGTACATAATCCCAGTAAATAACCCCCTTTTTCACTGACCGCCAGGGCCACGGCCTCGAGCAGGCCATCCGGGACATCCCAGACCAAAAACCTCCCGAGAGCTGAGTGCCCTGCCCTGGGGCGAGTCAACAACATGAAGGGTTAATTCCCCAATCAACCCACAACACTACACTAGCGCCTCCACGCCAGAAGGGGGAAGCTAAAGCTGCTTCCCTATATATTCTGGCTGGAGAAGAAGTGGCAGTTAGTTCAGTTCCTGAGAGGACTGAGGGAAAGGACCTGGGTGTAAAAGGGCTGCGTTAGGCCCAACCCATGGTCCACTATCCACTTCCAGTCCGGCCAAGGTCAGAGGAAAGGAGTAGGAGAAGCAGAGGAACACACCCGTGACACAGAGTTACTCTAAACTCACCCCGGTGGAGCGCAAAGACCGGATACCGGATCCACAATTGTATATAAATGTTCCATATGGTTTTAAATAAACAGCCAACAGGGTAATACCTGATCAACTGAGCAGCTCAAAACACTTAGTACAATATTCATCAAAAGGAGAAAAACATGTGGATCCAAATTTGCTTTTGAAATTTGCAATTAAAATATATTTTTACTCTAAGCACAGAGGTAAAGAGAACCGGGCACTATCCATGGTAAGAATCAGTCCAAATGATTGATAGCACAATATCAGGTGGTGCCCGCTAAAGGTAAGTGTAATTATATCACAAAAAAAAGAAAACAGACCAGCGGCACTCACCATAGTTGAATCTTCTGTTTATTTAACGATTCCAACAAAGTTACATGAGGAGATCGTGCTGTAGGGGAGGGAGGTGCAGGGACGTCAGGTGGACGACGGTGACCGTTTCGCAGCAGGCAGCTGCTTCAACTGGAAGCAGCTGCCTGCTGCGAAACGGTCACCGTCATCCACCTGACGTCCCTGCACCTCCCTCCCCTACAGCACGATCTCCTCATGTAACTTTGTTGGAATCGTTAAATAAACAGAAGATTCAACTATGGTGAGTGCCGCTGGTCTGTTTTCTTTTTTTGTGATAAAATATAATTTTATTATGAAGACAAATTTAAACACGATTGTGCAGGAAAATTAGGTGCAAAAATTACAAGCACATAGCACTCATTCCATTATACATCAGATGAGTACACATTACATTGATTTATCATGTTACACAATCATAGGATGATTAACAAAGGCTAATTTTACATGATTAGTCAGATAAGACATAAGTGAGACAGCCATAGTAGTCAACCAGTGCAGACTGGCAGCTCACACATCACATATTGCAACATCCCATAAAGTGCATACAGGTTAATGCAGTTCCATCAGTGCAATTTCATCTAGTGGATAAGGTGCTAGTGCAGGATGAAGAAAAAAGAACCCTCCAAATCAGACTCCTTACGTAGTTTTCGCTTACTTTATGCTTCATCATGAGGAGTAGTGATAAAATACAATGGCAGAGCTTATATCCACAATCACCTAGCGATCACATGCTGCGCTCAACCAATCAGATCGTTGGAGGCTGCGCATGCGCCGCCGCAGGTGATGTCACTTCCTGGGTGCGACACATAGCTCATCACACAGCGCCCAGTTGTTAGCATGGGAGCGTGCAAACAAGCAATGTGCTTAACCGCGCCTTCATGACAGCCCAGCAGGGGGAGCAAAGCGCGCATGCGCGCACGATCTGATGGTTCCCAAGTACCTGGACCGATGTACAAAGCCACATATTACAAAAATAGAAGAATTGATTCATCTCTTCTTCCAAGGGTGGCGATGACTCCAGTCCAATGGCGGATGGTATAACATTCTTATCATCAAGTGGCAGCATGTGTAATGGTACCTTTACACGCCGCCACCGAGGGTAGCAACAGGTAGGCACCACACGTGCACGCGCGCGTTTGCAACGGTTGCTAACGTTACCTGATGCCGCAAATACACGCCGCCACAAGGTGCTCCACAGAAGGTATTTTCGTTCCCCGGAAGTGCCGACGGATGCCGCGGGTTACCTTCTAATACATGACACTATTGCAAATGTGTAGTGACTGGTCAACTCGTTAAATATGCCGCCCTGTGCAGGGACAGCCAATGGGTACACAGTAGCCCCCACCAATGATAGCTGATGGGGCGTGGTATACATGACGCTGTGGCACGCCCCAGGGAACTCAAATACCTTGCCTGTTCCCCCATTACATGCCGCCACCATAGGGATTATACCTTTTTGTTTTTGAGCACGGCTGAAACACAGGTATCCAAAAGCACAGGAAGGTACTTCCTGAATTACATGCCGCCAATTCGCGGTCTTTTCAAGGTATCAGGTACAATTGTGTCCGATACCTGGCGGTTTCTACCTTTCGGTGGCGGCGTGTAAAGGTACCATTATACACTTTAGCAGGATACCCGCTGTTAACATAAATAAATGACAATTACAATTTAAAAACAAACCCAACAGATAACACATCGATAAAGAGGGGAATGAAAAGAAAAAGGGGGCAAAAAAAGAAAGAAAAAACAAAAAGGGAAAAGATAGAAAAAAGGAAATATAAACAATTCCTTATCATAGTGAGCAAAATTGATCACAGTAGTTGTCACAAAATATATTAGACATATCATTGCAAGACAAAGGTACCTCCAAATTTTAAAGAAACGGAACAAAGCTGATGGCTTCATTTAATCCCCTAGGGGACACAGTATCAAGTATTATGATCCATTTTAATTGCCGTTGGACCAGAGTCTTTTGAAGGTCCCCTCCCCTTATACTTCCATGTATCTGGTCTATCTCCCTCACTTTCAAGGTTTTCGCATTACACCCATGATGGTGATAAAAGTGACGGGGTAACGTTTTTAGGGTGGCAACCTCCTCAGCCTTAGCTTTTTTTGCAGCTATAATATCCTGTACATTCTCATAGGTTCTAACTCTTGGCTCTCTTGTGGTTAACCCAATGTAGATCTTATTGCACCCACATGTAGCATAATACACAACATGTGTACTGCTACATGAAATATACTGGTTTATCATATAGGTCCTAGAACCATCGCTAGAAGTAAAGTCAGAACTCCTGACCAAGTTGGGACACGCGCTACAATCTCCGCACGGGAAAAATCCTTTCCGTGGAGGGCCCACACCGAAAATCCCCGATGTTCTTGGTGCATAGTGACTGTGCACCAATATATCTTTCAAATTTTGGGATCGTCTAGATGTCATAAGAGGATTTTCTGTAAGGACCCCCCTCTGAGATGGCTCGGACAACAACACCGGCCAGTGTCTCCTTAGAATTTCATCTCATCCTCTCCCACTGCTGGTTATGTGTGGAGATGAATTGTACCTCATTATAAGTCTCACCTTTTTTCTTGGGAGGGAGGAGGAGATCATCACGTTTAATCAGTCTTGCTCTATTGTAGTCCCTTTTAACGGTTCTACGACTATAGCCTCTCTGCCTAAACCTGCTACTCAAGTCCCTAGCCTGTTTTGAAAATCAGCCTCCGTGGAACAGATCCGCCTCATCCTCACAAACTGTCCAACCGGGATAGCCTTTATGGTTGACGGAGTGTGGGCCGATGATGCATGTAGCAATGCATTCACAGACGTCTCCTTTCGAAATACATCAGTTTGCAACAGTCCACGTCCGTCAACCATAATTTTAATATCCAAAAAATCAGTTGAGGTGTTACTAAATTTATAGGTGAGTCTGATATTCAATTTGTTTTTATTCAATTCATGCATGAATGATCTGAGCTGCTCTGCAGTGCCCTGCCACACCATAAGAACATCGTCTATATAGCGCATCCAGCACTGCACGTAAACAAGCCCCGCTCCCAGTGCCCTAGGAACAGATTTGCATACGAAGGTGCGCAGGCCGCGCCCATGGCAGTGCCGCGCCTCTGAAGATAGAATCGATCTTTGAATGTGAAAAATCCACAATTGTGCCTGACACAAGCAGCACAAAAAACACCGGATAAGTGAAGATTATATATCTCCACTGAACACAGCGGAAGCAGCACAAAGATAAGACTTAAGTTACCTAGCAAGTTTAGTACCCGTGAGGGGAAACAGGGCCGCAGCCTAGCTAGAGCGGCAGCAGGGCCAACACACATAGCGCAGGAATAGGAAGCCAAGAACCCGGCCAGGGTGGGAGCAACCCGATCCCGGTACAGACTCCGTAGACAATTTCTACTGAATACCATCTGCAGTAAAGACTTGGAAAACTACAACACCGTGAGTCTGTGTAATCCTTGCGCTTGAGCCCTACTCTACCCTCACAAACTGTCATCATCTCTACCACTACCCCTGCCCTGCATCATCCATAGACTATCATCACCACTGCCCGGGAACCAGTCTCTGCCCATGAAGAGCCGTTACTTCACCGCCTGCCAAACATCATCCCCGGAGGTTCTGCAGCAGCGGTGGTCACCCAGACCACATACCACGGGTGGTGTCACGACTTTATCCTCTGTAAATACCCCCCATTACTTGTGGACTCGGGACACGGTCCGGACCAAGACCGCCTGATAACCCCTGTGATACCCCGGTCCAGTACCGAGTATCCCGTCCCAGTGGGCTCCACAATTACACTGTCCAGGTCCACTCCTTACAGGTCTTATGTACATTGAGGAGCTGCTTCAGGAATTATAACACTTTTTGCCAGATGACTAGATATGGAATAATTCAAGGACGGTTATAGCATTGGTGCCACCTGTGCAGCGGCACAAAGACTTGGGTGGTAAGAAGCCATTAGATGATGCCTGGGCATCGTCGGATATTGTTTGATGACACACTTCTCACAGTCACCTGACCGCTGCAGTGACCCTACAACAGCGGACAGTGACATCACGGCTTACTGCCTCTGTGCAGACCATGGCGCACCCTGTGCTACATACAGTTTGGATGGCTGAGAATAACTGAGTTCGTTATGACGCGCCCACCCAGAACCGTGGGGTACTGGGAACTGGATTGGGAACTTCTCTGGGAAGGTCTCAGGGCTGTGACCCGTTTCCGTGGCCCTGGTGGTGTCAATAAATGGGGAAAGGGTATGGGATTTAACGTTTCGGCAGTGAGGGATGGATGGCTGACGCTGCTGCAGGACCTCTGGAGCCGATGGACGGGCAGCTGGAATGGTATGGCTCCCCACGGTGGAGCACCCCAGGGCAGTTTAACAGTCTATGCAGGGGATGATGGGCATTGGGGTGGAGGACTGAGGGTGCAATAAATGACCGGAGGACCCAAGGGATAAAGTTTCCTTTACCTTTACTTGATGGTTGATGGTGCTGACCAGGGGCACTGGTACAGATGGAGATCCAGACAGCCTGGAAGCAATTGGGGTTCCATCTAGCCAGGTGGGTTCGGAGGCCTTCCTGCTGCGCTGGTCTGTTTGGTCCTCGCTGCCTAAAGCTGCTGCGGCTCTCTCCCTGCGTGTTACGTTTCTACCCGTATAGCCTATTATTATCCCATTTAATTGTTATTCTATAATGCTATTGTGGCGCCCCACTGATTGGGTTACTGCACCCATATAAGTGTGTAGTATATAGTATCCCTGTGACTAGGGAATTGGGACTGTCCCCAGCGCCGGTAACATTACTGGAACCATAGGTGGCGTCACAAAATGCTTTTATTTTATTTTTATTGACTGTTTTCCCCTTTTTAAGCGACTACCAGGGCCACGGGATCGGGCCACAGGCCCCAATGACATCTTCCGTGAACTAAACACCCGGGACCGGGTACCCCATGGCCCTGGGACGGGTCACTATAACAAACAAGCACTATGGTTAGCTTAAAGCAACACTGGGGCACTTTAAATGTAAGTGTGCACCTCAGGAGTCCAGGTGCCACAGTGGCATTGCCTCCCTCACAGGGGTTGACATCATGCCTGGAAGCAAGAAGGGGTCCCCTTGTCAGGTAAGACCAGCATCCAACACTTGTCCTGATTTCAGACCAGAAGGGGGAGCTCTGAACCTGGTTTTAGGGGAGCTTCCCTATAAATTCTGGCCCGGGGGAGGGGTTAAGTGGAAGAGTCTTAGGAGAGCAGAGAGAGACAGACGTCCTGAGGACTGGAGCCAGTTGGAGCTCGTCCCTGGACAGTGGAAAGCTATTGAAATGGAAGAAGAGAGGAGTAGTGGAGAACCTATGGAGTGGAGCTGTGACAGAGCTCGACCCAGAAAAAAGTGCTAGAAGCCAGACGCCGGAGTCTGTGCTTGTTCGGGTACTGAAGTCCCGGCAGCTAAATTCGGAGGGCAGAGAATTGCATGTCCCATGGACCCACTAGACACCCCACGGCACAGCAGCATACCAGAGCCCGGAGCCGCCACTGAGGAGTGACACCTGTAATAGGCTCGAGCTGCCTGCCATACGGGTAAAGGCTAGAAATGCAGGAAGAGGGCCGCAGCACAGCTTTAGTCAGCGAGGAACAAACAGCACCGCACAGAAGGAAGGCCTCTGAACCCACCTGGCTAGAAGGATCACCAATTGCTTCCCGGCTGGCCAGATCTCCATCACCATCTGTTGCCAGTGACCCTGTCTGCACCATCAACCATCAAGTAAAGGTAAAGGAAACGGCAGTCCTTGTGTCCTCCAGTCATTATTTGCGCCCTGAGTCCTGCACCCCACTGTTCACTATCCCCTACATAGACTGTTCCAACTGCCCTGGGGCCCGCGCTCCACCCATGGGGAGCTGTACCATCTTAGCTGCGCCACCAACTGCCCCAGTGGTCCTGAACCGCAACATCGACCATCCAATTGCCTAACACCACGACCAAATTCTGTATACATATATCTCCCATTTATGGCACACCAGGGCTATGGAGCCGGGTCACAGCCCCATGGCCCTGGTGGGGATGTCATAAGCCCCTGCTCCCGGATATTTGCACGCTTGTGACTATATACCACACTTCAGATGCCAATACAGCTCTGGAGTGAGATAAAACTCTTACAAGCAATCAACTGCACCATCTTTCTCCCTATGCATTATTACCAGGGCTGTGAGTTGGTAAGCCAAACCTCCAACTCCGATTCCTCAATTTCCATGAATCAGAGTTCGACTCCACAGCCCAGATTATTACAATGTACATGTAATAAATCCCAAAGATTTGCCATTTTCAGCACTGAAAGCTGAAGAATGATCAGCTCTGTCTAATGTGCGGAAAGCATACTGTTTAGAGTAAATCTATCTTCCAAATAATTGGTGGCACAGATAAAGCACCTGTAAGGGATAACCTACCCTGTGTATAAAGATCATACGATTGTGAAGAGGCATTCTAGTGTTACATGAATAGTTGTTTAGTTACTTAATACACTGTGACAATCTATCCAGATCAATTAGATTGGGTAGTAACCTCCGGGTGTTTAATAAAAACATTTGTATAGAAGTATGGGCATATACATAACAAAAGCACAATAGAAGAGGACAGACGGGAGTCACCCCACGGTTCAGGCAGGGTGAATGGGAGAAGTTTTCTATTTTCTCTCCGCAGCATTTGGTGAGCCGGCTTTCATTGTCTGTTTTGTTGGAATAATGGCTATAATTTTTGTCATGTTTGGTGACTAGAATCGACGCTTGACAGTAAAAACATTTCTTCTCTACACTGACAAGTAGAACTGCGGAAATTGAAATTCCTTAGTACAAAACACTGTTCTCTGAAATATTTTCTTCTGTTTCTTTTTTACCATAATTTGAGATTTTTCTTTAAACTCGAACTGTCAGTTCCAGAGATGCCTGTAACCATTTTGTTTCTGAACCAAGTCTGTGAAACACTTCTAATGGTTATCCATATAGGGTGATTATTAGGGGTATGTTCACATGGAGCTATTTGATGTGGATTTTGATGGCTGAAATATTAACATCTAGTAGTTGACATATCATTGGTGCAACCTGCACAATAGCACAAGGGCCCAAGAGTTAAGGCGGCCAATGTCACCTATAAAGCAGGTGGATTATGCAATATGACGGGTTATTGAACTGAAAATGGGCCCATAGACTATTTTTGCACAGGGACCCTCTTATGTCTATAATCGCAAGGCCTAAAACCCCCAGTGCTTGGCATGGTTTTGGTACATAGTCTTGATGCTGTTTCAATGCAGTTTTGATGCATTTGTCAGCATTTTTGTAATTGCATTTTTAATTAAAATATGGTGTATAGCAATAGGATGTTATTTTTTGTACGTTTCTTCTACCCTCCTCCCCCCAAAGAAAAACATGATCAAAACATACTCCAAAAAATTGACATGACACTTTTTTTAAGACTATATGACATTTCGACCTTGGCTCCGATTCATCATTTGCATTTTTTTAAGTCCTTTCCTTTTTTATCTTGTGATATTAATTGTCATTTTTGTACCAAATTCTTCAGTATGACATACACAACTCATGAATTTAACGCAAGTTAAAAACAGTGTTATGTTCTGTCATCAAACGTTTGTGCAACTTTTTGTCAACAAAAGTTGCATGTTCCTCAATATAGCACACATATTTGGTGTGAAATACTGGTTTACTAAAAAAATAATGCTGGAGTGACGTTGTGCCTAATTTTTATGGCCACTTTACACGTCCCGATATCGTCGTCCAACTTTGATAAAAAGTCACGTGGTTCGTGCGTTGGCTCTGATATTGTTCGTGCGTTGTGTAGTGTGATTGTGCAATTCGATGCAAGAACAATGTCAAAACGATATCGGGGAAGAATTGTGCAGGCTCTCCAACTGCCCGATATTGGATGGACGATCTGGCAGGATCGTGCTGTGCGACAGCCCAACATCGACTTGAAGAGCAACTTCCCCTATTCACTCCCATGTTAAAAGGTCGTTCCCTGGGTCGCTCGTACAAGGGGACGTATACATTGCAGTTGTGTTGCCTGCCGATATCTCCCTGTGTGACAGCTCCTATGCGATCTTGGATTTCATCCAAAATAATGCGCGCTCCCGTGCCGTTGTATACAATATCGAAACGATGTTGGGACGTGTAAAGTGGCCATTAGGGTACTGTTACACGTCGCAACATTGCATTCAATTTCACTTGCAATTTATTGGTTGCTGTGAGATCATGGACACATTGTTCTTTTTGTACACAGCCACAAAATAGAACAATGTGTCCATGATTTCACTGCAACCAGCAAATTGCAAGTGAAATTGCATGCAATGTTGCGACGTGTAACGGTACCCTTACACTTTTTACCCCTTCATGACCTTGGATGTATTGATTTGTCCAAGGTTCCTCTTCTGCCTTGACGCGTGCTCATAAGCAGGTGTGCACGTACCAAGAGGCAACCTGGGTTGTTCCCCTCAGGTGGCATCACCTAGTAGTAAAAGAGGGCACCATCTGCAGGGAGGGCAGTGGTAGCGTGGGCCCCCGGCAGATGCCACATCTGCTGCTATAGTCCTGGCCGACACTGACAGACGCAATTTCCCCGAGTCCTGGCTGCTATCCCAGTCTCTACAGCTCAGTAGGCGGGGAGCGATGAGGTCATCACTGATCGCCCCACTGTGCTGAGTTTCAGAGGGCAATCAGGGCGGCTGAGGAGAGGAGACCTGAGCTGCAAGGACAGAGGAGAGAAGTGAGTAATTACTTCATTATATATTTTTTTAATAAGTGTTTTAATAAGTGAGTGATTCGGAGACTGTGATGTATTAAAATATAAGAGGAATTTGAGGGAGCTATATATTATTATATATATATATATATGGGAGTGCTGTCTATATATATGTGTATATATATATATATGGAGGGTGCTGTGTACAGTACATGTGGTGGTGCTGTGTATATATATATGGGGAGTGCTGTATATATAGTGGTGCTGTATATATATGGGGTGCTGTATATGGGGAATCCTGTATATATATGGGGGTGATGTATATGGGGAGTACTGTATACACAGGGCGTGTGGATATATATATGGGGGAGCTTTTTCTGATATATACATATCTACTATATAATCGTCTAAGGTTCTCTGTCTGTCACGGAAATCGCGCACCAGCGCTCATTGGTCGCCGCCAGCCGCGGCAACCAATGAGCACAGTGCATGCAAAACAGCCGTGACAGTGCTACAGTCACATAGCGGGCGGGAAAAAAGACTTTACTGTCGGCTTTCCCGCCCCGTGATGTCACAGAGGGGAGGAAGAATCCTGGTTCCTCCTCCCCCTGTGACATGTGTGACTTTCCCCATTTGATTTCACAGTGTATTAATATACACTGCGAAATCAGAGTTAACTAAAGGCAAATATATTAAAAATAATAAAGAATTCATACTTACCCTCCGACAGGTGTCCAGGAGTCCAGGATACATATCACATGACCGCGAGCGTCCAAACAGCATTAGGAACGACCCTCTGAGTCACTCTGACTTCATGACAGGTCCTAGCCAGTCAATTCTTGGGCTCCCGGACACCCGAACACCCGTCGGAGGATAAGTATTTATTCTTTATTATTTTTCATACATTTGCCCTAAGTTAACTCTGATTTCACAGTGTATATTAATACACTGCAAAATCAAATGGGGGCAGTCACGCATGTCACAGAGGGAGGAGGAACCAGGATTCTTCCTCCCCTCTGTGACATCAGATCCAGCAGCGCCGCCCCTTTGGGGAAAAACGCAGGCGCTGCTGTGTAAAGAATTAACATGTCAATTTTTTACGCAGCAGCGTTTTCTCCCATAAAAGCGCTGCATATTTTTACGCAGTGTCTGAACGGCAAAGTGAATTTACCATTCACTTTGCTGGCAGACACAAGGCACACATAAAAGTGCAGAAAAATACGCAATGTGTGAATTTAGCCTAAGGCTGCTTTCACATTGGGGATTTTTCAAAAATGCGGCAGTTGCGGTCAAAAATACGCATCTGCCGCATTTTCCGCCTAACTCCCGCTCTTGCGGCGCACTTGCGGTGCACTTGCAGTGCACTTGCGGCAAGCCCCATGCATTGTCTATGGGGCTTGCGGTAAGTGTGTGGCAGGTGTGGCAATTGCGGTTCTGGTAGTTGCGACCACGAAAAAAATCGCAGCTGACAGCATTTTTTTCGCGGCTGCAACTGCAGCAACTACCTAAACCGCAATTACCGCACCTGCCGCACACTTGCCGCAAGCCCCATAGACAATGCATGGGGCTTGCCGCAAGTGTGCCGCAAGAGCGGCCGTTAGGAGGAAAATGCACCAGATGCGTTTTTTTAACCACAACTGCCGCATTTTTCAAAAAATCCCAATGTGAAAGCAGTCTATTACATACTTACAGGACCTCTGGTGATGTCACAATCATGGCCAGAGCAAGGTCACATAACTGTGACATCACCAGAGGTTCTTAAGCTAAACACACACAGCACCAGACGCCAGGTACTTCAGACCACTTACATCCACACACACTACACTCACCCTGCACTCAGGTCACACTCATCCCTGCACTCATCTCACACTCTGCCCTGCACTCATCTCACACTCTGCCCTGCACTCATCTCACACTCTGCCCTGTACTCATCTCACACTCTGCCTTGCACTCACGTCACACTCTGCCCTGCACTCACGTCACACTCTGTCCTGCACTCACGTCACACTCTGCCCTGCACTCATCTCACACTCTGCCCTGCACTCATCTCACACTCTGCCCTCCACTCATCTCAAACTCTGCCCTGCACTCATCTCACACTCTGCCCTGCACTCATCTCACACTATGTCCTGAACTCACCTCACACGTAGCCCTGCACTCACCTCACACTTAGCCCTACACTCACCTTGCACTCACGTCACACTGTCTTTCTAATGCAAAACCCGCGTCCCTGATTGGCTGGCTGGGCGTGACCAATCGGCGACACGGGATTTCCGTTACAGCTAAACAGGCACAGTCCGCCTGGTCTCCCGGACCCCCTCTGCTCTTTCTCCTGCATGTGTGGCGCCCCTGTGACCAGGGTGGCCACATAGGGAACTGCAGCCAAGCAGAAGGTAGGCAGTTTGTGCAACAAACACCCTCACAGCACCCTCCCCCCCCCAGGAGCACAGCACCCAACCCGGAGCCCGGGACTCTAGGCGGGCAAGGGGTGGTGGTCTTTAGAGGAAAGTGGGTGGGAAGGAAGGAAGGTCAGGTGACAGATAGTACAACAAGAGGAAAAGAGGAGGAGAGAGTTAGTAGGCCGGAGTAGGCTGAGAAGTAAAGATCAAGTAGGCAGAGTGAGCCGAACAGCCAAGACCAGACAGACAGTGACACATCCCGGTGGGATTGGGCTTCCTGGAGACGCAGAATCCACAGAGACACCATTCCATGGAGAGAAAGCTCATGCATAGCCGGCATCCCAAGGGAGTGTGAGGACAGAGACCGGACCAGCATCACTTGGTCCGAGGAACACGGTAGAACCGACCAACTACAGGCGGGATAGATTCCCTGATTGCAACTGGAAGTCACACGAGTTAGAAGGAGCCTGGTAACACTTTGAAAGACAGGGTTACGGCAGGCTAGGCTAACACCAGAGTGTCGGCTCTGAGGGGGACTGAAGTTACACACCGGCTCCCCAGACAAACCGGCAGGGAACACTGATTCCAGATCCGTGTTCCCACTACAGGGTTGGAGGCTCAGCAGCATCCAAGAGGACCTGGCTTACCGCCCACACACATAGGGGGAAGCTACATACAAGGGACCGAGCTGCCACCATACAATCCGCAGGAAGAACAGAGAGAGAAAGAACAAGCCTGAAAGGACATATAGAAAGAGTGAGGGGTCTCAGAGTGACAGCATGGCTGCAGAGGGTTCAAGTGTCCGGAGCTAATGGAGTTGTGAATGGAACTGTACCGTGAACTGTGTTGTAAACTGCTTGCACTGAAGAACTTGAGAGTAAACCCGGTGAATCCTGCTACAGTTTCCGTGTTTGATTCCAGGTATACTGAACTGTGCATTACACCTTTTACCCTGCCAGGAGCAGCCCGACCCGCGGTGGGCTCATCCATCCAGCTGCAGCCCATCCATCCCTCCATCCTCCTGGCTGAGCTGCGCTGCAGCGGTGGTCCCATCAGTGACCACAACCCGTGGATGGCGTCACAACAAACTAATCCTAGTAAATACCCCTTTTCCTTGTGAGAACCTGGGACACGGTACGGACCAAGACCGCCGTGATACCCCCAGCAGTACCCCGGTCCGGTACCGAGTACCCCGTCCCAGTGGGCTCCACACCTGCTGCTCACCCGCTCCACGCTCTCTCCTGGCTGCCGCTCCATGCTCCATCTGCCCGCCGCTCATCTCGCCATTCTTCTTCTTTTTGTGGCATAGACTCCAGAAATTCAAAGGCTGCGGGGGTAGGGGTGGAGCTACGAAAGGGGGCGTTGTAATGGCATGAGCAAGGGCACGCCCACCACATCAGGGCTATGCGCTTGGACATGCTTATTATGATGCCCCCTGTTAATTCCGCCCACCGAGGCCTTGGAATTGTTGACGTCTATGCTGGAGGAAGAAGAAGAAGAGTGAGCTAGGGTGAGAAGTGGCTGGATAGAAGCCTGGAGCAGGTAAAAAACTGAGGGGGGCCACCGCCGCACACCCGCACACCCACATACTCTAGAATGCCCAATGCGTTAGAATTGGGCCACCATCTAGTGCAGGGGTCTCAAACTCCAGGCCTCGAGGGCCGCACACAGTCCAGGTTTTCAGGTTTTCCATAGCATAGTATTCAAATGACCAACTGTCAATTTCTAAGGAAATCCTGAAAACCTGGACTGTGTGCGGCCCTCGAGGCCTGGAGTTTGAGACCCCTGATCTAGTGTGTATATATATATATATATATATATATATATATAAATGTATATATACAGTGTTGGCCAAAAGTATTGACACCCCTGCAATTCTGTCAGATAATACTCAGTTTCTTCCTGAAAATGATTGCAATCACAAATTCTTTGGTATTATTATCTTCATTTAATTTGTCTGCAATGAAAAAAAACACAAAAAGAATTATCCTAAAGCCAAATTGGATATAATTCCACACCAAACATAAAAAAGGGGGTGGACAAAAGTATTGGCACTGTTAGAAAAATCATGTGATGCTTCTCTAATTTGTGTAATTAACAGCACCTGTAACTTACCTGTGGCACCTAACAGGTGTTGGCAATAACTAAATCGCACTTGCAGCCAGTTGACATGGATTAAAGTTGACTCAACCTCTGTCCTGTGTCCTTGTGAGTACCACATTGAGCATGGAGAAAAGAAAAAAGACCAAAGAACTGTCTGAGGACTTAAGAAACCAAATTGTGAGTAAGCATGAGCAATCTCAAGGCTACAAGTCCATCTCCAAAGACCTGAATGTTCCTGTGTCTACTGTGCGCAGTGTCATCAAGAAGTTTAAAGCCCATGGCACTGTGGCTAACTTCCCTAGTTGTGGACGGAAAAGAAAAATTGACAAGAGATTTCAACGCAAGATTGTGCGGATGGTGGATAAAGAACCTCGACTAACATCCAAACAAGTTCTAGCTGCCCTGCAGTCCGAAGGTTCAACAGTGTCAACCCGTACTATCCGTCGACGTCTGAATGAAAAGGGACTGTATGGTAGGAGACCCAGGAAGACCCCACTTCTTACCCCGACGCATAAAAAAGCCAGGCTGGAGTTTGCGAAAACTTACCTGAGAATGCCTAAAATGTTTTAGAAGAATGTTCTCTCTTTTTGGGCAAAGCCATCAACATAGAGTTTACAGGAGAAAAAAAGAGGCATTCAAAGAAAAGAACACGGTCCCTACAGTCAAACATGGCGGAGGTTCCCTGATGTTTTGGGGTTGCTTTTCTGCCTCTGGCACTGGACTGCTTGACCGTGTGCATGGCATTATGAAGTCTGAAGGCTACCAACAAATTTTGCAGCACAATATAGGGCCCAGTATGCGAAAGCTGGGTCTCCCTCAGAGGTCATGGGTCTTCCAGCAGGACAATGACCCAAAACACACTTCAAAAAGCACTAGAAAATGATTTGAGAGAAAGCACTGGAGACTTCTAAGGTGGCCAGCAATGAGTCCAGACCTGAATCCCATAGAACACCTGTGAAGAGATATAAAAATGGCAGTTTGGAGAAGGCACCCTTCAAATATCAGGGACCTGGAGGAGTTTGCCAAAGAAGAATGGTCTAAAATTCCAGCAGAACATTGTAAGAAACTCATTGATGTTTACCGGAAGCGGTTGATCGCAGTTATTTTGGCTAAAGGTTGTGCAACCAAGTATTAGGCTGAGGGTGCCAATGCTTTTGTCCAGCCCGTTTTGGGAGTTTTGTGTGAAATGATCAATGTTTTGCTTTTTGCTCCATTCTCTTTTGTGTTTTTTCATTTAAGACAAATTAAATGAAGATAATAATACCAAAGAATTTGTGATTGCAATCATTTTCAGGAAGAAACTGAGTATTATCTGACAGAATTGCAGGGGTGTCAATACTTTTGGCCACAACTGTATGTATGTAGGTATGGGGTGCTGTATATATTATATATATACAAATATAGGGTGCTGTATATGGGGAGTTGCATTATAGTATATGGAGGACTAAAGGTGTGCTTTAGTATATAATATATGGGGGCATGTTTAATAGTATATGCAGGGCTATGTGGGTGCATTATAAAATAGGGAGGCTGTGGGGGTCCTGTATAGTATATGAAGGATAATGGAGGTGAATTATACTATACTGAGGACCACGGGCGATGCATTATAGTATATGGGGGTGCTTTATAGTATATGGAGGACTATAGGGTGTATTATAATATATGGAGGACTATGGGCTCCATTATACTACATGGAGAACTAAGGGGGTGCTTTATAGTATATGAGGAGTGCTTTATAGCATATGGAGTACTATGTAGTGCATTATACTATATGGAGGACTATGGTCTCCATTATACTACATGGAGAACTTTGGATGTGCTTTATAGCACATGAAGGACAATGGACAATGCATTATAGTATTTGGAGGACTATGAGGGTTCATTATACAGTAGTATATGGAAGACTATGGGGTGCATTATAATATATGGAGGACTATGGATGATGCATTGTAATTTATGGAGCCAATAAATATACTAATAATATACAGTATGTAATAAATATACTATATGGAATCTATTATAATATTTGGAGGGCTCTGTGGGGGACATGATAATACTTGGAAGACTATGAAGGCACCTTTATACTTTATGGAGGACTGTGTTGGGGGCCATTATATAGTGTGAAGAGATATAGGAGACATTATACTGTCTCTTGGTCCATTATATTACATGGAGGGCTATGTGGGGGTCAGAGTTGGAGATCATACTGTTCTGGGGTAGTTGAGAGGGGTACAGTAGGGTCACGTGGAGGGTACTGTGGAGGAATTCACTTTGGGGGGGATACAGTTTGTGGGTCACTTTTGTTGGCAGCATACTTCATAGGGGCAATGAAAGAGGAATCTAAGGGTTTCTATAGGAGAGAAATTACTTTTTAAGAGCAGCAAAGTTGTGAGAATTGCACCTATGTGACTCAGACAATTTTTTTTTTGGGGGGGGGCAATTAGAACTTCTGCTATGGGACCCCATGATTTCTATGTACGCCCCTGGTGGAGGATGGATTACTCTTTTCACATACACCTCTGCTGCAGGGCTGATAGGCCATAAGTTACACACCACATCCAATGTCACGCCTGGGAACATACAGACATTCCAACCATGTTTCTCCCGAGCAGCGATTGGTCGGTGGCACTCATCCCCCTTCCCACCCCCACATCCCTTGCTCAACCCAAATGAATGAACCCTAGAATTAGCTCTGGACAGCCCTGTAAGCGGTGCTTGTGATCGGCTTAGCTTTATGTTAGCGGGAGGCATGGTCTCTTGCAGGAAAAGCGCCATTTTACCAGTTTATTGCAGTGGCTGCTTGTTGATGCTCTGACTTCAGGTCGTTGCATGTGGTGTATGGACGGTGCTACATATTGAACATGTCTGACTAGTTAGTGCCCGGCAGCGGTCACATTGGAGCTGCCCAGAGTTTTGTAGGTGTGTGCCAGAGATAATAGTTTACAAACATCAAATAGTGGTATAAATGAAGCGCTAAGGCAAAGGGGTAAGGATTAAAATACACACCTTTAATACAGCTTTACACTCTCCCAACCGCGACGTGTTTCAATATCAAGCTATCTTCCTCAGCCAGTAGAGACTGTATATACAAAAACCCTGTGTACAATCACAATTTACAATTCATTATGACAACACAGGAAATGGAGAGCCTATAGTAATGAATAAAATCTCACAATCCATCTTTATAAAACCCTAAAATTACTAAAATATTATATTAATATGATAATATATATATCCCATTACCATAAGGATACAATTTAAAAAGGAAAAATCAGTCTCAAAATTCAGTCTAAAAAAGAAATTTTGCAACGCTTCATTTACACCGCTATTTCCTGTTTGTATACATCCATCCATTGAGAACGGTGGAAGCTGCTCCAGACTGAAGGACCTGCCGTGATGTCATAGAGGAACGCCCACGTGGTCACATGGTTTGAGTCACATGACCGCAACCCTTGGAATCAGGAAGCAGTAATCTGCAGTGATCCAGCCTGAAGGCTCTCACTGTCCAGGCGTTTACCTCCATTGTCCAGGGTCTGTGCACAACTGGTCAAGGTTAGTGAGCCTGCAAACATTGATTATACCATCATCCCCGGTCCTCGCTATAGCGCTCTTTTCTTTCCTTTATTTAGAGATAATAGTTTGCCAATCAATGCTGCTTCCTATGTGTATGCTATAAGGATGCAGGACTGTGCCTGCCTACAGGATGGTGGGGCACCGTTTTGAAGTTCATCTTAGGCAGCATAGAGGTTAGGTTCACCCCTGTTCACACGATGAGCCCGATTCTTTCCCGCAACTTATTGGCTTTTCTGATCAGCTGACACGTTCATCTAACAGCCTCTAACAGCAGTGGGCATATTGGAGATCTGTCTGCCACTGTAAGCTAGTTGTGTCTGTCAATCTCTGACAGTGTTATTTAACACATGCCAGCAGGGAACGCATCAATCCCCAATCCCATCGGCAGCCCTGCTGCGTGATCTCAGAGCACCGATGGGTTGTCATGACAGCCAGGGGCCAGCTGCTGATCCATGTCTCTGTCATGGCAAATTTCCTGTGACCGCTGGATGAACATCAGCATTCACCGGAGATGATCATTTGTACTATACAGAGGCATGCATCAGCTGTTTCACATTCCCTAAGGAAACTCGTATAAACAATACAAAGTGGAAAAAAGTGGGAAAAAAAGTTTTAAAAAAAACATAGAAAAAAAAGAACGCAAGAGATCAAAACACCCCCAAATGTAAGAGAATTACAAAAAATACACATTTGGATTCACTGAGTTCAATTCAGATTTTATCTGGAATCACTAGACTCCTTCCATAAAGCAGAAAATAGAAAAAAACAGGTTACTTCAGAAAGGTGGATATAGATTTATGAATTGGTTGCAAACAAAAAATAAGGTACAAAACACATAAAACTGGACAAAAAAATGGTAAAAAGGCAATGATGAATCAGGGTCCTTGGAAGAATCACCTTATTCAAATTACTATGAAAATTGTTGCAGAATTAAAACCTTTTTTATGTGGATGTTCTGTTCTCACTAGATGGGCCGGGGGCACATGAATTTAAACAGACAGCTAAACCTTTATACTGAGTCCAATGAGAAGACTGTAGTGAAGTCTGTGCTTTTATTGAACGTTGCAGTATATTGTAAATGGTAAAACTGGAAACAATGAGAATACAGAAGAATCAGTGCATGGTACAGCAGAATACACATTATACATGGATATACAATATGCATGAACTAGTAACTAATCTAGACTATAACTGGATGAGCCAGGCTAAAACTAGAGCAGAAAACAACTAAAGAAGGCATGAATACATACCGGCAATGCAATCGCATGGGAACAGTGATGCTGAATGTCTTCCTTCCAGAAATGAAAGTAAAAATGGGGGCTGAGCTACCAAAATGCATTGCAAGAGGGAGGAGAATTAGACACAGAGACTGCAAACATAGCATTGGCCACTAGCGGGAGCAGAACACTACATATGAGATAAGCTCATTAAAAATCTACAGCTACAAATTAATAACGACATTAAGCAGAAACAAACATTTGGAGATGGATTGGATGTCAGAGACAGAACACTCCCTGCCTGGCATCACTGGATGTCACTATCCCTGTCTTCTGAGGGTAACAGCAGGACCAGTTCAGATACTGGTCTAAGAAATGTCTTAGGTTCATTTCCCTTAGTCATTCTTAGTTCAACCTTGCGGACATTGCCGTCATTGCTCGGAAATGTTTGCAGTAACTAGACCAAGTAGCCACTGGTTTCGGTGTACTTGAGAGTCTTTCACAAGGACAAGGTCACCTATGTTCAGATTGGGACAAGTAGATTGCCACTTTGTCCGTGGCTGCAGTGTAAACAGATATTGTTTGCGCCACCTGTCCCAGAAAGTATTCGCAAGACTTTGTACCTGTCTCCATTGGCACTTGTGGAAGTTCTTGGCATCTAATCTTCCTGGAGGGGTACTGGTCGGTCCTGTTTTCTGGGTAAGGAGGGTAGCTAGAGTCAATAACAAGGGCTCCTCAGAGTCGTTAGGAACTAGAACTAAGGGTCTTGCATTGATTATAGCTGTGGCTTCCACCATGTAGGTGATTAGGCTTTCGTGGGTAAGCCTCGCTGCTCCTGCTTGAAGAGTAGCGTCGAGAATTCTTAACACGCTACTCGCTGGTATTTGAGCTTTGTTAATAAGACATTGGATTTCTGTAAAGCAGGATTCTCTTTGAATAGTGAGGATTATGTGGTTTCTAGAGGAATCCAAGTCTGAGGTAACATAGGCATTTTTACAGATATGCCAGCCTTTACATTCTCCTGTATCACAAGTTCTGGGAGTTCTGAAGGAGCGAGCTATGTAGCTCAAGCAGGTAATGGCTCGAACGAGTGACTTCCACCTTGAGAATTTGACGAACCTGTAAGATCCAAGCTGGGTAGCAGAAGTCATTGTATGAAGTGTAGACACCTGAGGGTTGATTTCAGCATCTGTGTCCTCTCCTACTACTTCAAAGGTGTCTGTAAGGTGTTCTTCAACGTATAATAGTTTTGGTTCTGAAAGCCACGTTGTACTTTGTAGCTGACTTGCGTTAACTGTCCTGGTTGCGTGTGCAAGCTTGGTCTTCTCCATAACAAACTCAATGTGGCTCTGACATTTGGAGTCTTTAAGGTAGGTTTTAAGGTAGGCAACAGCAGCAATTGCTTTCACAGAAGCATCCGCGAATATATACAGTTTTCGGCTTCGTATTTCTGTTGACGGTACAGGGGTGTATGGTCTTGGCACGTTCAAGTTGGAGAGAGTAGCTAACGAGTTCTTCCATCCTTCCAACTGGATTCTCTTATTGGGTGGCAGAGGTGCATCCCAGTTAGATGTTTCCCTAGTTAAGTCTCTTGGCAAGGCCTTGCCTTGTACTGTGACAGGAGCTGCGAAACCCAGGGGATCGTACAGACTGTTGATGGTAGACAGAACACCTTTACGAGTAAAAGGCTTTCCTCCTTGGCTGACTTGAAAGGTGAAAGCATCTGATCGTAGATTCCAGAGAAGTCCGAGGCTACGTTGAATTGGTGCGGGGTCTGACCCCAAATCCAGGTCTCTGAGGCTGTTACAAGGTTGAAACAGAGATGGGCATCCTTCTTCCAGCGTACTTGTCAGCATGCTTGACACAGAAGAGGGGGCGTGCATGCGTCCCAGGCATACGCCTCCTATTATGACCCATCCTAGGTCTAGCCTTTGGGCATAGGGAGCATTGTGGTGTCCATTGATATGACGTCTCACTTTATGCACCTGCAGGATATCTCTTCCCAACAGCAGGATTATCTGGGCCTGATGGTCTAGTTCCGGTATGAGGTGAGCTATGCGTTTTAAGTGAGCGTGGTGGGTTGCTACATCTGGCGTAGGAATTTCAGATCTGTTGTCTGGGATCTGGTTGCATTCAATGATCGTGGGTAGTGGTAGGCAGAATTGTCCATCTAAGGACTCGATTTGATAGTCAGTAGCTTTCCTGCCTGCTGTTGTCACAGTACCTGCACACGTCTTTAATGAGTAGGGAGTGCTTGGCCCTTTGATGTTGAATAGGTCAAAGAATGTTGATCTAGCCAGGGATCGATTACTTTGATCATCCAAGATAGCATACAGTTTTATAGCTTTGTCTCTGTGGCCCTTTGGGTATACTCTGACGAGGCATATCTTAGAACAGGACCTACTGTCTATTGTCCCTTTGCAGACTTCTGTACATTGTGAAGTGATCTCTGGCGTAGGTGTAGCAGTGTTCCTTTCCTCCCCGCCATGCTCACTGTCAGCTGATGTGTTTTGTGTATACCATGGAGCTGGGCCAGGATGTAGAGCTGTGTTATGGTCTGTGGTGCCACACTCTGTGCATTTTACACTGACCTTGCAATCCTTGGCGAGATGAGCTGTGGACGAGCAGCACTTATAGCAGATACCGTGTTCTTTCAGGAAGCTTCTGCGATCTGACATAGATTTTCTTCTGAAGGTCCTGCATTCGAGAAGAGGATGAGGCTTCTGATGGAGTGGGCACAGCTTGTCAGGGTCCTGCATCTTTGTCTCCGATTGGGAGTAGTCAGCAGACCTGTGATTGGAATCTGAAGAAGAAACATTAGTCTTGTGTACTGTCACAGATGTTCTGCGTGGATTTGCTGCTGGTAGCGGTGCGGCATATGACATTGTAAAGTCGAAGCTGGGATCATTTCTAATTCTCGCTTGTTGGTGTATAAAGTCTACAAAAACAGAGAAGGGAGGGAATGGAACACTGTGCTTGTATTTGTATGTGGAACCATGTGTGAGCCACTTCTCCTGCAAATTGTAGGGTAACTTTTGGACTATAGGGTTCACACCTCTGGCTGTGTCGAGGAATGCAAGTCCCTGTAGATCATCTTCATATTTGGCAACTTGGACTTCCATTAGCAGGTCACTAAGTTCTGTAAGTTTCTGTAGCTCTTTGTTAGATATTTTAGGGAAGCCATCGATTCTTTTGAACAAAGCGCTTTCTATTACCTCTGCTGAGCCGTAACGCTCATCCAGTCTCTTCCAGATCTCTCTGAGGCCAATCTCAGGGTGGCTTATATTAGCATCTCTGATCCTTATTGCATGTTTGACTGACTCTTCTCCCAGGTACTTCACTAAGAGGTCTATCTCTTCCCTGTGTAGCAACCCCAAGTCTCTAGTGACATTTTGGAAAGAGGCTTTCCAAGCTCTGTAGCTTTCAGCTTGGTCGGTGAATTTCATGAGTCCTTTGGCAACCAGCTCACGTCGCGTCAAGAACTTTGCAAATTCTGTTGTGAAAAGGTTGTCAGCAGAGTATACTAGTGATGGGTGCACTGGTAAGGGTAAGTGGTGTGAGGTGTGTTCGTACCTGTTAGTATCCTGTGGGTGGCGCCAGCCGGTGTCATGTTGCTTCGGTCTGACGTACGATGTGTCAGCAAGGTGGTTTACGTTGGTTACCTGTTGAGGGGGAAGGTAGTCATTAGCAGAGTTGTTTTGTGCAACATTTTCGAGTTTGCGTCTGTCCTGGAGCTGAGGCTCATGATGGCTCCTGCTTTCTTCTCTGGAGGTGTCGTGTTCGCGTTTTGGGTCCAGATCAGGATTGTAGTTTGGATCGGGGAGTTCATTAACGTACTGAGATGTGCGTTGTGGAGTATCTTGCAGTGGAAACTCCAGACTCAGCACACTGTTTCGCCTATGCAGCTCTGGGTTTTGTGCGGCTTCTAGTGACTCTGCTTCTGCGATGGCGGCTGCAGCCTCACTTTTCGCTACTAGGTTTTCTAAGAGGCGGCATCTAGGCGTGCCTTCTCTAACTGTGACCTTCTGTCTTGGTCATCCAGGCGTGCCTTCTCTAACTTAAGTTGCATCTCTTGTTCAGCAAAGCTTGCTCGCATTTTGGCGGCTTCGGCATTTGCGCGGGCGATGGCAACCGCACTGCTGATGGATGTTGTCTTTGAGGAGGTAGAAGTAACGGATCTTGTCCTGTGTGTGATCTGTGGGACATGGTGTTCTGGGGAAATTCTTGGCTGTGCAGAGGTTGCTGTAGCTGTACAGTCTCTGTGTAGCCGGTGACTTGTATCCTACTATCTGGATGGCTGCTGCTTCACTGTTTCCCAGTAGGATGGCTGCCGTTTTACTGTTCTGTTCTCACTAGATGGGCCGGGGGCACATGAATTTAAACAGACAGCTAAACCTTTATACTGAGTCCAATGAGAAGACTGTAGTGAAGTCTGTGCTTTTATTGAACGTTGCAGTATATTGTAAATGGTAAAACTGGAAACAATGAGAATACAGAAGAATCAGTGCATGGTACAGCAGAATACACATTATACATGGATATACAATATGCATGAACTAGTAACTAATCTAGACTATAACTGGATGAGCCAGGCTAAAACTAGAGCAGAAAACAACTAAAGAAGGCATGAATACATACCGGCAATGCAATCGCATGGGAACAGTGATGCTGAATGTCTTCCTTCCAGAAATGAAAGTAAAAATGGGGGCTGAGCTACCAAAATGCATTGCAAGAGGGAGGAGAATTAGACACAGAGACTGCAAACATAGCATTGGCCACTAGCGGGAGCAGAACACTACATATGAGATAAGCTCATTAAAAATCTACAGCTACAAATTAATAACGACATTAAGCAGAAACAAACATTTGGAGATGGATTGGATGTCAGAGACAGAACAGTGGATTTTGGCATAGAATTCATGCCGAAAACCACATCAGAAAGCTCCTTGTTAACATACCTTTAGTCGTTTAGCTGTTAACAGCAGTTTTTTTGGATGGGACTTCTTGGATGCTGCTGGAACACTGCAGCTCCACCAGAAATACTATGGCTGCGACCGAGGAAAAAATTCGGTTTCCAGCATCCAGCTTTGGAAAATTTTAAAACAAGCCTTTATTTGTATCAAGAATTAAAATCAATATCCATATGTGCATAAAAGCATGTAACGTTTTACGCGTTTCGGATCATCTTTTTGACCCTTAACTCATTCTTGCTATTTCCATTATGGCTGCGACTGAGTACTGCCGAGCCACCTCCTATTCACAGACAGTGCTTCCTACTCTATAAACACAAGTGTATTTTCAGCACAGTGTACACAGAGATTGAAAATGTAAACTTGGTAATAAACAATGTTATTTATCCCTGTGGGGCATCTGGCTGTGTCTAACAGCTGCTCCCTAAACCAGCAGCTGCATATTCTTGTGCTGGCTTCTTACATTGCATTAACGTTTTGGAATATCATTGTATGGTAAAGTGTGGACTGCCAGGAATTTGTGGCGCCCCTGTGGTACTGCATCTAATAGGTGTGGTATCATGCTCATAGGTAAGAAGGGAGAACTTTGCTGAGACCCCTAACATACACCCAACACAATCTGAACTCCAGGCCAAGGAAATGTGACTCGCCCAGGGTATGGGGACTCGGGTATTTGGGCCCTCTGCTTCGGTAGGGATGTCACTGGTGGCCTGCCCAGACCTGTCGCCCTGGGGTCTTACTTAAAAAGGGGTAGTTGGTGTTGGAATGGGGGTAAAAATGTTTATAAAGTTTATTGTGACACCACATGCAGATTCTGGTGACTGGGCACCAGCGCCACCTCAGTCCTCCGGATGGCGATCGTATGATGGATGGGTTGGAACATCTCCCTGCAGATGGACCTGGGCCTCCGGGCAGTAGTATACCGATGATGAGGGTGCAAGCTGTTGAGGAAAGTTGCCAGCAAGACAGTGACAGGAGAAAAGCAAACGGAGTCTCATTCACTTTACCCTGGTACTTTACTTGGTAAACCGGTCAGATGGCAAAACAGTTTACAGGAAAACAGTCTTTTCAGCAGTTAGCTGCTCGGGTAGTCATAGGTGGCCTCAGAGAGATATTACATCCTTCTATGATATTCCTTTTGCTTTCTTTTCCCTCTGCGTCTTTCTCTATGTCCTCTGATATCTGCGCCTCCTACTATCCGTGCGCTGTCCTGTACTCCCTTGGCTACCAGCCCTTTGGGTGAAGTGAGGCTCCCTTCTATCTCTTCCAAGGGGCTCAATCCGGTTTAGGGACGACTGGCGGGGTTACACATTCTGAACGGTTGTAAGGACCTCTAGAGAGATCCTCGACTGGCCGGTGTTGATGGTTGAGGACTGATTTTGCCTGCAGCGTGTCTCGAGGCCGGTTCCCTGTTGCAGACTAGGATCCCCTCGGGCAGGTCACTTGGCCCGACACTGGGTCACCTTCTTCTCCTCTCTTCTTCTTCCTTTTCTTACTCTGTTCTGTCTGACTTCTCTCTCTCTCATTCCTGCACCGCTCCTGTCCTTCCCGCTCACTCTCTTCACAACACTTACACACCTCCCACCGGGGCTGGGGCTCACCCAGGATCAGGTTAACCCTTCAGTCCCCCTACACGAAGTGTGTGAATGCAGGAATGAGAGCCTCAGATTAATATTACACCCCCTTGATGACAGGAGTACTGCACGCTCTTATATAGATGCTGTACCCCATCTGTGACACCTGACCAGGTGGGGCGCCACAGATGCTTGGCAGAAGAAACTCACTTTCAGAGCAGTCCCCATCTACTGGCTGTAGGGATGAGTTAGGTTATGGATGGGAGGCAAGAAAGGAGAGAGAGTTCTAGAGAAATCGGGAGCTAGTGAAGAGCCAGGACACACGTGGAGTGAGGTGCTGGTCCTAGGCCTGCAGCTGGCTGTTCAAGCCAGGCAGAGGAACTAGCTGCGGCTGGGTACCAGCCCCAATTAGGTATGAATATCTTCAGGACCAGCCGTGAAACTGGAGGTCACTGGGCTTCATGTACACTGACAACCATAGTGAACCCTCACCAGACTAAAGGGTTTAGAGGACTAGCAAGATGGTTGATCACAGAACCCGCAGTCACCTGCCTGCTGAGACTGGCAACCACGGGACACTAGGAGGACAAGAGGTAGCAGTGCAAGAATGAAAAGGGCAGCAAGGAAGGCCATATTCCCTTTGTCACTGCAAAGTGGACTTTAATTACTTCTGAGCTGGCCAGGCTGCAATCCTGGTGAATACAGTACCCTGGTTGGTTTGTGCCTGCATTGAAGTAACAGTAAACGATAAGACCCACAAGAAACCTGTACATTGTCTGGTCCTTCCTGTGCCTCCCCACACCTTTCTGCAGAACTGTCCAGGGTACTACAACCCCTATCCTCCTCATCCCATCTACAACTTAAACCTCACAAGGGACCATGTCTCTAACTGGAGAGGGCCCAACATCTGGCTGCCACACCACCATCCCTTGGAGAGTCCCCCACAGCAGCCCCTGGCCACCTACAGGCCAGAACTCCAGTTGGAATCACAACAAACTTTATCCCATGTAAATAACCCTTTCACTTGCTCAGTATGGGCCATCACCTCTGGGACCGCCACTGTGTCTACTGAGCTGTCTGACCCCGGATGGTTGAGTACCCCGGCTCTACGACCGATGCAACTTATTATAAAGTCTTTGGGCAGTCCACAAGTAGTGAACAATGCCAGCTGTATTTTGATATTTTAATGCATATTTTGATGCATTTTTGATGCATTTTTTACAAATCTACATCAAAATCTGCATGCCTGTCCTGATGACAGCAAATTCTATGCATTTTGTTTTTCTTGCATATTTGGTGCAGAAAAATCTGCAGCATGTGAATTGTTGGTACGTATTTTCCTGCATTTTTCAGCCACAAATTTCATTATAAAAAATGCATGGCAGAAACTCAAATGATTACCAATGTCCAATCAATTGTACATGTGCATTCACTATACACTTAAACTTCTCAAAAAACCCACCCAAAGGGTTTCCTCCAATAGGAGTCTCCCTAGGTGAATTAAAGTGATCCTATTGGAGGAAACCCTTTGTTTTTTTTTTGAGAAATGGCAGAAATACGCAGCAAATACACACCAAATCCCAAGCCAACTATGCTTTTTCAAGCTGTGTAAACTGACATGTGGTGTGGGTTTCTGAGCCGCTGCCTATTAATTTAGGCTGGCTTCACACTGGCGTTTGTGTGCGTTGCATTGGCATGTGCTCTAGTGTGCATGCCTACGAATCCGCCCTGACTATATTTAACATGAGGATGCAGGGTGCATGTGCTGTTGCATTTGTATGTGCTTTTGACCCTCTGCGTTATTGTAATATGTCCGCAGGACGCATCATATTGTGTTTCTGGACAACATGAGGCTGCATGAAATAAACACATGCATCCTGAATGTGCCCAAGTAACACATGGAGTGCAATGGTGGCGCATCGCCATTCGGATGGCTGCGGGAGGAGACGGATGCCGTAATATGCAAAAATAACTCTCTCTCCCTTTCTCTCTCTCTCTCTTTCTCTCTCTCTCCCTCTCTCTCTCACCCCAACCATAATTTCATATGGATTTCAATGCAAATTTCATGCATGTGGATCCGCAGAAACAACGCACGACACCCATACGTTATTATCCATTCTGGCATGTGTCTGCACATCTACACACATGCAGATGCGTTCAGAACACCAGTGTGAAACTAAGCTTATTCTTGCGGGAATGGCAGTGTTCTAAGCAGGAGAGCACAGCAAAGATACACTGCACCCAGAATACTGATCGTGGGAACATATACTGTATTATCCCACAGAGAACACCACCATCTCTGCAAGAGGAATGACAGTGCGGCTAGAACACAGCATTTCCTGACCGTGGACACGTACCCGAATAGGCCAGGATCAGACTACCTTTTTTACCAGATGTCACGGTCACCACTTAAGCGGAGCGGCCGCTATTCAGCTTGACGTGTGGGCGGTTACCAAGATCAACATCGGGTAACCAGGGACAGCATTGAGCTGCAGCCGCGATGACTAGCACATATACGCTGCTGAAAAAATTACTACGTTTTTAGCCGATGTCCGTGACATTTGCTAAAAACAGTAGTCTGACCCTGGCCATACTATCACTTGTGAGCACAGGCAATCAGATAAATCTAAAAGTAAACATCTGTTCTATGGTTTCAAATATCACCTCATCCCACAAAAAATACTACTAAGAGTAGCATTAGATAACAGGATCTGGAGGAAAATAACCACATTTTACATGATACATATTATAATACTAGATTAAGGCTGCTTTCACATCAGCAGTTTTCGCTGATCGCGGCAGTTGCGGTGAAAAAAACGCAACTGCCGCGATTACCACATAACGGTCGCACTTGCGGTTCACTTGCGGCAAGCCCCATACACTGTGCAGCCACGTTTTTTTCGCGGCCGCACCTGCCGCAAGTGCTGATACCGCAGTTGCCGCACCTGCCGCAAGCCCCATAAACATTGTATGGGGCTTGCCGCAAGTGAACCGCAAGTGCGGCCGTTATGCGGTAATCGCGGCAGTTGCGTTTTTTTCACCGCAAATGCCGCGATCAGCGTTTACCGCTGATGTGAAAGGGGCCTAATATTTATTAAATAAGGAAAAATGCTTTGAATTTGATGGGTTTTTTTTCAAATGATTTGGTGTCTTGCTGATCAATCACATGGGACCCAGTCATTAATCTATTAATAGTTCCACATTTATAAGAGATTCATTGATTAATCGTGGGGAAATGTGTATGAATTAATTTCTGGGAAAATAAAGCTTATAACTAATTTATCAAATTGTTTACATACATCTTCATCACTGGCTTAGGGTGCTTTCACAGTAGCGTTCCCCTCCGCAGCGTTCTGCGGAGGGGAGCCGCAATGTAAGCGCAGCACCGCAGGTCCCTATCTTTAGAACGGGAGCGCACGGTGCTGCGCTTGACTGCCATGACCGTGCGCACCCATTCACTCCAATATGTGATCTGTGCGCAGGCGGATGCCCGCGCACAAATCACCCAGTCTCGTCCGCACAAGAAATGCAACATGTTGCAAACAGGCAATATGATATTGATTTGTCCAGAGGAAGGGAGCCCTGAAACATGTTGACTAATAAATCAATATTATATTCACCCTTTAATATTTCATGGAATACGGCAGTGTGATTTTTAACCCTTCATCCTCCCTACTCTATACGCACCACACTGGGGACTGCAGCAGCCGTGATATGCTTTTATAGTGGCTGTGACTCCCATAACCACACAAGGTGAAGCCTCTGATACCTATTTAGGTAATATTTTATCTCTTCAACCCTTCATCCTCCCTACTTTAATTTTCCGAGATAATGACCTTTGGGTTTTCATTGACTGTAAGCCATAATCATCAACATTAACAGAAATAAACACTTGAAATAGATCAATGTTGTACACCTGTATAATTCCCCAGGCCAAGCTGTATTATATATAAAAAAACAGCTTTTATTATACTAACCTGGAGGGTGGTCCGTACTGATGGGTGTTCAGGTTTTTGTCCGGCACCTCCTTTCTTCTTGCAATCACCATCCTGTTCTCAGCTTCAGCGGGTGACGCATCCTACGCCACCCACACACAGACTCCTCCATTGAGCTCCTGTACACGTGTACTTCAGTCTGCCCGACTGAGGATAGAGCAAAGTATTGTAATCTGTAGGAGCTGGGAAAGGTTAAAGAACGCTCATGTATACATACTACACAGACATTCTTTGACCTTCCCAACGCCTATGCATGTGTACTACATGTGCATTCTTTGATCTTTCCCCAAGATTGTGCAGTACAATACTTTGCTCTGCCCTCAGCCGGGGAGAGCAAAGTATGCGTGTGCAGGAGGAGACTGTGTGTGGGTGACATAGGATGCGTCACTCACTGTAGCAGAGAAGAAGACGGTGATTGCAAGAAGAAAGGGGGTGTCGGACAGATGTCTGTGACACCCATCGGACCAAACCACCCCCAGGTAAGTATAATGAAACCAGATTTATTTTGCATTATATAGATCGGCCAGGGAACGTATATATAGTACTTCAGGATGCTGTATATAAAGCTTAACTGATGGATGCGACTTGTATGAAAAAACATGTGACAGGTTCACTTTAAAATATTTACTACCCTCCCTTTCTATTGCTTATAGCTTATAATTTGTTGCTTTGGAAATTTAAAGAAAATGTTTCTAGTATTTAATGTTGGTATCATTAATTATTACTCTGTAGAAAAAAACAATATTTATTTACAATTGAAGGGGTGTGAGGATCACGTTTTGGAGATGCATCATATTCTTTATGAATTGCCTGTGTAGATGGGTGTGTGCTTTACAGATAATGGTCAATAAAGTAATGTGTAATCAGGAGTAAGATTATTTTATCCTCCTCTAAAGACTGGGAGTAGAAGGACTGCGGCATACAATCAGTATTGCCATAAGTCTTTATCTAGCAATACAGTAGACCAGTCATCTATTTACATTCTTGGTTGTGTAACATGATCCTGCCCCAGTCTACACAGAAAAGCTGTAACATGAGCTGCACAGAACAGGCCATATTAGTATATTGGAGGTGAGTTTTACAGCAAAATTAATTTAGATGATGAAAAATCAGGACAAAATGAATAAATAGCTGAATGAAATACTATTTTATTTACTATTTAGACTCATTTGTACTTCACCAACCACTATGAAAAAAACAGCTCAACTCCATCCTGCTCAAGACAAGACAGACTGCCAGCACAGTGAGGTGTCAGGTTAGACCAGGTATTTTACTACTACCGGTAGGAGGATTCTGGCGAAACCAGTCACAGAGAAATAGAAGAATACTGCTGAACTGTCTAAGAAATATTTCACCCCACTGTAGAGCAGGATACATAGGCACACTGCTCAGTACTGCTATATAATGTCCTCCATTTGCAGCTGCTTCTTTCTATGTGCTAAGGAATGAAGAGCAAGATTTCCTCTCTATGTGTTGACTTCTATATTTCTCTCGATCAGAGCAGCTATATTTCTCTAAAAAGCTTAGGGTAAATTGCAAATAAGGTTAAAGAGCCTGCAGAAGAAAAGAAAGGAGAAAATAAAATATAAGAGTCTTACAATTCCCAGAAATAGTGTTATTGTTTTGAACATAAATCATTTACACACATTTGTAACAGAGAAGGGGAAATCGGACCTGGCTCCCTAAAAGGCTGTTGAGGGGTTTCTCATGGCACCTAAAGGACCAGAGGGGAGGCAGCTACACATAACCTACAAAGGGAGAGGAAGGTGTGTAGAAGCAAAAAGAAGCTCCGTGTGAGATACTCATATAAGTTCAAATAAGGTGAAAAGATTAGGAGCAGGGAAGGAAAACACACCAACTCACTGCAGCCACTCAATTGGTGTTTTCTTCAGATGAAAAAGCTGGAACTCCCAAAAACAAGTCCACATAGAGGTATAGCCAGCAAGGAAGTGCAGTCAGAGGTGAACATATATAATCTAATCCACAATGTCATAACAGGAAAATAAGAAACATCTGTAGAAAAACAAACTTAAAAAAGAAAACAAAGACTATAATAATCAGAAGTGAGAGATATAGTCTAGAGCAGTGTTTCCTAAACTCCAATCCTCATGGCCCCAAACAGGACACGTTTTCAGGATTTCCTTAGGATTGGACAGGTAATGGAATCACTATCAAGGCATCACCGGTGTAATACTAAGGAAATCCTGAAAACATAACCTGTTAGGGGCCATGAGGACTGGAGTTTGGGAAATACTGCTCTAGAGTTTCCCTCCTGTTGCAACCCATTGTTTTAAGATATCATTGCTAGTGTCATTAGTCCCGAATCCTCATCAATTCCATCTGAAGGTTATATATTAGCATTATCCCTATCAGAATAGTAGGCATTGCTACCTATAAAAGTGTGTATTCTTACAAGTTACTAATATTGTTTCCGAAAATTATTAGACAATCTCCTTTGATCTCATTCAGACATCCAATTTTCACATATGTGTTTTACATATGATGTAATAGGCTGTTCACATATCTGAGTGTCTACAGACAACTTAAATTTGTGTGTCTGAATGAGCCCCTACTTTTAGCAATAGGTTTTAAAATGAAGTAACGTATGCGTGCAGTATGTCTGAAACAGGGGGCAAAATAGATCTCTACTTATAGAAAAGGCAGAAGAAATCTCAGATCTCTCGTGTTTCACTTGATACATTCCCTCAATAATTTATGACCCACAGAGTACAATAAGAATAAATAATTCATGGCCAATAATATGTTATATATACACTTTTAAAATGACAGTTTGTTTTAATGCAGGAAATATTTTCATAGGTGGTATCTGATTTGTGGAATGGAAACCTAAACTGTATTTATGTTATACAAACACCCTTTATGATAAAGGTCTTTAGCCCTATACATTGAGTACACAGCATCCGCATATTACCACCAAGTTAAATACAAATGAAGCCTATGTCTCATGAAATTATTATTGGTTTTAAGTTGACCTTCTGTCTATCCATTAAACTAAGTAAGAACCTGGATGGAACCTGAGACACAAGCAAATATACACCCAGTGTAATAGTTTAATGTTAGAACAATGCGCTGTTTATATCTCAGTCCGTTTCATCTATGATTGCTGCCGAGAGATGATGATAGAGAAGAACATAGGCATTTTCATTCATTTAGTCTCATAATACTGGGAATGGCAAGGTGGAGCCACTTCAAAGGCTTTAAGTGCTCACTACAGAATGGGACTTGACAAATGCTGTTGGGAGCTTGTGCTCACTTCTTTAAACCTCAAGTTTTTTTACAGGAGTATTGTTTAAGATTTCCGATACAAAGATGTGTGTAGGAGACGAGCTATGCAGAGTTATAGGAAATTTGCTTTTAGGTACAGACAGAAACTAAGTCTAGGACATGATTCAGTATGGACATGTGTCTTGTTCTACGTAATCCTAGTATAGAGGCTTCAATTGTTCACAAGTAATGCAGGTTGTGGAGTCATTATTTCCATTACTAATATTCCTGATTACTTCACTTATACAGTGGTCTGGACAATAAAAACATTTTGTGTATGTGTCATAAGTTCCTCCATAAAGCCGTCATAGTGACTACGTGAATATTAATATTCTCAGGATTTTATGCACTCATCTGCAGGCTGTATTAACTTTTGTTAAAGGTGAAGATTTCAAAGCTTGATGATTTCCTGTCTTAGGTCAGGGTCCACTTGCAAAAGCAATGGGAGAGACTCGCACGTGTCTCACTCCGCATCACCCGGCACAGCTGCCGGCACTCCGGACAGGAGCAAGGAGTTGCATAGAAATACATGCTGCTGATACACTGTGTCCAGAGAGTCATCGGTCATGCCGGGTGATGCGGTGTGAGACACGCGTGAGTCTCTCCCATTGCTCTCCCAAGTGGAACACTGGCCTTAACGTTATTATCAAACTTCATTAGTTAGCAGTGGCATACCATCCATAGAAGCAGACCACTCCACTGCTTGTGGCCCTAGAGTTCAGGAGGCTTACCACTGCTTTGCACCTGGCCCCTCCTCCCTGCTGACATCATAAGGATGGAGTACATTCTAAACGGCGCTGTGCTGTGTGGGCATTCAACAAGGGTCGTGTCCTACAGGAAGAGGTGTGCACCGACCAATGAACCCTTCCTGCATCACCCTGATGAGCATGCTCATTGGCTGGCTGCTGTCTCTGTCCCTGCAGTCCTGCACTGCGTGGTAAAATGGTGAGTGCAGAGTGCTGATTATTAGTGTTAGGGGCCCAGCCACACAGCACACAAGAGAGGCCCCCCCAAACACCTCGCAGCCATCTTTCAATAGAGTTTTCAATGCCGACATTCAATATATCCAACGCTACAGGAGTCAAATGTATACCATCCGATCTATAAAGTTCTAAGGTCCTAAGCTTGCCAACATGTCCCTGCCAAATGAACGATATCAGGTCCGGGGAGGTAAGTGTGAAGAAAGCTGATCCAACTTAAAACATAAGGACTCCCATCACATGCCTCTCTTCCCACACTACCATAAAACAACCCTCCCTTTGTCGAAAGATAAATTTGAAAAGTTCTTCGTTCGGTCGCCCTCTTCTGAGCAAATAAACATAAGAGACATAATCCAGACATGCAAGGGTCCTAAAAAACAAAAGAGAAAAACAAAAATTGAATGCAAAAAGAAGGGCGTATATATAACTTCACCCTATTCGAGCGCCACTTCCCAATCTTTTTAATGCGGTCTTTCGGTAACCCACTCTTGTCTCATAGCAGCCCCTATGCAGAATGAATGGGAAGAAAAGTACATCACTAAACTCAATTTATCCAAAGAATTCTGAAAAACCGCACATAATTGAGTTACCATCAAGCGAGGACCATTGCCGTGCATAAGCAATGGACCTGGAAGGCTAGATCTAACCCCCAAATATGCTGATAGATGCTTGTGCGGGCATAAATCCGATCCAGGAATAGCTTGCAACTAACCCACTTTCCGGTACCTGCCTGGTCCGTTTTAGATTTTCGTAAAAATATCTTAATCCCAGTCCGTGAGATGTCGACATTGCTCAAAGAGAGGCCCGACATTCCCGCTTAATTCTTAGCGACTAGTTCACCAACTCGAAAGGCCCCAAAAAATGCCAATGTGAAACCAGCTCTGAAAAACAAACACTCATATTTGTTGAAACAAACAAACTGTCAAACATTCAATAATTGCGACAATTGTGCAGGTGAAAGGGTCTCCTCCCATTTGGCTGAGAGGGTTTCATTGAAAGCCCTTTAAAAATTGTTTCACTGGAAATAACTCAAAAGGGAACCTTTACAGCTAACTTTAAGAAAAAAGAAATGCCCACTATAGACTTATACATCCGCGAATAACTGTAATTATTATCCACCATACCTTGTGGAAACTGTAAAGTCAGCGTTGGCTCCACTGACAAAACGTCCATTTTAATGTAGCACAAAACATGTTCCACTCATGCCAGGGGCCGAATAAGCGGCCCATGTAACTGCAGACACAGACGTCCGGATATAACATACCGACAAAAACTCAAACCCTACTGGAGCAAATCCCAGAGCTCCCAACGGGCAAGGCATGCCTTCCCTATCGATGAAGAGAAATTCAACTGTGAGAGCCGGCCAGTCCTGGAGAAAAAGAACATCATCTAGACGGCTGTACTCAACCTCCACCAACTCCACCTTAATCCACACATTATGTTGTAAGCAAATCAACACCAAACACCTCAGCAGTCAATAGACCCAAAGTGATTTTGACAACAAAATACTCAAAGCTAATACCACCCCTTTATTGTTCTTTATTGTCTGACTGTATCTTCACCAGTCTATTCCACAAGTCCTCTCCCCAAACTGAAATAGCTACCACAACTGTGAAAACCTTACAAAGCACCTGATCAGACCTGAACGATATTCCTTCTGGCCAGGTTCCCAGAACGTAACGCAAACGCAAAATCGCAAAATCACAAAATCGCAAAACGCAAATCCATCTTTGCAAATCGACAACACCGATAAATGCAATGCTGCTGCTGACACAAACGGTGATTGAATACAACAAATCCCGTTAAATGACTCCAAAAATTACAACCAAACTGACAAGTCTGCCTTCATGCCACTAGAAACTCTCACATGACTAAACGGGGTAGACAACCCAGCAATAAAATCGTACAAACTCGAGAAAAAACTCTCGCCATGGGCATAATCCTCAGAGCAAAGTAAAGCATGCCCAACAGGGACTGTAATGCCTTAAGGGTAACTTGTCTTTAGCCAAACACCCAAAATCTCAACCCTGAGCCTACAAATCTTCTCATCAGACAACCTCAACTCACAGTATTCAGTGTGATACCTAGAAATACTAAATAGCAACATGGATCGACAGATTTGTCGAATGCCAAAGGAACTCCAAACTCATCCATAACGGTACAAAATTCATCAAGTAAAACTCTACAATCAAGAGAAGATGGTGGGCCAACAAATAAGAAATCATCCAAATAATGGATCAACCCGCCAACCTGGCAACGCTGCTGCGTGACCCATTGTAAAAATGTTGAAAATACTTCAAAATAGAAGTAAATAATGAAAAGCCCATAGGCAGGCACTTGTCAAAAAAAACACTGACCACCAAAATCAATGGGATTAAACCCATTAGGGGACACGGAAAACGGAATGCCGCCTTCACATCAGCTTTTGCCAATAAACAACCTGGACCAAAGCGTCTCAACAGGACGACTGAGAGAGCAAAAGACGTATAATTTCACGTTAGCCTGCATACCAAGAGGTGAAACTCAAAAGTTATTAAAAGGAGTAAACTCAAACGGACCAGCGATACGTCCCACTCCCCAACAAGAAGTTAGTGAGCCTGAAGAGAAAGAATTGACAAACACCAGCAGCACTCCACCTTTTAAAGTATCAAATAATAAAATGTTTATCAAAGACCAAACCACAATAATTTAAAAACCATTAAAACCATACAAACCATACAGGTTCCTTTCCTTTCTGATGGTCTGTGTTTTTTTGTATGGTTTTAATGGTTTTTAAATCTATTGTGTTTTGGTCTTTAATAAACTTTGTATTATTTGATACTTTAAAAGGTGGAGTCCTGCTGGTGTTTGTCAATTCTTTCACTTCAGGATCATGTGATATTGACATGCATATCACATGTTCGCGAGCGGCCAATCAGAGAGCACAGGTCTTGGAAGCACTGTAGATGTGGATGTCTTTGGTGCTGGTAACCGTGAACACCCGGCGGAGGTAAGTATTTAATTTTTACTATTTTTCATACATTTGGATGACTTTTATTTAGGTTTCACAGTGTAATATTAATACATTGCGAAACCAAAAAGGCTGGCACAGATGTCACACAAGGGAGGAACACAGGATTCTTCCTCCCCCGGACATCACATCCTGCAGCGCCGACTTTATAAGCGCTAGAATTGCGCATTGTCTGAACGGCGATGCGTAATTCCAGTGGTTATAATGGCCCCTATGGGAGAAAGCATGGGTGCACTTGAGTAAAGAATGGACATGTTGATTCTTTTTACACGTGCACTTTCTCCCACAAAAGTGCAGCATATATTTACACAGCCTCTGCACGGCAAAAATGAAAGTCCATTCACTTTGCCGGCAGACGAAGACGCAGGTGCACTTTAGGAGAAAAGTGCACTCAAAAAAAGTGCGCAGAAAAGCGCAGTGTGTGAACGTGGCCGTAAAAAGATTTTAATGCAGCATACTAAATAACCATACTAAAAATCTAGATCCAAATGTAACTAGGCGAAAAGCTTCCCCCAGTGCGGCATCTCGTGTCACTCTCTGAGATTGTTGATGGGAGTGGGTATCGACATTCCTTCAGCCCAATCTCATAATTTTAGGTGACTGATATACTATGTGAAAAAAAGACCAGGAACTAAGGCAAGTGAAGGTTCCAGATGTGTCCTTCACTTTACACTGCCCAGATGGAGTTGGTCCATAGATATGCGTATGTATGTATATATATATACTAGATGGTGGCCCGATTCTAAAGAATCGGGTAGTCTAGAATCTATATATAGTTTATTTAGTAATAGGGGAGTGCTGTGAAATTAATTGTGTGTATACAGGCGGCTCAGTGGTCAGCAGTGAGTGCGGTGGCTCAGTGGTCAGCAGTGAGTGCGGTGGCTCAGTGGTCAACAGTGAGTGCGGTGGCTCAGTGGTCAGCAGTGAGTGCAGCAGAGGCTGGAGGGGGCAGAGGCTGGAGGGGGCAGAGGAGGGAGGAGGCAGAGGACGGAGGAGGCAGAAACTGGAGGGGTTAGAGGAGGAAGGGGTCAGGGGAGAGCGGAGGCAGGGGAGAGTGGAGGCAGGGGAGAGCGGAGGCTGGAGGGCAGGGGAGAGCGGAGGCAGAGGAGAGCAGAGAGCGGAGGCTGGAGAAGAGCGGAGGCTGGAGAAGAGCGGAGGCTGGAGAAGAGCGGAGGCAGGGGAGAGCGGAGGCTGGAGGGCAGGGGAGAGCGGAGGCAGAGGAGAGCGGAGGCTGGAGAAGAGCGGAGGCTGGAGAAGAGCGGAGGCTGGAGGGCAGGGGAGAGCGGAGGCAGAGGAGAGCGGAGGCTGGAGAAGAGCGGAGGCTGGAGGAGAGCGGAGGCTGGAGAAGAGCGGAGGCTGGAGAAGAGCGGAGGCTGGAGGAGAGCGGAGGCTGGAGGAGAGCGGAGGCTGGAGGAGAGCGGAGGCTGGAGGGCAGAGGAGAGCGGAGGCTGGAGGGCAGAGGAGAGCGGAGGCTGGAGAAGAGCGGAGGCTGGAGAAGAGCGGAGGCTGGAGAAGAGCGAAGGCTGGAGGAGAGCGGAGGCTGGAGGAGAGCGGAGGCTGGAGGGCAGAGGAGAGCGGAGGCTGGAGGGCAGAGGAGAGCGAAGGCTGGAGGGCAGAGGAGAGCGGAGGCTGGAGGGCTGAGGAGAGCGGAGGCTGGAGGGCAGAGGAGAGCAGAGGCTGGAGGGCAGAGGAGAGCGGAGGCAGAGGAGAGCGGAGGCGAGCGGAGGCTGAAGGGCAAAGGAGAGCGGAGGCAGAGGAGAGCGGAGGCAGAGGAGAGCGGAGGCTGGAGGGCAGAGGAGAGCGGAGGCTGGAGGCCAGAGGAGAGCGGAGGCTGGAGGCCAGAGGAGAGCGGAGGCTGGAGGGCAGAGGAGAGTGGAGGCAGGGGAGAGCGGAGGCAGGGGAGAGCGGAGGCAGGGGAGAGCGGAGGCTGGAGGGCAGAGGAGAGCGGAGGCTGGAGGGCAGAGGAGAGCGGAGGCTGGAGGGCAGAGGAGAGCGGAGGCTGGAGGGCAGAGGAGAGCGGAGGCTGAAGGGCAGAGGAGAGCGGAGGCAGAGGAGAGCGGAGGCAGAGGAGAGCGGAGGCAGAGGAGAGCGGAGGCAGAGGAGAGCGGAGGCTGGAGGGCAGAGAGAGAGCGGAGGCTGGAGGCCAGAGGAGAGCGGAGTCTGGAGGGCAGAGGAGAGCGGAGGCTGGAGGGCAGAAGAGAGCGGAGGCTGGAGGGCAGAGGAGAGCGGAGGCAGGGGAGAGCGGAGGCAGGGGAGAGCGGAGGCAGGGGAGAGCGGAGGCAGGGGAGAGCGGAGGCTGGAGGGCAGAGGAGAGCGGAGGCTGGAGGGCAGAGGAGAGCGGAGGCTGGAGGGCAGAGGAGAGCGGAGGCAGAGGAGAGCGGAGGCAGGGGAGAGCGGAGGCAGGGGAGAGCGGAGGCAGGGGAGAGCGGAGGCTGGAGGGCAGAGAAGAGGGGAGGCTGGAGAAGAGGGGAGGCTGGAGAAGAGGGGAGGCTGGAGGAGAGCGGAGGCTGGGGGAGAGCGGAGGCTGGGGGAGAGCGGAGGCAGGGGGAGAGCGGAGGCATGGGAGAGCGGAGGCAGGGGAGAGCGGAGGCAGGGGAGAGCGGAGGCAGGGGAGAGCGGAGACAGGGGAGAGCGGAGGCTGGAGAAGAGCGGAGGCAGGGGAGAGCGGAGGCAGAGGAGAGCGGAGGCAGAGGAGAGCGGAGGCGAGCGGAGGCTGAAGGGCAGAGGAGAGCGGAGGCAGAGGAGAGCGGAGGCAGAGGAGAGCGGAGGCAGGGGAGAGCGGAGGCAGGGGAGAGCGGAGGCAGAGGAGAGCGGAGGCAGGGGAGAGCGGAGGCAGGGGAGAGCGGAGGCAGGGGAGAGCGGAGGCAGGGGAGAGCGGAGGCAGGGGAGAGCGGAGGCTGGAGGGCAGGGGAGAGCGGAGGCTGGAGGGCAGGGGAGAGCGGAGGCTGGAGGGCAGGGGAGAGCGGAGGCTGGAGGGCAGGGGAGAGCGGAGGCTGGGGAAGAGCGGAGGCTGGGGAAGAGAGGAGGCAGGGGAAGAGCGGAGGCAGGGAAAGAGCGGAGGCAGGGGAAGAGCGGAGGCAGAGGAGAGCGGAGGCAGAGGCGAGCGGAGGCAGAGGAGAGCGGAGGCTGGAGGGCAGAGGAGAGCGGAGGCAGGGGAGAGCGGAGGCAGGGGAGAGCGGAGGCTGGAGGGCAGGGGAGAGCGGAGGCTGGAGGGCAGGGGAGAGCGGAGGCTGGGGAAGAGCGGAGGCAGGGGAAGAGCGGAGGCAGGGGAAGAGCGGAGGCAGGGGAAGAGCGGAGGCAGAGGAGAGCGGAGGCAGAGGAGAGCGGAGGCAGAGGCGAGCGGAGGCAGAGGAGAGCGGAGGCTGGAGGGCAGAGGAGAGCGGAGGCAGGGGAGAGCGGAGGCAGGGGAGAGCGGAGGCAGGGGAGAGCGGAGGCTGGAGGGCAGGGGAGAGGGGAGGCAGAGGAGAGCGGAGGCTGGAGGAGAGCGGAGGCTAGAGAAGAGTGGAGGCTGGAGAAGAGCGGAGGCAGGAGAAGAGCGGAGGCTGGAGAAGAGCGGAGGCAGGGGAGAGCGGAGGCAGGGGAGAGCGGAGGCAGGGGAGAGCGGAGGCTGGAGGGCAGGGGAGAGCGGAGGCAGAGGAGAGCGGAGGCTGGAGAAGAGCGGAGGCTAGAGAAGAGTGGAGGCTGGAGAAGAGCGGAGGCTGGAGAAGAGCGGAGGCTGGAGGAGAGCGGAGGCTGGAGGAGAGCGGAGGCTGGAGGGCAGAGGAGAGCGGAGGCTGGAGGGCAGAGGAGAGCGGAGGCAGAGGAGAGCGGAGGCAGAGGAGAGCGGAGGCTGGAGGGCAAAGGAGAGCGGAGGCTGGAGGGCAAAGGAGAGCGGAGGCTGGAGGGCAGAGGAGAGCGGAGGCTGGAGGGCAGAGGAGAGCGGAGGCTGGAGGCCAGAGGAGAGCGGAGGCAGGGGAGAGCGGAGGCAGGGGAGAGCGGAGGCTAGGGGAGAGCGGAGGCTGGAGAAGAGCGGAGGCTGGAGAAGAGCGGAGGCTGGAGAAGAGCGGAGGCAGAGGAGAGTGGAGGCTGGAGAAGAGCGGAGGCAGAGGAGAGGCTGGGGGGCACAGAAGAGGGGAGGCTGGGGGGGCACAGGAGAGGGGAGGCTGGGGGGGCACAGGAGAGGGGAGGCTGGGGGGCACAGGAAAGTGGAGGGTGGGGGGCACAGGAAAGTGGAGGCTGGGGGGCACAGGAAAGGGGAGGCTGGGGGGCACAGGAGAGGGGAGGCTGGGGGGCACAGGAAAGGGGAGGCTTGGGGGGCACAGGAGAGGGGAGGCTGGGGGGGGCACAGGAGAGGGGAGGCTGGGGGGGCACAGGAGAGGGGAGGCTGGGGGGGCACAGGAGAGGGGAGGCTGGGGGGGCACAGGAGAGGGGAGGCAGAACACGCACCGGGCTGTCGGCGGGGCTGTGTGGTCCCTGATGGAGGAGGAGAGTGGGCGGTGCCGGCGGAGGCCGCACACCGGAGTGTGGGCCGGGCCGGGGCGGGCCGGTTCCCGGATGTTGGTGGGCGGGTGCATGTAGCCACCCTGCCGCCTGAGCCGATCGGAGGCCGGTGTCAGCCCCGCCGGCTCTGCAGCGTCCGCTCGGCGCCGCCTCCCTGCAGCCTACAGTGCCACAGGGCGCGCGCCCTCTTACAGCGTCCGTCTCTGCTGAGGCCGCCGCTGATGTTGGTGGTGCCGCCCCCTTATGTGATGCCGATCCCCCTGGCTGCCGGCGCTCTGGACTCAGGGCTCACACTGTCCAGTGGACGGTGCGGCCCTGGGTGGGAGCACACGGCTCTGTGTGGGGGTGGCGGTGGCGCTTTAGCGCCCACTGCGAGCCGCTATGCAGGTTTGACAGCGGCTCGCGGTGAGTAGCGCTCACCGCTCGTGGGTCTGGAACTTCCGGTTCCGGTCTGTGACACAGGGCAGAGACCGTCACGGAAGTTGGCCAGATTCCACAGGAAGTGGCCTTCGGGTTTTATATATATGATATATGTATATATATATATATATATATATATATATATATATATATATAATATATATAGTTCTAATAGGGGACTTATTTGCCTTTTAGCATTACAATGCTTTTGACCTATGTATCTTATGTCTAGCAGTCAGTGCGTTCTCAGTCTCTTTATATGGCACTAAATGCCATTGAAAATATACAATGATTCAGTTTTATCTGTCTTTTATCTGAATTTATTATGAATGCTGACTTATGTCTTCAATTAGGATGTTTGATGTAAATATTCTCCAAACTGACACGTGTTCTGATTTATCTCCACTCCATAGAAAACATATAGATCAAGATAAAGCTCTAATTGCTTGCCGACATCCTTTGTATCTGATGTCAACAAAAGAGAAAATGCAATTTAACAAAATGCCGGCTAATGACAGCAATTGTATCACATATTACTCTGAGCAGAATTTGTGTAAGCTGAAGGAATTTTTGTGTAAAGGGTTTAAATGGTCAAATGTATTAGGCTACAAGGTTAAATAATGCACTGTAAATTATTGGTGTACTCAAAGGATCAAATGGCCCCATGGACAAATAAAGGCTAAAATGCCAACTGAGTGCTTTTATGGCTATGGTGCTTTGCTTTTCTATCATTGGTGGAGATGTGCTGAGCGTGTATAGCCCTTACCCAAAGCGGATATACAGCATGCAGAGCTTCATATCCCAGCCATAGACACTGCACTAAATTATGGATCTGTGCCCAAGGTGGAATTAAAATAAAACAATCATCAGAAAATGACCTTTTTCTTAAATCAGGTTTTTGTGTTACATTAATTTTTTCACAATTTTTTTTATCAAATCAGGAAGAATTTAGTCAAGACCATGAAGTGACTTGTCTTGTCTCAGAAGAATCTTCAAACTATATATTTTCTCTAAAATATCAATTGTTTCAGAGACAAACATACCTGCCTTCAATCATGTGTGGCGCCCCTATGGCTAGGCGCCACAGGGAGGTACTGCACCCCGAATAGAAGGTGTATTGCCTCCGTAGATGTGGGTTTGGGGTTTAACTTATGGAGTCTGTACTAACACACAACACTAGGCCCCTTAGGATAGAGGGACTGGATATTCAGTAAGTCCCAGGGGGTGGAGCCTAGGATTGAGTGGGAAACCAGGAGAAAGAGAGAGTTTAGTCAGACAGTGCCGGGAAGGCAGCCAGAGAGGATGTGCCTGACAGCAGTATTGACAGGAGGGCAACTCTTCAAGAGGGGGACGCAGGACAGAGGGAGACGATCCGGAACTGGTTGGAGCCGGCTGGAAACGTCTGGGGTCGACACTGGCAACATGGAAGCCGAGGCAGTCAGTGGTCTATCCCTGACTGTAAACCGACAAGCAACGGGACCAATCCATAGGAGCTGTAGCACCACAGAACAGTACCTCCTCCTCTGTCCTGTAATCGGCCCAAGACACTGATAGATAACGGCCTGGATTCCGATGGTGCAAGGGTTCAAGCTTCACCACTCCCGTCCGTACCGGTGAAGGGACAAATCGCCCTATCTGTAACAGGCCAGAGGATCGGCAAGGAAGCTCTGCCTAAGGGTGGTTAAAGAACTGTAGGGAAGACTGAGACCCTGAAAGCCACTAAGAAGGAAACATCCTCAGACTCCATGAGGGCACCCTGAACCTGCAGCTACGTCCCCATTCTACTAGACTGTACTGTGTACTATATCATCTGCCAGTACCAGTAATGGACGTTGAAGTTGAATCAAAGTCTCTCCTTCCTTCCCGCCGGGTTCGCAGAGGGCCTCTGCATTGCCAAGAGGGGTAAGAACTGAGGTAAAGCTCCACCTGTGGGAGCTGTACTATCCTAAGCTGCATCCCATCACCTCAGCGGCTGGCCGCAGCGCTGGTATCAACATTCCCAGGATCCACAGGTGGCGTCACGACAATATTTTCCCCCCCATCCCCCATCATCACCTTTCAATGAGGGTTAGGGCACGGAACTGGGAAACTGACCACCCGTGATCCCCGTTACAGCCACCCACTCATCCCGGTATCCGAGTACCCCACCCTGGCCGACTCACATGCAGCCAGGCCCTGATTCATGTTGCCTGTGGTTTGGGCAGCATGAATCACGTGACACGTTCCCTTCAAGGCCATGTGCACTCAATTCTATTTTTTATGCATTTTTGATGTTGTTTGGTGCAGTTTTGTGATGAATCTGCATGCCTAGCCTCAAGCCAGGAGATTCATCAAAAAACTTACAAGTTCCCCCTGTCTTAGGGTACTTTCACACTAGCGTTTATTTTAAATCGCGGCAGATGCGGTGAAAAATAGCATCTGCCGCGATTACCGCATACCGGCTGCACTTCCGGCACGGTTGCGGCACAGTTGCGGCAAGCCCCATACAATGTATATGTGGGCTTGCGGCAGGTGCGGCAAGTGCGGTTTTGGCACTTGCAGCAGGTGCGGCTGCGAAAAAAACGTGGCTGACCGCCTTAGGCTGCTTTCACATCAGCGGTTTTTGCCGATCGCGGCAGATGCGGGAAAAAAACGCATCTGCCGCATTATCGCATAACCGCTGCACTTGCGGCACAGTTGTGTCAAGCCCCATACAATTCTATGGGATTTGCGGTAAGTGTGCGGCACGTGCGGCAAGTGTGGTTTCGGCACTTGCGGCAAGTGCGGCCGCGAATAAAAACGCGGTCAGCCGCGTTTTTTTTTCGCCGCCGCCGAGTCCGATACCGCACTTGCCTCACCTGCCGCAAGCCCACATAGACATTGTATGGGGCTTGCCGCAACTGTGCCGCAAGTGCAGCGGTTATGCGGTAATCGCGGCAGATGCGTTTTTTTCACCGCATCTGCCACGAACGGCAAAAAACGCTGATGTGAAAGCAGCCTTACATGGATGTATCTGGTGACTCACATTTTTGAGGTCACACTATCATATCAGGGGACCTATACTATCAGTTGATGTATCTATTGTATCTTAAGTAACTGCTGTTGCCCCTGATGAGCCTCTTATAACTAGAAAAGACAAAATGTTTCAGGTGGTTTATGGGACCATTGCTTGATGGTCAGTTACTAAGGTTTCATCTCTTCTACCCTAGCTTCAGAACTTTTGGAGAAGAGCTTAAGACGTCGACCGATCTACTCTAATATACAGTAAAAACCTTCTGAAAACAAACTCTTATTATTGACTCAGTACTTATGCTAGAGAATCAGAGATTATACAGACAGATTTACCAGAGATCTAATCTTCTACATCCTTAGAGAAGACAATCTATGAGTATATCCTTGCGACTAGATTATTCTAAAGGCCCCATTACATGGTACGAGATCGTGAATGATATCGCTGAAACGTCACGAGTTTGGAGTCGTTCAAACTACATTGTTAGGACGTCGTTGCATGTGACACCGAGATACGACTACGATAAATCGTTGGATCGTTGATCGCAGATTTGAGAACATGTTCTCAAATCAAATGATCCTCGATCAGCCAACCTGCTGCATCGTTGTGTGTGACACTGTGATAACGATGTCGTTAACGACTTCCCCTATTTACATCAGTGAACAAGGATCGTTTGTTGAGTTGTGCGAACAATAGCTGCTCGCTGCATCGTTGGTACGTCATGCACGATATCTAGAAAGTTTGACCCCGAGGCTACAAGGTATAATGGTGGGTTTACACACACCAACTTATCTGTCCAACTTCTGACCAACTTGCTGGTTGCAGTGAAATCATGGACACATAGTTCCATTTGTACACAGCCACAAAATGGAGCAATGTGTCCATGATTTCACTGCAACCAGCAAGTTGGTCAGAAGTTGGACAGATAAGTTGGTGTGTGTAAACCCACCATCAGGAGATGGGAAAATGAGAAAACAGATGCAGATCTAAGTGTAGATTTGTAAGGCTGGTTTCACACTCAGTCAGATCAGGTCATATCAGGTCATATCAGGTCAGGTTTTGTGTGCCAAAACCAGGAGTGACTCCAAAACCTAGAACAGGTGTCAATCTTTCAATTATACTTTTTCTCTGCAAGTTTGTATCCTGGTTTTGGAACACAAAACCTGACAGGATCTGACCTGACCTGACCGCAGTGTGAAGCCAGCCTAATTCAACTTATTTTCTGTAGGTTATACTGCTCACTTTTAGTGTATCTTGTAACATGGTGTATCAACCGATTTAGGTCAGGATGAAATGACTTGTCTTCCCGGTGTGCAGCTATAGTCTGGAATACAGTGGACCTCTCAGTCAAGAGACCATAGTAATAGGATTCAGTAGAAAAAAATATATCCGGCTTGTTTAGCGCTCCCAAGTGACAAAGCTAAGATATTATTAATCTTCAGCAATTTATTCAAACTAAAAATAGTAATAATAGTACACAGAACAAAGCGTTTCGGCTATATGTTTGCAAAAAATAGCCTTCCTCAGGTATGATATTGCTTTACAGGCTGTTGGTGTTAGGCTGGCTTCACACTGCGGTCAGGTCAGGTCAGATCAGGTCAGGTTTTGTGTTCCAAAACCATTAGAGGAACTTGCAGAGAAAAAGTATAATTGAAAGATTGACACCTGTTCTAGGTTTTGGAGTCACTCCTGGTTTTGGCACTCAAAACCTGACCTGATCTGCCTGATCTGACCGCAGTGTGAAACCAGCCTTATATAGACTTTATAGGGATCCACCTGAAAATGTTAATTATGTTAATTGGTTAAGTCCTGGTTGCTATTCATTAGCTTAATTACTGGATGGTAATATTCAGTATTAGGCCGGTTTCACATTACGATTTTGAGGCATCCGTGTGTATCCGTTTGAAAACGGATACACACAGATGCGATTTTGCCTGCCATGTATTCCTATGGGCTCAGATTGCTCCCATGGCTCCCATCGCCTGTAACATTGGCGATAGCCATGTTACATGGGGTGATGTGTTGCGAAACCAGGCGACCACTCTAATGCGGTTTTTTGCCTCATTATTGCCCCTTTACACTAGGCGACGCACCGGCGCTGTCGCCGGCAATAGGCCACGCCCCTGCATCGCCTCTGAAATCGCTGGCGAAGTGTCCAGGTGTGACGGTACTGTAAGAGTGACTGTATATCATTCTGTGACTTACTGACTGACAAAAATATCTGAACAATGAAGATTGTGTCCTCTTATTACTTCCCTTCTAGTGGCAGATTTATAGTGTGTGGGGCTGGGTTTGTGTTGTGTTCGATTCACTTGGTCTACACTGGATTCACTTGATCTACACTATCCTGAAGCCAGCAAAGTCAACGATAACCCTGAAGTGTTGTACACACGTTGCTTATTTTTGCCTTGCAGAATTGGTACAGAGAAAAATCTGCAGCATGTCAATTCTTGGTGCGTTTTTGCAGCATTGTTTTACCCATTGATTTGAATAAAGTCAGTAAAAAACACTAGTAAAAACGCCAGATATCAAAATGCTTGAGCTTTTGGTGCATCTCTCTCCCTCTTTCTCTCTCTTCAGTTCATTTTCTTTGCTTTTACTGTAAAAAGGCAGAAAAACGGATGCAAAGACATATAAAAAATGCATTGCTTTTGGTACGTTTTTCCGACAGGGGATGCAGAAACCTCTGCATCACATACTCAACGTGTATACATAAGCCATGTTCACACACATGCGTTTTTTTGACCATCTCTGCGTTTTGGGCTGTTAAAAAAAACGCAGGTGCATTAACGCAGGTACATTTGAGTGTAGCTGCGTTTTTCAGCTCCATTTGCGTTTTTTACCCCTAGTCCAAAAACGCTGCATGCAGCGTTTTTGGGTGCTGTAAAAACGCATGTGCGTTTTCCAAAAACGCATGTGCTTTTTTAACATGGGGCCTATGGAAACGCATGCATTTTTGAATGGCACTAAAAGGTACTAATGTACCATGCGTTTTTGCATGCGTTTCCCATAGGGCCCCATGTTAAAAAACGCATGCGTTTTTGGAAAAACGCACATGCGTTTTTTTACAGCACCCAAAAACGCTGCATGCAGCGTTTTTGGACTAGGGGTAAAAAACGCAAATGGAGCTGAAAAACGCAGCTACACTCAAATGTACCCTGCGTTAACGCACCTGCGTTTTTTTTAACAGCCCAAAAACGCAGAGATGGTCAAAAAAACGCATGTGTGTGAACATGGCCAATGATGTGTGCAGAAAATGAAGGTTAGATATCATTGTTTGTTCTTTAAATAAGTGCAATATGAATTTAATTAACGTGTCACATGGTTACTGAGATGCAGTACCGCATGCAGCCTGTGGACAAGTGTCCACCCCTTTAAATACTCTTATATTGCCATTGATGCATTGTATAGAAATACATTTTTCCTTAAGGTGGTGACACCAGTACAATATGAGAGACCTGCGACACCTTCTTTTTCACAGCAGCACTGTACGCCATGGTACACAAAGTTCTAGTTTTCTTACACTGTCTTGCATGCTGTGTATTCTGACTTTCAGGACGAGGGTCTAACTTCCAGCCATTGAATGTAATGCATGCTTTGTAAGTCTTGTTTTTCTGCCCTCGGCGATTCAGGCTCAATTGTTATTGCCGATCGCAGTAAACTTATTTTTAGAGGGAAATGGGAGCACTCTACTGTGTGATAATCCTAGGGGTCGTATATTGGACACAGTGGCACTTGGCTAATATTTCTAAAGTTTTGTATACATCCAAAAAGGCAACTCAGCAATGGCCCAGAATAAAAGAGGGGACAGGAATCAAGAGTTTTCATGTGACCTCTCCTGAAATATTCAGTATGTGCATTAATGTTTCATCAATTTCCGATCACATATCACCCAGAGAACAGCTCCAGTTTTTTTTTGCCATGATCATGAAAAATAGATATGTTCTTGTAATATCTCACCAGGCTTGTAATGTTATACAAATCACCCACTTAATCTGCTTTGTTCACTGTAAGAGCCAATGGCGCATCTGTTGCTGTGTTGTCTTACAAGAGTTTTTGTGCTGATCCTTTGCTTATGCAGATTAAGCAACCACCGCCGCACAGGTCAGAACAAAAAATGTAGTAATATGTGGTCATGAGCTAATGCAGAAAATCAAATGTGTGTTTATCTATCTCTAGTCCTATCTACCATTACAAACACTGATCAACCCAACTGGTTAACTGAATAACACTAGCAGGCAGGGTTGTAGAGTCGGAGTCGTGGAGTCGGAGCCCATTTTGGTGGCGTCGGGTCAGTATAAAATGGACCGACTCCTAAAATATATAATGTATATAGTACAGTAGCTCAATGCAGTATGTGATGAATATCATTATTATGAATTATTAATATGTTCTAAATATCTTGATTATTTTATCATAATAATGATTAAAGCCTGGTGTTCACATTATACTACAATAAATCTCACATGAGCCATGTATGAGGGAGTCAGAGCCGTGGAGTCGGATACAATCAGATTCAGGAAATTGAGGAGTTGGAGTCGGAGGTTCAGCTTACCGACTTCCACAGCCCTGTGTAGCGACCGGTGGTAAGGCCGCGGGTGTGTGTGTATGATCTTTCTCAACAGAATCCCCATACTCAGGTTTAACCGATAATAACATTTCTTTACTGTAAAACATATTTATCTCACAGTCAACCGAACTATCTGCGCACTTGTATATATTAGAGTCTCTGGATCTTCACTTCTTCCGGGTACGCAGCAAGAAAAGAAAACACAACAATGAAGGTATCTTTCCCTAACTTTCCCTAAAATCACGTACCAGTCTTATCACAGAAGAAGATGTCGCTCCCACGTAGCAGGCCTGGGGATCTCTTCACTCTTCTTCTTTGGTCTCCTTCTGCAGGTAACAGTCTGTCTCTCCCAGTCTCAGGGCACACAGAACAACAGCAGAAGGGAGATCACAGCAGCACAAATGGCTCCCTTATGTCGGTCACGGCCCCTGCACAAGCACTCCGGGTGCTCGGCGGGCAAGGTTTTGCAGAGCGGCCAGAGTCACAGCACCAAAGTCCAGTGGCCCAGGATCAGTCACAGGGGCTTCTGCGGGGTGATTTTTCCGGCAAGGTGTTGCAAAGTAGCCCTCTTTCAACAGACAGCCACAAGCAGATGTTCTCTTGTTCAACTCTGTGTCTGTACTAATCTCCCGCCCTCTCTCCTCCTCAGCACATGGCTGTTGGGGGAGGGAGCAGCAAACAATGTTTTTTTCTCTGCAGTCAATTCAGCACTTGTCCACAAGGGGGCAGTGGCGGACTGTGCACAGCTCATTTCAGTATCAATTTCGATAATACAATCTGAATTGCACACCTCCTTACATACCCCCCCACTTAAAGGTTGACAGTCCCTGTCAACAACCATCGGCTCCAGGGCAGTGATGGCCGTTGATATCACAGGGATTGATCTCCGGCGAGAGTAGGGACCTCTGTTGGGGAAACCGTCATCCCCCCGTTCACCTTCGCTCCCTTGTTCAGGGCTCACAATATCTCCAATAAACTCAGTCACATTTTCTACCCGGGGAGAGTAGGATCGCCGGCGGTAGCGGCGCCGGTTGGGGGCAAATCTGCTTCCTTTAACGGGAACACCCCCGGGACCGGTGACGTCGGCGGCCTCTGTACCCTTCTCTCCCTTCATAACATCGAACTGTACCACCTCCCCATCACCAACGCTGCGGAGGCACTTACGAGGATTGTTACACTTTATGGCAGTCTGATGTACAAACACGTCATCCTTTGTGTCATTCCTGTTGATGAAGCCATACCCATCGCGGACATTAAACCACTTCACCGTCCCCTGGACCCGAGTGGCCAGTACTTGCTTATCGGTCTGGCTCTGTCTCTTCACACCCTTTTCCCTGATCTCCCCTGCCGAGCGAATTGCTTTGGCTGGGGCGTCTAGTTTAAAGGTGGCTGCTGTTGTGGGGCATGGCTTGCTGGTTCTGGTATATCGGACCACGGGTGGAGGATGCGGACAACGGTTTGCCCTATGGCGGGGGTCGCCGCATGTCCAGCACCTTCCCATAGGCCGACTGGGTTGCTGTCTCGCTTGCCTGTCCGCCTGTTGGTCTAGCCTGAGCTGTAGCTGCAGTATCTGTTTCTGCAACTCTGCTACTATCTGCTTCAATTCCTCCGTGTCACTGTTCGGACTGCTGGCACCGGATATGGACCTGCAGGCCGTAGTATAAGTCTGGTTATAAGTTACTACCGGGAGGAGATTCTGTTGATCACACATCCTGCCGACTACGCCAGATGTAGCGACCGGTGGTAAGGCCGCGGGTGTGTGTGTATGATCTTTCTCAACAGAATCCCCATACTCAGGTTTAACCGATAATAACATTTCTTTACTGTAAAACATATTTATCTCACAGTCAACCGAACTATCTGCGCACTTGTATATATTAGAGTCTCTGGATCTTCACTTCTTCCGGGTACGCAGCAAGAAAGAAAACACAACAATGAAGGTATCTTTCCCTAACTTTCCCTAAAATCACGTACCAGTCTTATCACAGAAGAAGATGTCGCTCCCACGTAGCAGGCCTGGGGATCTCTTCACTCTTCTTCTTTGGTCTCCTTCTGCAGGTAACAGTCTGTCTCTCCCAGTCTCAGGGCACACAGAACAACAGCAGAAGGGAGATCACAGCAGCACAAATGGCTCCCTTATGTCGGTCACGGCCCCTGCACAAGCACTCCGGGTGCTCGGCGGGCAAGGTTTTGCAGAGCGGCCAGAGTCACAGCACCAAAGTCCAGTGGCCCAGGATCAGTCACAGGGGCTTCTGCGGGGTGATTTTTCCGGCAAGGTGTTGCAAAGTAGCCCTCTTTCAACAGACAGCCACAAGCAGATGTTCTCTTGTTCAACTCTGTGTCTGTACTAATCTCCCGCCCTCTCTCCTCCTCAGCACATGGCTGTTGGGGGAGGGGAGCAGCAAACAATGTTTTTTTCTCTGCAGTCAATTCAGCACTTGTCCACAAGGGGGCAGTGGCGGACTGTGCACAGCTCATTTCAGTATCAATTTCGATAATACAATCTGAATTGCACACCTCCTTACATACCCCCCCACTTAAAGGTTGACAGTCCCTGTCAACAACCATCGGCTCCAGGGCAGTGATGGCCGTTGATATCACAGGGATTGATCTCCGGCGGAGTAGGGACCTCTGTTGGGGGAAACCGTCATCCCCCCGTTCACCTTCGCTCCCTTGTTCAGGGCTCACAATATCTCCAATAAACTCAGTCACATTTTCTACCCGGGGAGAGTAGGATCGCCGGCGGTAGCGGCGCCGGTTGGGGGCAAATCTGCTTCCTTTAACGGGAACACCCCCGGGACCGGTGACGTCGGCGGCCTCTGTACCCTTCTCTCCCTTCACAACATCAAACTGTACCACCTCCCCATCACCAACGCTGCGGAGGCACTTACGAGGATTGTTACACTTTATGGCAGTCTGATGTACAAACACGTCATCCTTTGTGTCATTCCTGTTGATGAAGCCATACCCATCGCGGACATTAAACCACTTCACCGTCCCCTGGACCCGAGTGGCCAGTACTTGCTTATCGGTCTGGCTCTGTCTCTTCACACCCTTTTCCCTGATCTCCCCTGCCGAGCGAATTGCTTTGGCTGGGGCGTCTAGTTTAAAGGTGGCTGCTGTTGTGGGGCATGGCTTGCTGGTTCTGGTATATCGGACCACGGGTGGAGGATGCGGACAACGGTTTGCCCTATGGCGGGGGTCGCCGCATGTCCAGCACCTTCCCATAGGCCGACTGGGTTGCTGTCTCGCTTGCCTGTCCGCCTGTTGGTCTAGCCTGAGCTGTAGCTGCAGTATCTGTTTCTGCAACTCTGCTACTATCTGCTTCAATTCCTCCGTGTCACTGTTCGGACTGCTGGCACCGGATATGGACCTGCAGGCCGTAGTATAAGTCTGGTTATAAGTTACTACCGGGAGGAGATTCTGTTGATCACACATCCTGCCGACTACGCCAGATGTAGCGACCGGTGGTAAGGCCGCGGGTGTGTGTGTATGATCTTTCTCAACAGAATCCCCATACTCAGGTTTAACCGATAATAACATTTCTTTACTGTAAAACATATTTATCTCACAGTCAACCGAACTATCTGCGCACTTGTATATATTAGAGTCTCTGGATCTTCACTTCTTCCGGGTACGCAGCAAGAAAAGAAAACACAACAATGAAGGTATCTTTCCCTAACTTTCCCTAAAATCACGTACCAGTCTTATCACAGAAGAAGATGTCGCTCCCACGTAGCAGGCCTGGGGATCTCTTCACTCTTCTTCTTTGGTCTCCTTCTGCAGGTAACAGTCTGTCTCTCCCAGTCTCAGGGCACACAGAACAACAGCAGAAGGGAGATCACAGCAGCACAAATGGCTCCCTTATGTCGGTCACGGCCCCTGCACAAGCACTCCGGGTGCTCGGCGGGCAAGGTTTTGCAGAGCGGCCAGAGTCACAGCACCAAAGTCCAGTGGCCCAGGATCAGTCACAGGGGCTTCTGCGGGGTGATTTTTCCGGCAAGGTGTTGCAAAGTAGCCCTCTTTCAACAGACAGCCACAAGCAGATGTTCTCTTGTTCAACTCTGTGTCTGTACTAATCTCCCGCCCTCTCTCCTCCTCAGCACATGGCTGTTGGGGGAGGGAGCAGCAAACAATGTTTTTTTCTCTGCAGTCAATTCAGCACTTGTCCACAAGGGGGCAGTGGCGGACTGTGCACAGCTCATTTCAGTATCAATTTCGATAATACAATCTGAATTGCACACCTCCTCACACCTGCTAACGGGGGTGAGATATATTGGGCGGTGGGTGTACAGTCTACTCCAAAAGTTGAAGGGAACATTAAAAAAATTATGCTTTTAACCTGCAGGGGTTAATTTAACCCCTTCATGACCTTTGACGTAAAGGTAAGGGATGAGCGAACCCAAACTGTAACATTTGGGGTTTGTACTGAACACCTTGTGTTTAGAGGTGAGAGAACTGGACTTTGAAGTTTGGAGTTCATACCAAACCCAGACTTTAAAAACATTTCCCGTGTTCGAGTCCGGAGTTCAGGTGCTTTACGTGTGCAAATTACCGGAGCGAGCCTTGCTTTCTTGCAGTGTACTGTAGTGTTTGAATGGCTTGCACTCGGGGTAAAATCAGCATTATCGAATGTAGTGTGTACCAAAGAAAAGAAAATGAAAAACCCACCCTACCCTCTCTGGAAGTGTTTTGTTTTGCTTATGGCTGGCTGTAACTGCCAATCAGTGACTTCCAATGAGGTTTGGCTCAAGTTTGGATCCTAAAACGTCCGACTGAACACCCAGAACCTGATCTTTCTCGGGTCCACTCATCATTTTTATTTGTGTCTGGTGTTGAACCCCGAACAGAGACTTTTAACTCTATGTCCAGTTCCTGTTCGATTTAAAGCTAGTTGAACTGTAGCAATGCAGCCAAACACCAAGATTTTAAACTGTGGCTATTTCCAGAGCCATCATAGCTATGTCAGTTATTGGCATGGTTGTGATTGGCCGGCGCACCAAGTGATTCGGTCTGTATAAAGGCCGACTACTGGTTTTGCAGCTATTTTGCTTTGAATACCGTAGGGAGAGGATGCTGTTGGCATAAAGGACAGTCAGTCATAGGCTCCATAGATAATTTTAAACCTGAAGTCATATTGCAGCAGGCCCAGTGTTGAATAGTGCTCAAAACTAGCTGCACGGCTGAGGCTAGGGTCACACATAAGCCCTTGGTCCGTTTTTGGCTTTTTTTTTTTCTAAGTCCAAAAACTGATAGAAAAACGGATTGGATGTAATAAACACCCTGTCCGTTTTTTTCTGCACTTAAAAACATTGCTATGTCCGTTTTTGAGCCAAAAACATTGCTAGCAACGTTTTTGGGGTCCGTTTTTCAAAAAAAAAATTTTAACATGGGCCCTATGGAAAAACGGATCTGTTTTTTTGGGGTGCCTTAAAAAAACAGATCCGTTTTTTTTTTAGTTTTGGTCAAAAAATGACTAAGTCCAAAAACATTCAGAGGTACAGGAGACTCTAAAAGCACCCAAAAAAAAATGGATTGGTCATGGAAATCACTTCCAAAAACGGATTTCTATGTGTGGCCCCAGCCTAAATCTACCAAAAAGCGGAGAGTGTAGTCAGTGCGCTTTGCTGGGTTAAATATCTGACAAACCTGCTTCGGCAGACAGGAAAGGCTCGTGTGTGTCTCTCTCAGCAGAGACCAAGTCAATCAGCAGACAGGAAAGGCTGCTTCGGCACTGCAGCACTCAGAGTAATGATAATAATAATATTATTAATAATAATAATAATAATAATAATAGTAATTGTTTTTATTTTTATAGTGCATAGAGAATTTAAACAATGGAAATAGGAGTTAATGGGAGGGTTTTTTCAATTGTTTTTTAATTACCAACTTCAAATTAGGATAAAAAGTCTCTCTTTATTACAAAAGATTAAAAAGGTCATAGACCTACGCAAGTGACAGTGATAACACGCAACACATAGGAACACAAGATATTGGACAACCGCAATTGATTCCTATCAAGACCCTAAAGGTACCGTTACACGATACAACATTGCAGCGATGTTGGCAGCGATATCACTGGAGCGTTCACGTTTTTGGCATTATGCCAAGATTGCTTTGGAGATGTCACACGTAGAGATATCGTAGGCGACGCACATCTGATTTTGCAAGCAACATCGATACCGCCATGTCACACAGAGTGATGCTAGCAGATCGCTTGAGCAACATCGCCAGGTTTTTGAACATGTTTGAAAACCTGGCAACTCCGTTTAAGCAACATGGTAGTTGAATCGTCCAGTTGCACGGCACGACGCACTTGCGATATCAACTGCAACAGCAATGAACACGTGACTTTTGAGCGATATTGCGGGTGATATCGTGTCGTGTAAAGGTACCTTTATTCTTACTCCAGCCTACCAGTGGAAGATTTACACACCCTAATATGTGGTGCCCCCACTGCCCGGTGGCTTACCCTAAGCTTGCCCTAACAGGCAAATAGTGTGATGGAGAACAGAGTCCTGAGTCAGACTTAACTTTATATAGTCTTGAGTTGACTGGGCAGTCCAAGCTACTGGAGAAACTCATAAACCTAATTGTTTGGAACCTGATATGGACCCACAATGATATCCCTGAGGACTGCCACCGGGGAGTGGGGGCGCCACATATTAGGGTACCTTCACATGCTGCAATCTCGCCTGGCGATATGAGGCAGTCTAACGTGCACGTGCACGTTTTTCATGGTCACCTCAGATCGCTGATGGTGGCATTACACGCCGCAATCTCACTCTGAAAGTAAGGCGATGTGTCGCTCCGGAAATCGCCTCACCTACAGCTGAACGAATCTTCCCTCTTTCCATCTCCGCTTCACACGCCACAATTCCAAAGGCAATGTGGGCGTACATGGTCAGCGCTGTGAGGAGATAGGCGTGCCACAGTGGTTTACACCGCACCGCATACGCGCTCATTGGACAACGCAACAGCCTTACAATTGGTCAGCATGCTCTGGAAGGCTGGCTAATACATGACGCCATTGAAGATGTATGTGTTACTGAACGGACATCTCTTCAAATATGGCGCCCTGTCAACTGACAGCCAATGGGAACACAGTAGCCAACACTAATCATCGCAGACGGGGTGTGGACTACAGAACGGTTGAGGCATGCCTATGTGAAATTGTAGGCAACACTGGTTCCATCACTATCGCCCTATTACATGCCACAACACGGAAATATTGCCTTCATGGTTGTGGCTGATTCCTGAGCACTGTTCAGGAATCAGGCAATGGCCGAGAGGCGATTTATCGCCGCAAAATTCCCCCAACACACGCCGCAACTGAGAGGCAATTTCACGGTGATTGCTCCAGGGCGACATATCACCTTTAGGATTGCCAGGCGAGATTGCGGCGTGTCAAGGTACCCTTAGGGTGCGTAAATCCTCCACTGGTAGGTAGGAGTAAGACTTAGGGTCTTGATAGGAATCGATTGCGGTTGGCCATTATCTTGTGTTCATATGCGTTGCGTGTTATCACTGTCTGTCACGTGTGTAGGTCTATGACCTTTTTAATCTTTTGTAATAAAGAGAGATTTTTTATCCTGATTTGAAGTTGGTAATCAAAAAATATTTTTATAGTGCCAAACATATTTTGTCAGTACTTTACAATACAGATGGGACATGTACAGACAATATGAGACAATACGGAGTAACAAAATCCAAGAGGAGTGAGGGCCTTGTGTGGCGCCCTATTGGTCGGGACGCCACGTAGGGGTACTGCACCCATATAAGAGTGTGTAGTATTCCTGTGACTAGGGAAATGGGATGTTGCACAAAGGACCCTCACACAACACATCCACACACCCTAGGTGGGGACCGTGTGTGGACCCGCTGTACGGAGGAACCAGTCCCATGGGAGGAATTACAGGGTAGAAAAGTGTGTGGGTGGGAAGAGAGTTAGGTTACTCTGAGGAGAGCTCCATTGAGGAGTGAGGAGTGCCGGATGGCAGAGAGGCTGTCAGGAAGGAACGAGTTCCTAAGGGTGCACCTGAATCCGGACCTGGTATGTCTACTGACCGGAGGGATCTGTCCCGAAAGAGAGGACTGGCTGTGAGTACGGTGCGGGTGTCTATCCCTGAGCCATCGAACCAGCGGCCGAGCTTCTAGAGGAAGTTGCGGCCGACCCCAGCACATCCAGAAAAAGGCACCGTATAGGGTCTGGGGGACCCAGAGAAGAGTCCTCCACGGAGAGATCCTTGGGAGCTGGTTTCAGGCTCTGCGTGCGGGAGCGCTGAGGGAGACAGGAGAGAGCACAGGAAGGGACCGGACAGGAATGGCAGGCAGTCCTCCGAGGGTCCTGAGTAAAGCATCCTAATTCCTTGTGACAACCCAGGCCAGGCAGACCTGAAAAGACTGTGTCATCAAAGAACTGCCAGTAAACTTGTACAGAGTAAAAAGACTGTGGCGTCCTTTTCTATCTCCAATTGAGGAGCCACCGACTGCAGCAGGGAGGAGGACCAGTGACAAGGCCTGTGTCACGTCGCCATTGGACTTTCCTGGTGTTCCTGTCTCGGCCGCTGGGTGGCGCCGTGTTTCTCCTGTGGGTGATGTTGGTTGCAGAAGAGAGGGTCCTGCAGAGGCGTCTGATAGTCGCAGCCTTCGTTATTCTGTCAGAAGTGGGGTGGTTGGTGCCAGTCATGCATCACCGTCTGGCCTGGTTCTCGGGGCAGTCCGGATAAGATCATCAGGCTATGAGCTCCAGCCTATGGGATGTAATCACACCCTTCAAATACCTTGGAGCCTGTCTTGCAGGCTGCCAGATATAGTCTCGGTTTCCCCAGCGACCTAGTGATTGTTTGGTTTTGACTCTGACCTTTGCCTAGATTTTTGAGATGGAAGAATCAGGCAGCCCTGGAACAGCTGAGCAGGGTGCCGCCTTGCTCCTGTCACAAGGAGGAGAAGACGGGTTTTGGGAAGCTGCCCTGGGAGACCTGCAGACCCAGTTAAATGACACCTTAGACTGGGTCTTTAGGTGCTGGAGCGCACATCTCCGAGTTGTCCCGGCGGGCTGCGCAGAGAGCGTTCAGTGACCCAGAGCTGAAACCAAGGGCGAGAGACCAGATCATGGGTGAGCCCGAGGTTGCCAGCAGCGACCAGCAGCCGGACCCACCATCTGTCTACGAGGAGGAAGTTGGGGCATGCTGGCCTCGTGCCGAGCCAAAGGTCTCCAAAGTGCCTGCCCTTGATGAGGTGACCGGAGATGAGCCAGAAGACCTGGAGGAGGCTGCCGAGCTTGAGGAGGATATCCTGGAGGTCCCCGCGGAAGAGTCCAACGTGGTGGAGGCCGACAGTGAGGAACCATGCAGCCAGCCAGATCACGAACAGGAGGAACCCGAGGAGGACGAGACCGACAGCGATGTGGAAGTAGGGGCATCCGGGCCCCGCACTCTGTGGTGGGATCGTCACCAACATTGACTGGCTGTGCAGGTCGGAGCCGCCGACATGACCAGGTGGCAGGACCGTGCTCCAGTTTCAGCCCCGGAGCAGCCTGACTATGCTCATCAGAGGTTCCTTGCTGACCAGGCAGCGAGGCAGTGCCGCCGCGAGCGTTGGTGGGCCCAGAAACAAGAGAACCTCCTGGCAAGCAACCAAGCCCGAGGGATGCCAACAATTTAACTTGGACAACTGGTGGGGATTTATCCGGTAGCCTGGGTTACCTGAGGAGGTGTTTGTCAGTCGGAGGGACGCTGAGACTTACCTCCCCTAGGGACACCCGGACGGGTATCTGTACTGGACCGACCGGGTAACCTATCAGAGACATCTGCGCTCGAGAGGATGGTACGCATTGCGAGTATATAAATGCAAGGACTAGAATGTTGATGTGTCCCTGTAAATTGTTCTGTGTGATTGCTAATTGATGCTAATGGACAATCTGTGAACTTTTGCAAATAGTGAACTTCGATTTTGTTGAGCCTCTGGACTGTAAACGGTTAAGCCATTGGACTCAGTGCAAGTGAGTTGATTAAACAGCTCGTTGGTGAAAAGGACACTGTGAGAGTGAAGGACATTACTACCAGGACTGTTTTGCTACCCGGCCCCATTCTTGGCTGGAAATGTGTTTTTAATATGTTTGCACCTGTTGGTCTCGTTGACCCGGAAACCTTAAACGTAAAAGTACCTCACGTAAGGGACGAAAATCACTGAGTAATGTTGTTGTTTGCATGCTAATAAAAATGTAAAAATTTCAATCTGTACTGGTTCGGGTAACTCGGGGACGAGTGGGTTTAACCAAGGGGGAATGTGGCGCCCCACTGGTAAGGACGCCACGTAGGGGTACTTCACCCATATAAGAGTGTGTAGTATTCCTGTGACTAGGGAATTGGGATGTTGCACAAAGGACCCTCACACAACACATCCACACACAGGGGACCATGGGTGGACCGCTGTAGGGTGGACCCAGTCCCATGGGAGCTGTGACAGGGTAGAAAGGGTGTGGATGGGAGGAGAGTTAGGTTACTCTGAGGAGAGCTCCGTTGGGGAGTGAGGAGTGAGGAGTGCGGGACGGTGGAGAGGCCGTCAGGAAGGAAGGGGATCCTAAGGGCACCAGGTAGTGCAGTGCGCCTGAATCCGGACCCGGTATGTCTACCGACCAGAGTGATCTGTCTGAAACAGAGGACCGTCTCTGAGTACGGTGTGTGTGTCTATCCCCAAGATGTCGAACCAGAGGCCCGAGCTTCTAGAGGAAGTTGCGGCCGACCCCCGGCGGATCCAGAAAAAGGCACCATATAGGGTCTGGGGGTCCCGGAGAAGAGTCCTCCACCAAGAGATCCATGGGAGCTGGCTTCAGGATCTGTGCGCGGAGCACTGAGGGAGACAGGAGAGAGTGCAGGAAAGGACTGGACAGGAACGGCAGCCACCGAGGGTCCTGAGTAAAGCATTCTAATTCCCAATGAGTACCCAGGCCAGGCAGACCCGAAAAGTCTGTGTCATCAAAGAACTGCCAGCCAACTTGTACAGAGTAAAAAGACTGCGTGGCGCCTTTTCTATCTCCATTTGAGGAGCCGCCGACGGCTGCAGGGAGGAGGACCAGTGACAAGGCCTGGCGTGGCTGCATCCTTGTGTGAAACCACAAACTTCCTCTACTGCCCTGGGGATCCCGCTCACCTACGGGGAGCATAACTATCCTGCTGTTCTATCATCAACCCGGAGGTCTGTCCCACAGCGACTGCAACATTACAGGAACCGTAGGTAGCGTCACAAATCACTTTTACTTTATTCTCCATTGACTCAAACCCCCTTTTTAGCGACCACCAGGGCCACGGGACCAGAGACAGGCCCAGTGACAATCTCCCATAAACTACAATGCCCGGGAAACTGGGTACCACACGGCCCTGGGGTAGGTCACTTGCTCGCATGCTTACAATCTATGAGGAAATGGTGGAGGCACAAAAGGTAATGGTACAAAGTGATTGTATTGTCTGGTCCAGCCATCAATGTAATAAATAAGTAATTCAAATAACGCTGCATGAACCAGTCATTGCTGATGAGCGTACCCGAACTGTAAAATTCAGGGTCTGTACCGAACGCCTAGTGTTCATGCACATATCCTGAACACAGGTTTCTCTGGGAAACACATGTTACAGTTCAGGTTCGGGAGCCATAAAACAATGCATATAACTAATAAACATTATCATTATACTTACTGGGTCCCGTGACCTGCGCGTTGTTGTCCTGTTTTCCTGTGCGCCACATCTATTTCTGGGCCACTCATTATCTTCTGGGATATTCACTTCACTGCCTGCTTCAAAAGCCAATCACAGACATTGTCACACAGAATGGGCATCTGTGATTTTGAGTAATCTGCAATCAACTCATACATTATAGTATGGTAGAATGTATGTGCTGGTTTCAGGTCCAAACACAGCACTCGGCTGTCTCTTTCTGTGGCTGCTCTCTCTGCCACCAGACAGTGTTTGTCTGTTCTACTCTATCCGGGACCAAGTGTCTTTCGATCCGCGCCGCTGCTCCAAAAAGTACCAGAAACACTGGAATGTTTTGAACCAAGAAGATAGTGTTTGTCTGTTGGCAGAGAGATGTAGTAGAGCTTAAGTAAGAAGATCTGGACGCGTCGTAGAGAGTTTTTTTCTAATAAAGATGGAGTCCCTAAATGTGTTTTGTTTTATTTCAAAGAAAAAACTATTTCCCCAATGGTGGGCGGTGACATGCTGTGTAATAATGGGGTTAATACCAGCTTTATATTCTCAACTGGTACTAAGCCCAAAATTCATGGTGTCAAGCTAAATTTTGTCCTGGCCACCATTAATTTTTTAGTAAACATTAAAAAAAATACAACACAAAATTTTTTTTTTATTAGAAATAAAACAAAAAACACATTTGGGGACTTCATCTTTAATTACAATAAAAAAACCTCAGTCCGACGTAGTCCACAGGCAGATTTATGGCAACTCTGCTTCATCGCTCTGACCGACAAGCACGCTGAGACTGACAGTGACAAATGTCAATCAAGTTCATAGCTGAGCCATGAACTTGGGTGACCCCTGATGTCATCTGAGTTCTCAGCGGTGCAGTGAGTACCCCGGAGTTAATGAGCGGCCCCGGAAGTAGATGCGGCTGGAGCAGCGACGTGGCAGGACAGGCACTGAGACACTCAGTAAGTATAAAATAATGTTTATTAACTATATGCTTTATTTTACAAATTCTCCCCCCCCCCCCGCCTCATCCATAACAGTGAAGTCCAAGCTAGGGGTTCGGACACAAGTTTGAGTTACATCCGTCCCTGAACTTGGACTTTGCAAAAAGTTCTGTGCAAACCTGCCAATCCTGAACAGTCACCAGCCGGATCTGTACAAGTAAAGAGAAAGTTCTATTAAGCCACCACCTTTCTTGACCACTTCATCACCTGGCTTCTTCACTTCCTTTCTGCTGATATCCCCACTATCGTCATGGGTGTCCTCAATATCCCCATTAACACTTCCCACTCAGCTGTCTCCAAGCACCTAACACTAACTACTCCTTCAGACTCACTCAATGCTCCTCTGCAGCCACTTACAGAGCTGTCTACATGCTGCACCTTATCTTCACCCTCCTATGTTCCCTATCAAACCTCTCAAACTCACCTGTCCCCCAGTCTGACTACAACCTACTTACATTCTCTTTTCTCTCCTAGTACAAAACCCCAACTCCACAAACTCACTCATCTCACAGAAATATCAAACACCTTGATTTACACTCACTCTCTGAGTCCCTTCTCCCTGTCACAGACATAGCTTCCTTACACTGCTGCAGATGCTACAACACCACAATAACAACAGCTCTTGTTTCAGCTGTCCCCTTATGCATAGCCAAACTCACACAATCAACAGGAAGTCCTGGCACACCAGCCTGACTAAAAAAGTAAGATGGGCTTCCAGGGTCACTGAGTATTGATGGAAGAGGTCCCATTCCACCAGGTACTTCATTGCATACAAGGAGTCCCTCTCCAAGTTTAAGTCCATGCTCACTTCAACAAAACAAAACTACTTCTCATCTCTCATATCTTCCCTGTCTCACAACCCTAAACAGCTATTCAACACTTTCAATTCTCTACTCGTCCCCAGCAACTCCTTCTTTCCTTTCATCTCAGCTGAAGACTTTGCCTGTTTTTCAAGAAGAACATTGATAACATCAGAGAAACTTTTGTCTCCTAGTCCTCACAGACCCTCCTCATAACTACTCAGCCATCTTCTTCCAAAACCAGTTCTCTCCCATGACAGAAAATCATATTTCTTCTCTTCTGTCAAGATCACTTCTCATCACCTACTTGCTTGACCCACTCCAGTCCCACCTCATTCACAACCTCAACAGAGTTTTCACCCCAACCACAACCAATCTTTTCAATCTATCACTAACAACTAGTGTCTTCCCTTCATCCTTTAAACATGCCTCATGCTCAATAACACATATCCTCAAAAAACCTCCCTTGACCCATTCTCTGCAGCTAGCTATTGCCCCATATCACTTCTTCCTTATGCCTCATAACTACTGGAACAGCACGTCCATCTTAAATTGTGCTCTCACCTCACCTCCTGCTCCCTGTTTGACCAGTTACAATCTGGCTTCCTGACCTCATCATTTAACTGTCCTAACTAAAGTCATTAATGACCTAGTAACCCCAAAGACAAGCGAGACTACCCTTCCTCTGCCTTCGACACTGTAAACCATTCCCTATTGCTACAGATTCTCTCATCTCTCGTATCACAGATTTGGCCGTATTCTGGATCTTTTCATATTTAACAGACCGGACGTTTCCCTCTCTCACACTACCTCCTTTTTTCGTCCCCTATCTGTAGGTGTCCTTCAAGGTTCAGTTCTAGGACCCCTACTCTTCTCCTTCTACACCTTAATCCTAGGACAGCTCATAGAATCCCACGACTTCCAGTACCATCTCTACACTGCCACTCAGATCTACCTCTCTGGACCTGGCATCACCTCCTTACTAACCAAAATCCCACAATGTCAGTCTGCTATTTCATCTTTCTTTTCTGTTTAATTTCTAAAGCTGAATATGGAATTCATCATCTTTTTCTCCCATTCTATCACTCCAACAGACCTATCCATCAAAGTCAATGGTTGCTCACTTTCCCCTGTCCCACATGCTCGCTACCTCAGAGTAAGTCTCCATTCCATATTTTCTTTCAAACCACCCATCCAAACCCTTGCCACCCCCTGCCAACTCCAACTCTAAAATCTTTCCCGGATCCATACATTCCTTGACCAAGAAACTACAAAAACTACTCATGCATGCTCTCATCATCTCCTGCCTTGACTACTGCAAGCTCCTGCTCTCTGGCCTCTCTTCTAACACTCTTGCACCCCTCCAAACTATTCTAAAGTCTACTGTCTGACTATTCCACCTGTCTGCCCGCTACTCCCTGGCCTCCACTCTCTGCCAAGCCATTCATTGGCTCCCCATTACTCAGAGGCTCCAATTTAAAACCCTAACAATCACATACAAAAATATTCCACAACCTGGCTCCTCTGTACATCTGTGATATATGGTATCCCGGTACTTACCGACACGCAACCTGCGTTCCTCACAATATTTCCTTCTCTATTCCCCTCTTGTCACTGCTCATTACTGCATCAAAATTTCTCCTGTTTATCCCCCTTATTGTGGAATTCTCTGCCCCAGCATATCAGACTCTCGCCTACCGTGGAAACCTTCAAAAGGAACCTGAAGACCCAGCTCTTTCGACAAGCCTACAACCAGCAGTGGGCATCAGTCCACTAAACCGCCAAATGACCATCTCTACCCACTCCTAGTGTATCCTCACCCATCCCTTGTGGACTGTGAGCCCCCATGTGTGCCGTGTATTGTTGAAAATTATTGTACTTGACTATGGATACCCCTTTTTCACACGTAAAGCGCCATGGAATAAATGGCACTATGATAAATAATAATAATAATAATAAGTGCATGAAGGGTATGCTAACAAAATTATACAAGGGACCAGATTTGGAAGAAAATTTTGAAAAGAGCAGAATGGGAAAAGTTAGATGAGTGAGGTGAGGTGATAGACTAGTTTAAAGAAATGCGATTTTAGATCCTACTTAAAAGTGTGGGTATTGAGAGTTAAGTGAATTGTCCTTGGTAATGCGTTCCAAAGGATTGGTGCAGCTCGCAAGAAAGTCTTAGGTCATTAGTGGAACAAAGGATATGGGTAGGGTGATAAACAGATGAGGGAGGAGATCTAGGACAGTGCAGAACTGTAGAGGGCTTTGTTGGTGAAAGCGATTGTTTATATGTTACTCTGTAGTGGATGGGCAGCCAGTGCAATGACTGGAACAGGTTGGAGGCATCGTTGAAGTGATTGGAGAGAAATATGATCATGGCTGCTGCACTTAGGATAGATTGGAGAGGGCAGAGTTTAGAAAGTGGGAGACCGATCACTAGAGAATTGTAATATTCCAGATGATAATGAATAAAAGTTTAGTGATGAAGGGGAGATTAAAGATAGGTCTGTGGTTTGCAGTGCAGTTCTGGTTGAGGGATGTTTTTTAAGCAATGATGAAAGCTGACATGCTTTAAGCAGGAGGGAAAGACACCAGATGAGAGAGAGGTTAAACATTTTAGTTAGGTGACTGGTGACAGTGTGGCGCCCCACTATGAAGGCGTCACAGAGGGGTACTGCATCTGTAAAAGAGGTGCAGATACTCCACGTGTAAGTGGAACCTAGGATGGTGGGTGGAACCCATACACTAGCACTCCCACACTAGATTACACGGTGGGAAGTTACCGGGAGGAAAAAAAAAACACCTCTAGGGGGAGCACGGAGGTCTTTGGGGCTTTTCAGAGTTTTTGCCTCTGAGAGAGGAGAGAATCTCTCGGCTGAGGGACCAGGAGAAAGGGAGTAGGAGAAAGGGCTCCCAGGCGCAGAAAGTTACCGGACACCGCAGCCCGCACCTGTGGGATACTATAGGACCACAGAGAATCCGGAGTCCTAGGAAGTCTACAAGTCTCCCCAGGCACCTAAGCAACCAGAAGAGGGAACCAGGCACCACTTAAGGACAGCGGTCAGCCACTAGAGGGTTTCCCAACAGCAGTGAGGGTGAGAGGAAGAGTGGAGGTTCAGCTGATTTCAAGTCACCGGGCTTCATACAACTACTGGGAAGCAGGAAGGGACAGATGGGAAAGAAGGCACACACCAAGGGTTCCATCATACCACCTGGGATCCACTTGCAGCCACCGTTAGCTACCTGTTATAATATCTGAATGCTGAACTGAAAACTGTAACTAATGCAGCTAAAAGTTTCCAGTAAAGTACCCGGAGAGAAGTGAACTCGACTCTGCTGCATTTCCTTCTGCATGAACTTTGTTCCCCTTCAGGAACGCTGCCCTGGAGGTCCCAGTCCTACCTGTGAAGGACTTTACCACGCTTGCCGCAATACCATCTACCTCCGGTGGACTGTGGCGGCGCTGGTAGCATCTCACCAGATACTGCAGGTGGCGTCACAACAAACTTTGTATATAATTCCCTGTACATATTACCCCTTTTTGGAAGATAGGCCCAGGATACGGGGTCAGGCGCGGCCACCACTCCCCGTGACAACCGGAAGTTAACCCTTTCCATCTGACACCCGAGTACCCCATAGCCTGGGCGCAACATATCTTTTTCTGGCGTCATGAACAGGATATCATGCCCGGTGCCACCGGGTACTGTGCGCCTTGAACCTGGACTTAAAACACACTTTTTCCGCCATTGCTTGGCGCCAAAAATGGGTTCCCGCCATTACCACAGGAGGACCCAAGATGGTGCTGTAGCCATGTACTAAACACCATGTGCAGGCCCGGGGGTGTGCCTCAGCCCCTAGAAGAAGGAGGACCAAGACGGAGGCGCCAAAAAGTGTGGCCACCCCAATTGCCATCAATCAGGGGGGCGGCCACAGGAAGTTTCCATGGAGTGCCCACCTATAAGAAGACAAACCGGAAGAGAAGGACAGAACGACCAAGGCTCCTTCGTACCCGCAGCATGCTGGCACCCATTGGAGAGACATCGTGCGCGAGCTTGAGGAACAAACCCGAGCCGCACAAGGAGACCCGGCAGCAGCGTCCCTCTTAACCTTGGAGGGGGATGCTGACTACTGGAGGGACGCTTTTGGTCGGCTCCGCCAGGAGATGGGAAGAAGCCCTGGCATGGGCGTGCTGGCGGTGGAGCGCGGAGCGGACTTACGAACTGTCCTCCATGAGAGTGGACCGTGAGGCCCGAGAGGCAGCGGTAGCAGAGCAAGCCGTTGTGGAATACTGCGCCTCTCTACCACCCATACCAGCACCCGTCCAGACTCGGGACACGGAGTTCAAACCGAACCCCTGACTTCACCACCATCCCGAGCCAGCAGTTGTCTCCGGCCGGAGACAGCTCGGACGTCCCCAACAGCACCGAATGTAGTCGTGGAGGAGGAATATGATGACACCGATGACGAGGAACCGGAGGACGCAGAGGGAGCCTCAGGAGGGAGCACCCCAGAAGCTACATGGTGGACCGCGTGGCAGCGGCAGCAGCGAGGAACCCCCGCCATATTGAGCTCAGCAGAAACCTGAGTGGTGCCTACAGTCCCGACCGGCAACTCACTACCTCCACAATATCAACCACCCCAGTCGGTCTCAATCAGCGTTGGACGAGAGAGATCAGCTGGCCAGACAGAGAAGAAGAGAAGAATGGTATCACGAGAACTGGCGACCAGGCGACTTCGGGATGAGGCCAGATTACAGCCCCCGCTTCCAATGGAGTTATGCTGCTAAACAACTGTTGATTCCGTGTACCAAGAGGATGCTGGGGATTCTTGTGAGAACCTGGACTGATCGATGACGTTTTCTTTGCGAGACACGACGTGGAATCCCACCTGTGGAAATGCCACCCAAATCGGATCTTTATAGAGGTGAGCAGGTTACTTACGAGCGATACCCTGCCCGTTAGGCTGGTTCGCCATCAGGATATCCCATGCAGAGACTTAACATTGAACTAGCAATAGACTCCCGCGTTGAGACATTGCCCTGTTAAAAGCCCCTCCAACAACCATTCACCTTTTTATTTTCACTTTTGCAACCCAAGAATAATGAGTGTCCCCTGAGTACGTCTTCGGCTGCAGGCTTAGTGACTTTTATTTGAACTTTCCCTTGTTTAATAATGTGTGCTGAGTGAGTAGCGGCCCAGCGGTGATAATACACACTGGACTGTGCTGGACAATACATTACTGCTGGGCTCGCATAGTTGGTACCAGTCCCAATTGGGCAGAGTAAATAATGTCTGTGTATATGTGTAACATTTCAAGAAAGTGCCTCCCAGCAATGGGAAGAAATCTAAATATGCTTGTTTGTAAATAGTTACCCCTTGGTGATGATAAATATAAAAATGTTTTTCACTTCCCAGTAGACAGGTACTAATACTCGCGGACGTGTATATTCAATCAAGGGGGTACGTGGCGCCCCACTATGAAGGCATCACAGAGGGGTACTGCATCTGTAAAAGAGGTGCAGATACTCCACCTGTAAGTGGAACCTAGGATGGTGGGTGGAACCCATACACTAGCACTCCCACACTAGATTACACGGTGGGAAGTTACTCGGGAGAGAAAAAAAAAACACCTCTAGGGGGAGCAAGGAGGTCTTTGGGGCTTTTGAGAGTTTTTGCCTCTGAGAGAGGAGAGAATCTCTCGGCTGAGGGACCAGGAGAAAGGAAGTAGGAGAAAGGGCTCCCAGGCGCAGAAAGTTACCGGACACCGCAGCCCGCACCTGTGGGATACTATAGGACCACAGAGAATCCGGAGTCCTAGGAAGTCTACAAGTCTCCCCAGGCACCTAAGCAACCAGAAGAGGGAACCAGGCACCACTTAAGGACAGCGGTCAGCCACTAGAGGGTTTCCCAACGGCAGTGAGGGTGAGAGGAAGAGTGGAGGTTCGGCTGATTTCAAGTCACCGGGCTTCATACAACTACTGGGAAGCAGGAAGGGACAGATGGGAAAGAAGGCACACACCAAGGGTTCCATCATACCACCTGGGATCCACTTGCAGCCACCTGTTAGCTACCTGTTATAATATCTGAATGCTGAACTGAAAACTGTAACTAATGCTGCTAAAAGTTTCCAGTAAAGTACCCGGAGAGAAGTGAACTCGACTCTGCTGCATTTCCTTCTGCATGAACTTTGTTCTCCTTCAGGAACACTGCCCTGGAGGTCCCAGTCCTACCTGTGAAGGACTTTACCACGCTTGCCGCAATACCATCTACCTCTGGTGGACTGTGGCGGCGCTGGTAGCATCTCACCAGATACTGCAGGTGGCGTCACAACAAACTTTGTATATAATTCCCTGTACATATTACCCCTTTTTGGAAGATAGGCCCAGGATACGGGGTCAGGCGCGGCCACCACTCCCCGTGACAACCGGAACGTTAACCCTTTCCATCTGACACCCGAGTACCCCATAGCCTGGGCGCAACATATCTTTTTCTGGCGTCATGAACAGGATATCATGCCCAGTGCCACCGGGTACTGTGCGCCTTGAACCTGGACTTAAAACACACTTTTTCCGCCATTGCTTGGCGCCAAAAATGGGTTCCCGCCATTACCGCAGGAGGACCCAAGATGGTGCTGTAGCCATATACTAAACACCATGTGCAGGCCCGGGGGTGTGCCTCAGCCCCTAGAAGAAGGAGGACCAAGACGGAGGCGCCAAAAAGTGTGGCCGCCCCAATTGCCATCAATCAGGGGGGCGGCCACAGGAAGTTTCCATGGAGTGTCCACCTATAAGAAGACAAACCGGAAGAGAAGGACAGAACGACCACCCCATTGGAGAGACATCGTGCGCGAGCTTGAGGAACAAACCCGAGCCGCGCAAGGAGACCCGGCAGCAGCGTCCCTCTTAACCTTGGAGGGGGATGCTGACTACTGGAGGGACGCTTTTGGTCGGCTCCGTCAGGAGATGGGAGAAGCCCTGGCATGGGTGTGCTGGCGGTGGAGCGCGGAGCGGACTTACAAACTGTCCTCCATGAGAGTGGACCGTGAGGCCCGAGAGGCAGCGGTAGCAAAGCAAGCCGTTGTGGAATACTGCGCCTCTCTACCACCCATACCAGCACCCATCCAGACTCAGGACACGTGACTTGAAACCGAACCCCTGACTTCACCACCATCCCGGGCCAGCAGTTGTCTCCGGCCGGAGACAGCTCGGGCGTCCCCAACAGCACCGAATGTAGTGGTGGAGGAGGAATATGATGACATCGATGACGAGGAACCGGAGGACGCAGAAGGAGCCTCAGGAGGGAGCACCCCAGAAGCTGCATGGTGGACCGCGTGGCAGCGGCAGCAGCGAGGAACCCCCGCCATATTGAGCTCAGCAGAAACCTGAGTGGTGCCTACAGTCCCGACCGGCAACTCACTACCTCCACAATATCAACCACCCCAGTGGCCTCAATCAGCGTTGGACGAGAGAGATCAGCTGGCCAGACAAAGAAGAAGAGAAGAATGGTATCAGCGAGAACAGGCGACCAGGCGACTTCGGGATGAGGCCAGATTACAGCCCCCGCTTCCAATGGAGTTACTCTGCTAAACAACTGTTGATTCCATGTACCAAGAGGATGGCTGGGGATTCTTGTGAGAACCTGGACTGATCGATGACGTTTTCTTTGCCAGACGCGACGTGGAATCCCACCTGTGGAAAGGCCACCCAAATCGGATCTTTATAGAGGTGAGCATGTTACTTATGAGCGATACCCTGCCCGTTAGGCTGGTTCGCCATCAGGATATCCCATGCAGAGACTTAACATTGAACTAGCAATAGACTCCGCGTTGAGACATTGCCCTGTTAAAAGCCCCTCCAACAACCATTCACCTTTTTATTTTCACTTTTGCAACCCAAGAATAATGAGTGTCCCCTGAGTATGTCTTCGGCTGCAGGCTTAGTGACTTTTATTTGAACTTTCCCTTGTTTAATAATGTGTGCTGAGTGAGCAGCGGCCCAGCGGTGATAATACACACTGGACTGTGCTGGACAATACATTACTGCTGGGCTCGCATAGTTGGTACCAGTCCCAATTGGGCAGAGTAAATAATGTCTGTGTATATGTGTAACATTTCAAGAAAGTGCCTCCCAGCAATGGGAAGAAATCTAAATATGCTTGTTTGTAAATAGTTACCCCTTGGTGATGATAAATATAAAAATGTTTTTCACTTCCCAGTAGACAGGTACTAATACTCGCGGACGTGTATATTCAATCAAGGGGGTACGTGGCGCCCCACTATGAAGGCATCACAGAGGGGTACTGCATCTGTAAAAGAGGTGCAGATACTCCACCTGTAAGTGAAACCTAGGATGGTGGGTGGAACCCATACACTAGCACTCCCACACTAGATTACACACTAAACCTACTATCTATCTCTAAAGACATAATAATAATAATAATCTTTATATAGCGCCAACATATTCCGCAGCGCTTTACAATTTCAGTGGTTCATATTCAAACGGTCATAAGTAACAATTATAGAAAAATACAATACAATAATTAAAGCTGAGAAACAATGTAAAAAATACAATACAATAATTAAAGCAGGGAAACAACATAAAAAATACAATACAATAATTAAACCAAAAATAAGGCGACCCTACTCAAAAGAGCTTACAATCTACAATGAGATGGGGGTTACACAAAGTACAGAGGCTTATTACAATGATGATCCAGGCATCCAACTGGGGGATAGAAAAAATTACATAAATGGTCACCAGCCAATCTGTGTAGAGTTTTTGGGTTTGGTGGCATTTGAAGGTGAGTTATGTCCAGAGAACTAGTGAATGGGCTATATACCGTATAAAGGACTTCTATTAGGGCACATGATAGGTTGCCTTAAAAAGCTGTGTTTTTAGGGAGCACCTTAAACTATGTAAGTTGTGGATAGTCCTAATTTCTTGATGTAGAACATTCCAGACAATTTTATGCAACTCAGGAGAATTTATGGAGCCGGAAAGAAATAGAATTGCTTGCTAGCTATCTAAATAGAGCACACGGGATCAGCAGCATCGACACTGCAGCAGCAAAACTGTCACTGAGCTACAACACAGAGAAAATGGTGATGAGGGGAAATGGCTGATTCTTATGTGACAAGGACATATGACATACCCAGCTAATGACACAAGCCCTTTTGTGCAAAAAGTGCTATTTGCTTTATGAGTGCTGATTGGATGCCAGACCAGACCACTCACAGTAAATGTAGGGGAAAAAAATGGAGACTTCCACTTAACTCAGATAAGTTATCTGACCTGAGAAGCATAAATCTCTCCCCCCTCCCCTCCTGCCCGATATGCGGGATACGGACATTCTGAAAACATAGAACATAAGCATTAGTGCAAATTCACTAATGCTGTTGGTCATCTGACTCATTAGCGAACATTCGCCGAATTTCCCGACTTGAAAGCAAAACATTCGAATTCGAGGTGTTGAATAGAATTGTCCGGGTTCTTGCCGAATTTGAAATTGGCAAACTTCGCTCATCACTAACCAGGACTACAGAAACTGCAAGACACCTTTTCACTCCACTGAGGTCAGCATAGAATGGAATCTTTTATAAGCAGCATCAGGTGATGAGTCATGTGACTATTTAAAGGGAGGTGGGTGTGGTCACAAACCAGTATTGCCTGACCCAGCAACTTCCAGAAGCTACCTTGCTGACATTAACTGACATTAACCCTTGCTAGTGCAAAAGAAATTAAACATGTTTAAAATAACACAGACTCCTGAGCTCTCCTAAAGACTGGAAACTCGTGACAGAAAGGTGCCAACAATTTTGTCCTGCCATTCTTGTATTTTTTTTAAATAATGTCCAATTTGTTTTTTTTTCTGTTATTTTTGTGTTTTCCAATACACACAAAGGAAATAAATGTGTATAAGAAAACATGTGTAATCGCAATACTTTTCTGGGAGAAATACACAGATGAGGCAAAAGGGTATCAATGTTTTGAACTTTTGACTTTCAGGCTCTATATCTCAGCATACACTACAGCTTTGAGTGTGAGACAACCTTCATTTTATAGACAATAATCTTGCCTGTCTCATACATTTGATGTGCAACTATTTAGCATATGATTAGTTATGCAGCTTCTTGTCATGTCTCTGCATTGTTACTATTTTGTTCCTGGTACTTCAAAAATCTTTTTCTTTCCTTTTACAACAAATTGCAACCTATTCTCACAATCCCTAATGGCCACTTTACACATCCCGATATCGGCGTCCAACTCCGATAAAAAGTCACGTGGTTCGTGCGTTGGCACCGATATCGTTCGTGCGTTGTATGGTTTAAATGTGCAATGCGACGCAAGACCGATGCCAAAATGATATCGGGGAAGAAATGAGCAGGCTCTCCAACTGCCCGATATTGGATGGACGATATGGCAGGAAGCCCAACAACGATTTGGAGCGCAACTTCCCCTATTCTCTCCCATGTTAAATGGTTGTTCCTGGGTCGGCTTTACAAGGGGGCGTAGACATCGCAGTTGTGTTGCCTGCCGATATCGCGCTGTGTAACGTCTCCTATGCGATCTTGGATTTCTGCCCAAAAAATGTGCGCTCCTGCACCGTTGTATACAATATTGGAACGATGTTGGGACGTGTAAAGTGGCCATATTAGCTCAGTGTATTATTAGGTTGATTTCCAAGCAAAATGTTACTGGTTTCAATCGAGGAGCAGCCATGAATAAGATTTCCCAAGAAAAAATAGTATCATCCAGCTCACAAACAGAGGTCCCCAATCCATAAAAATCGCCATACTGCATCATGATAGTGCCATGACAGTGGGAAAAATATGAAATGAAGTCAATCCATTCAAAAGCCAAAAGGTTGGACATCCTAGAAAAATAAAATTTAACAAATCGGCTCATCTCATGATCTATCTGTTCTAATGTCACAAACATAGCAGTCTAGTGAGATAATAGTGAGATTAGAGACATCCATGTAAGAACAGTGCGATGCATGTTAAGCAAGTCGGAATGGTGGTCCGAAAAAAGGTGAAGAAGCATTGAATTCAATACTGTCATAAAAAACGGCAGCTCTAGTTTGCAAAACATTACGAATAGTGGACACTAGAAGATTGAAAATGGGTGATTTGGAGCGATGAGATGAAAGTTAATAGACTAAGATCTGATGGGTGCCAATGGGTTTGGAAGAAACAAGAGGAAAAGGGGCTAATGGATTGAAAGAAATTGAAAGAACTGTCAAGTTTGGTGAAGGATGCCTGATGATATTGGTGTGTTTCACAGCCAAAGGCATTGGATACTTGACAAGAATCGATGGTGGTATCAATGCTGAGGTATATGTAAGTATCCAAAAGGGACCTTGTCTTAGCCCACTCACACAGCCAGATCAGAATATCCCACACACTACACTAATGAGAGGCAGGTACCCCGAAATGCAGCATCTGTAGTTTGGGGATCTGATCTGGCACAAATCCCTTAGTCATATTAAAAGCTTGTTGGAAAGCGATTATGACTTTGAGGAAGCTGTTTAAATGTGGCACTGGAGTTTCTCCACTTCCTTAGTGAAGTGCAAAATTTCCAAAAGGGATGTTACTTCACATACTTGAGTACTATGAGTAGGAAAAAGTAGACATAGTGTTCCAGCAGTACGATGACCCAAAGCATTAATTGAAATTGGTTCAATGATAATAAACTAGAGGTGCTGGATTGGCCTCCACAGTTCCCAACCCTCAACCCAATCGAACACTTGTGGGTGGAAGAAAAAGCTGTGTACATACCCAGGTGAGTAGACCAGTATGCACCCACATTGATAACACGTAGTAGAGACTTGGGATCATCTTTCGGTCGAGACATGCTTGAAACTGATTGAGAGCATACCCAGAAGGATTCAGAAAGTGTTGAAAGCCGAAGGTGGATTTACAAAATGCTAACAAATTAACACAATTTTAAATTTATATGACATGACAAGAATTAGTGGTAGTCCTAATTAGTGGTAGTCCCTTTTGCTTGTCAGTGTACTTCATTTTTTCGAACAGTTTCAAGGGTGAAAATATTTTCGGCCATAAATGTATATTAAATCAGGAGGACAATTTAGCTTGGGTTAGTTCATTGTGTTAAAATATCAGAATATAAAATTCAAGTTTAGAGACATTAATCCAGATTTTAAAGACTTAACTGTAAATGCAGGTTTTGGTTTCACTCACTTTCACATTTTGTTAGACTGGGACATAATTATTGAGATGAGCCAGAAAATTTGTTTTGCAAAGATACTGGAATTAGTAATCAGCTAGAAAAGCTGATTATGAAAGGATATCTTCCAAACATCCTAAATTTTGGGGGACTGTCCAGCTTTTCAGGGTCAGACGTTTGTATAGAATCTGTATTTATTTGGACACACAATGCGTATATCATTCATTATTCTATGACAATTACAGTAGAGAAGTGTCCTTCATGCAAGATAGGATAACTGTGGCTTAACTCTTAATTGACTTTATTTTCAATCATGGTCTTTACACGTCATGTTTCTTTAATTATTGGTTGACATAATTGCATGAGGAATTTTCAACTCACCCTGCTAAAAGTAGACCTAGTTATGGCATGTCCCATCAGCATGTAGGAACTTTAAAGGGTAACCAATCAAGTAATTGAGAAAACCCTTGTAATACAATATTTACGGTTAGTTTAATACATTAAGTGTGGTTATGGGGGAGAGTATGATACAACATTGCCAGATCTCAGTGATAAGGATAAAGGCTTATTTTATGGGTTGATGATTGGCCAACAAATGTTTGTACAAATCGTTGCCCATAACGGACCATTGGCCCCAGTCCGCTGAGTGTCTGTTATAGGGACAAATTGACATTTCTTAGCAGCACATGAATCATCCAAACAAGAATGTCTTGCCGACAGTGATGAAATTGTATGTGAATGCATGATTGCCTAAATAATTGTTTAACTTTACTCTTCTGTTCTACAATACACTTACAATATTCCAGTCATTTTTTACCGGACCTATGCAAATCTTGATTTTTAGCTAATTTAAGTGTTTTATTTGAATACCTGTTGCATTATTATACTGTATGTGAACATGATTATTCATAAACAAATAAAAAAATTCAATCAAAAACTTCAAATTTGGTCATTTTGACAGGACAGAACAGCAGGGTTAATGCATATTTGTAAATGGAATTAAACATGCTTAGATTAACTTGCTGTATAAATGAACAACAGTCATTTTGGGCATAAAATCTTCCCAAACAGGACTATAGTCTTTCTTTCTTTATAGCAGTTGCCTGGAACTTCCATTTGATGACATCTTTAGCATATGTACTTATCAGTTTGAGATTGGTAGAAGCAGTGGCATAACTAGAGTCTGATGGTCCCTGGTTCAAATTTTAGATCGGGATATCTGTTACTAATATACAGTGAGGAAAAAAGTATTTAGTCAGTCACCAATTGTGCAAGTTCTCCCACTTAAAATGAGGAGAGAGGCCTGTAATTGACATCATAGGTAGATCTCAACTATGAGAGACAAAATGAGAAAACAAATCCTGAAAATCACATTGTCTGATTTGTAAAGAAATTTATTTCAAATTTTGGGGAAAATACGTATTTGGTCAATAACAAAAGCTCATCTCAATACTTTGTTATATATCATTGGTGGCAATGACAGAGGTCAAACGTTTTCTGTAAGTCTTCAAAAGGTTTGCACATGGGAGGTGTGGCCTGAGAGCTCATGGCGCTGGCCGCTTAATCACGGAGCTTCAGCAGCCACAGAACTTACCACGGCTCACAGTGGTTCATAAACACCCAACTTGCTGCCTTGAGGTGGGGAAGACCTCTGGACCATGCAGGCATGCCACGGGGACACCAAAATGCCAGGAGAACCCAGTGAAGCTCACAGATTTCTTCAGCAGGGATGGAAGGCCCGGGCCTCTCTCCCATATGGTGCTGGCCTCCCACTCCCGCTCGGCATCCTCGCTCTCTTCATGCAAAGGCACCAGGGGAGGCACAGTGCTGGATGCTGATGACATCTCGCGCACGCAGGGAACCACGCAGAAGCTCCTGTCCTCCCTCAGAAAGGCCCTGCATGATGACATGAGAGGTATGCTGGGGGAGTTGAAGTGGGAGATAAGCAGCCTGGGGGAGCACACAGATCACATTGAAAGGAAGATGGCGGAATATACAGCAGCACATGATTCCCTAGCTGATGAATATACTGCATTAGAGAAGAAAATATCAGCTCAGCAACTTAAATTCTAGGACTTAGAGGACAGGTCTAGGAGATGTAACATCCGTCTGAGCTATGTGCCAGAATCTGTTGGTGATTCTGATCTGTCTGCTTTATTGTCCTCCTTCATTAGACATGTCCTTCCTGATGCCCCTACAGGATCCTTGGGGATTGAGAGGATACACCGTGTCCCCAAGCCCTAACATATTAACCAGGCTTTGCTGAGGGATGTATTAGCCGGTATGCACACATACTGGACGAAGGAGGACTTTATGCAGGCTCTAAAGGAAAAAACACCTCTCTCTGGGAAGTTTGCCAAACTTGCTGTGTTCCCTGACCTGTCTGCAGGTACTCTGGCCTGGTGTAAAGAGTTTGTCCCCTATGTGCAAGATCTTGAGGGAAGCTGGAATCACCTATAGCTGTGGCTTTCTTGTGAAAGTACGATTCTTCTATTATGGCATTCGTCATGTTTTCCACTCTCCAAAGCTGTTGGATCATGCGCTTAAAGCCTGAAATCTGTCTCCATCTACACCTGGTTGACACCCCCCCCCCCCAAGATCCAGCTCAGTGGCCAATAAAAGAAAGATGGCGGCCCACTGGGAAGAGGTTAAATGATCCCCATGTCTTCCCTACCTTGGGACACAGCGGTCTGTCCCTGTGGATCCAGCTCCACTCGCTGTGGCATTTGTGACTATCTGCCCTTAGTGGAATTACTCTGTTTACCAGTGTTGATATGGACACCCCACTTGCAGACACTTGTCTGCTTTATCGGTTTACATGCATGTTTTTTCTTTTTGTTTCTTTGTTGCCCTTCTTTCCTCCCTTCTCCTTTATGTCCTTGGTGAGTTTTGGTCATACTGCCAGCTTTATTTTACCCTACTATGAGTGTGAGACTGGTCTCAATGAATGTTAATGGGTTGAAGTCGCTAGGCAAAGGTTCCATGTCAGACATTGGTCCTGCTGGCTCCTGCTCACTGGTAAGCATTCACACTAGTCAGGTTTTTTAATACAACAGTTAGGACCGCGTCAGAGATGGGTACACTTTAAAGTTAGTGACGTGGCTTGAAATAACTTTTTTTGCGCAAAAAAACGGATGGACTAAGTACCCTGTATTTGTTACATTAATTTTTTATACTGCACTCGCATTTAATATTAATATTTTTACTGCAGTGTACTGTTGTTTTTGTCGCATTCAGCTTTTGTTTCCAATATGTTGGCGGTGTGAACATGTTCTTACAGACTTGTTCGCTGTGTGCAGGACTCAACAGTTTTTAATTAAGTTTGCCTCTTGCCCAGCAAGAGATGGAGTTCCCCGCCCCTCTTTTGGGCCCTGCACACATATAGCCGTCGTCGCCTTCAGTCCATGTCAGACATTGGTTCTGCTGGCTCCTGCTCACTGGTAAGCATTCACACTAGTCAGGTTTTTTAATACAACAGTTAGGACCGCGTCAGAGATGGGTACACTTTGAAGTTAGTGACGTGGCTTGAAATAACTTTTTTTGCGCAAAAAAACGGATGGACTAAGTACCCCGTATTTGTTACATTAATTTTTTATACTGCACTCGCATTTAATATTAATATTTTTACTGCAGTGTACTGTTGTTTTTGTCGCATTCAGCTTTTGTTTCCAATATGTTGGCGGTGTGAACATGTTCTTACAGACTTGTTCGCTGTGTGCAGGACTCAACAGTTTTTAATTAAGTTTGCCTCTTGCCCAGCAAGAGATGGAGTTCCCCGCCCCTCTTTTGGGCCCTGCACACATATAGCCGTCGTCGCCTTCAGTCCATGTCAGACATTGGTTCTGCTGGCTCCTGCTCACTGGTAAGCATTCACACTAGTCAGGTTTTTTAATACAACAGTTAGGACCGCGTCAGAGATAGGTACACTTTGAAGTTAGTGACGTGGCTTGAAATAACTTTTTTTGCGCAAAAAAATGGATGGACTAAGTACCCTGTATTTGTTACATTAATTTTTTATACTGCACTCGCATTTAATATTAATATTTTTACTGCAGTGTACTGTTGTTTTTGTCGCATTCAGCTTTTGTTTCCAATATGTTGGCGGTGTGAACATGTTCTTACAGACTCAACTGTTTTTAATCTTATCCAACTCTGTACCTTTCTGCTAGAGCAATATGAAAAAATCTACGGAATAAAGCTTTGCTTTCCAAAAGAATTAAGAAAAAAGAAAGCACTTCCTAGATAGAAGCCATGCGAGACCACAGGGAAATTGATCCACAACCCGATAGCCATATTTGCCCACTATTATTCCCAATTGTATCATTTATAAGATGACCCTTTTATTTTCACCCCTGTACAGGAGGAGATCCAGACATTTTTTGATAATCTTACGCTCCCCCGACTAAGTACAGATCAATTAACTTCCCTAAACTCCCCATTTACTTTAAATGAAATTGTGAGTGTCCTCCCAATAAGTATTATAGACAGTTCTCCCCTGTTCTGGCCCCCTTTCCTCTGAGAGCTTGATCCAGTAGGCAAATCACAGGGAACATTTTCCCTCATAATTTGGAAGCCACTATTGTCACTATACGTAAACCTGGTAAACTGGCAGATAACTCCGGGAGTTATTGTCCTATCTCACTCCTTAATTGCGATGTGAAAATATTTTCTAAACTCTTGGCTGCCAGATTCCATCAGATTCTTCCATCCCTGATTAATGCTGATCAGATGGGTTTCGTTGCTGGCAGGCAGACCAAGGATGGCACAAGGAGGGTTTTGGACCTTATTAAGGTTGCAGAGAGGTCTGGGATCCCCAGTGTACTTCTGTCTCTAGATGCTGAAAAGGCTTTTGATAGGGTACGATGGGGATACCAGGGCTGTGTGCTCAGGAAATTTGGATTTTAGGGCCCTATTCTCTCGGCCATCCTGGCTTTTTACTCAAATCCTAATGCTAAAGTGCTCTCCTCAGGCTTTCTTTCGTCTGGGATCTGGACATCCAACAGAACCCGCAAGGACTGCCCCCTGTTGCCCATAATTTTCACATTGGCAATTGAGGCCCTTGCTTAAGCGATCAGGTCACACGATGGTATATCTGACTTCCAAGTTGGTCCCAGAACCCACACTATTTGATTATATTGAAATGACATTATTATAACTTGCAAAGACATAGTTAAGTCCTTGATGTGATTATGACAACCCTGCCACTGTTTTCTAGAATATTGTATTGTAAATTAAATGCAGGGAAATCCCTTATCTTCCCTATTTCAGTTTCTCAGGCTCTTGCCGAGGAGTTAAAACTCAGGTTTCCTTTGTGGTGGGCACTGGAGGGGATCCCCTATTTAGTGATGACCCTAACCCCGACGCCCCACCTGATTTCTTTTAATGTGGAGAACCTCCTGTCGGTTTCCAAGCACCCTCTCCCGGCCTTGTCCTGGATAACCTGCATCCAGGCTTTTAAGATGCTTTTTATTCCAAAAATACTTTACCTTTTTAGGAATCTCCCTATTGCCATCCCACCCAAATTATTAGGAAAAATTTAGAAATTAACTAACAAATATGTATGAGCAAATAAAAGACCTAGGGTTGTGGGAAAGATCATGCATCTCCCCTACACCCAAGGTGGAATGGGAGTACCAAACATTGTCGGATACCATAAAACCACAATTTTGCAAGAAGCTAAAAACTGGTGATCTGCAGATCTGTCTATAGGATGCTTACAAATTGATTCACACTTCGCCAAGGGGGATTCTTTGCCCCTTCTATTAGCGGCAGAGACCCTTGGTTCTACTAATTTTAATTTTCAAATCCCATATTTAAATTTGAAACCTTGGGAAAAAGCTGGAATTTCAACCTTAGCTAATTTGATCTTTAATTCCCTTCACTGCTTTGTGTTAGTCATTTCCTGGAATACTAACACACAATTTCAGTATGCCCAAATACATAATGTCTTCAAGTTGTTTGGATACCAGTTGACCTCGGAGGCTACAGCCTGCCCTTCTTACTATCAGAGATCCCTTCTTGCTCCCTTGTACAACAAAGGTCTGTCTGGTATTCATAAAGAGATTAATGCTCTTCTCTTCCCTACTAAACCCAGCCTAATGCTCCGATGGGAGGAGGATTTCAATTTTAAGGCTCCAATGGAGGAGTGGCAGTCTGGAATGAGAGTGACCCAAAAGGCGTCTAGGTGTATTAACCACCTGGAGGCGCTGAAAACAATATATTTGAGGTGGTACTATCCTCTGTTATACTTGGTCCGCTTCTCCTCTACTCAGTCCTCCTTATGCTGGCAACAATGTGGTGGTACGTGTTCCTTAACCCATATGTGGTGGTTTTGTCCCAAAATTATAGCTTTTTCGCTGACCATAGCGAGTTTGCTGAAAACTGTAACCAGCATAGATTTCACACTCACCCCAGTTGGCGGTATTGAATGTTGGCATAGATTCACTCCCACATGAGTTTGAAGGACTCATATCAAATATATTAACAGCGTCCAGAATTAGTCTTGCTGCAAGGTGGAAATCTCATCTCCCTCCCACCTTCAATGAAGTGATAGAAAGGCTTAACACAATTTTTCATCATATTTTCTATCCATTGATGGCTCCTCTAGGGAACGTGTCCTTAAAATGTCAGGTGGGCATCCCATCCCTTAGCGTCCCCGGAACTATAATGCTTACTCTGAACTATAATACTTACACTTAGGTGTTAACTTCTGTTGTAATTATTTGTCCTTATCAGACTTTAGCTCACCCCCCTCCCTGCCCCTTCACCTCTCCCCCTTCCTTATATCCCTTCCATGCTGATTTTCAGGAGATGTTACGCATATATGTAACTCTGATGTCATTGTTTTCATACTCTTGGATATTGTATTATCTTGTTATCTCTGTTTGTATACAAATTGTTAATAAAAATTTATTGGACGAAAAATAATGTTGGCACACACAGTTGCTGGTATCTTGGCCCATTCCTCCATGCAGATCTTCTCTAGAGCAGTGATGTTTTGGGTCTGTCACTGGGCAATAGAGATGAGCCACCACCCTAATGTTCGAATTCGATTAGTCGAATTTGAGATTTGTTCATCGAATGTTCGTCGAATGTTCGACTAACAACGCAAACCCCATTGAAATCAATGGCAGGCTACAGAAAACACAAAGAAAACACCTTCAAAGGGCTCCAAAAGCTGCCAAACTACTCAGAATGGACAACAAACACCACAAAAAGTGACAACAATTCAAACACAGTACAAATAGTCACAGGCTAAGTGGCTTAAGTTTTGTACATTAAGTAAAAAGAGGTGGAAGAGTAAAAGGAAATGAGACACAGGTATGGGCATGTCACACCCTTCTTAAATCATGTAAAACATAGCAAGGGGACTGCAACAAGAATTCTTACTCCTTTCAAAGGGTCACACCTACAGCAAAATGGCATCAATTCTCCCAGACCCAAAATTGCTGAATGGCCCAGCTTGCATGCATGGCACAGGGTCTGGAACAGGACCTGGCCTAGCATTTCAAGGTTAAACCTTGCTCAGCAACTAAACGTTTTGTGGAGTATTACAGTAAAAACTGCAGAGGTAGGTCAGTTACCTGAATAGGTAACTTGCACAATTGGTGGCTGACTAAATACTTTTTCTCCCCACTGTATAGTAGTAGTAGTAGTATATAGTAGTATATTTCTAATAATACCAATAATACTGCAATGTAAGACTGAATGATAATAAGATCACAATATTAATATTGCAATATACCAGACAAATACCAACAAATCATAACCAAATATTTCCAGCATTTATAGTTGTGATAATACCACCATACTGATTGTTAAAGGAGTTGAGGTGATTATTTATTCATTTTACCTTTTCCTTTGCATTCCCTGCAAAATGTAACATTCAGACATCTTTACTGCTTTTTCAGGACCCCACTGACATTCCAGCATCTCTACACAAACCACAACTGGGGCTGCCTACAATAATTCACATGTGCCTCCTGTAATAACTCCATATATATAGTTTGAGCCTCACCTGATGTGGTTGTGTGTCATGCTTGGAAGCCCGGGGTAGCAAGGAGCTGGACGTAGTTGTCAGGGGAGCCTACTCTAGCCATGATACTGGGGTCCCTGGTTCGCCCTGATCTCGGAGGTACCTTTAAAGGTGAGGAGGTCTGAGCCACCAGCCTAAGTCCTTAAAGCTCCTGAGAAGCCCTAGGCATAAGCCCCTACCTCCACCCACGGACCACGGAACCCAGCAACATCCAAGGGAAAGAAAAACAGCAGCTTTGGATCAGCGTCTCCATTCGGTCACAGCAGAAGTGAACTGAATTAGCGACATCAGGTGGATGTGAGCTGACCCATTTATGGCTGAGGGGTGTGGAGCAGCCAGCCCAGACATGCCCCTCAGCTCACCTGAGCATGAGTCATATCCATCACACAAACATGCAGAAACCTCACCTGTAGAGCCGCACATTTACTATGGAAAACAAGGCTCAATTTAACTGCGGCAACAGCAGTACCCATGAGCATAAGACTGCCCATACGTAACATTGTGAGAGCCACAACCAACTATATTAGCGTGTACCTATGACTGCTGCAGCCACTGGGAGGAAAAGCATATATGAATCGGTAGTAGAAAGGGTGTAGATGGCACGCCATTGTGAATCAGTCATAAAACTTAAAGTGTAACCGTCGTGTAAATATTTACTTAACAATGTAGACCAAGTGATAATAATAAACTTTCAAATACATTTCATAAGTGAAATATGGAAGAAAAACTTTCAAAAACCTTCCAGAAGATGTCCCCACTAGGCTGTTTTTAAACCTGACATATGCTGGTTGTCAGGGAAATCTGTCTTCAGCTTACCACACTAAATACAACCATATAAGGGAGAGCCTACAGCTGATCTGTGTTTTCTCAGTTTAGCTCAGGCAAAGGGAGCTCATCAGGTTGTCAGCACACAGCTCCTGTGAGATCTTATTTGACTCCTCTCCATTCACATCGGCTCTGTTCTGTGTTATCAGCTGATAGCCTCCACACAGCTCCTCAGCTGATTGCAGAGAGCACAGCAATATGAATGGAGAGGAGTCAGACAAGATCTCACAGAAACTACTGATATTTGTGTATTTACACCTTAAACACTGGAGCTCTCTTGTTATCATTGGCAGCTGTCCGACCGGGTGACGCCATGTGTCTGTATACCCTTTACTTGTTAAAACCGTATTCATATACAGTTGTGGCCAAAAGTATTGACACCCCTGCAATTCTGTCAGATAGTACTCAGTTTCTTCCTGAAAATGATTGCAATCACAAATTCTTTGGTATTATTATCTTCATTTAATTTGTCTTCAATGAAAAAACACAAAAGAGAATGAAGCAAAAAGCAAAACATTGATCATTTCACACAAAACTCCAAAAATGGGCCAGACAAAAGTATTGGCACCCTCAGCCTAATACTTGGTTGCACAACCTTTAGCCAAAATAACTGCGATCAACCGCTTCCGGTAACCATTAGTGATGGGCGAATCCTAAATTACTCGGAATCGCTTGACTCTAGCGAGTCCGAGCCCAGGACTCGCTACTCGTTGCGAGTCTAGCGAGTCCAATGTTAATGAATGGGGAAGCGAGTAATAGCGAGTAGTGTGAGATTTACAACTCGCAGATGTGTCTCGGAAGCTTCAGCCTGAAGCAATCCTAGTTTTGTCATTTATTTGCATTGCTCGTTTACTTTGTAAGTAATCGCTGACTCGCACAGATAAGAGTCCTGCTTTCTCCTCTGTGCTGGCTGCCAGCTCCAGGGTCCTAGAGCCTGCCTGCTGCCTGATGTAGCAGTGCTGAGATTGTTCTCAGTCTGCTCAATCCCTGTGTACAGACATGAATGTCTGTGCACAGAGATGATGTAGCAGAGCTGAGATTGTTCTCAGTCTGCTCATTCCCTGTGCATAGAGATCTATATCTATACACAGGGGATGTAGCAGAGAGGACATCGCGTTTTGGACTGCGTCGGACGGAAGAGGATTTTTTTAATTAAAGATGGAGTCCCTAATGGCTTTTTTTTTTATTTCTAATAAAAAAATTTCTTTGTGTTGTGTTTTTTTTAAAACAATTTAATAGAAATTCATGGCGGTCATGTCTAATATTGGCGTGACCGCCATAAATTTCGGGCTTAGGGCCAGCTGATAATACAAAGCTGGTATTAACCCCTTTATTACTCAGCGTGCTACCGCCACCAGGGCCGCTGGAAGAGCGGGGTTCAGCGCCAGAGGATGGCGCTTCAATGAACGCGCCATCTTCTGGGGCGGCTGCGGGCTGCAATTTGCAGCGGGGGGTGCCCAGAAAGCTTGGGCATCCCTGCGCTGCGGATTCCAGCCCCCAGCTGCTTAGCTGTACCTGGCTAGACATAGAAATTGCGCGGAGCCCCACGCATTTTTTTTAAATTATTTCATGAAATTCTGAGATTCTGACTCTGACTCTGAGACTCTGACTCTGAAATTCATTAAATAATTTTTAAAAAATGCGTGGGGCTCCGCGCAATTTCTATGTCTAGCCAGGTACAGCTAAGCAGCTGAGGGCTGGAATCCGCAGCGCAGGGATGCCCAAGCTTTCTGGGCACCCCCCGCTGCAAATTGCAGCCCGCAGCCGCCCCAGAAGATGGCGCGTTCATTGAAGCGCCATCCTCTGGCGCTGAACCCCGCTCTTCCAGCGGCCCTGGTGGCGGTAGCACGCTGGGTAATAAAGGGGTTAATACCAGCTTTGTTATACAAGCTGGTATTAAGCCCGAGATTCTTAATGTCAGGCCACGTTTGACCCAGCCACTAAGAATCTCCAATAAAGGGTTAAAAAAACACAGAGAAAATTTTTTATTTGAAATAAAAAAAAAAGCCATTAGGGACTCCATCTTTAATTAAAAAAATCCTCTTCCGTCCGACGTAGTCCAAAACGCGATGTCCTCTCTGCTACATGCACAGGGAATGAGCAGACTGAGAATAATCTCAGCACTGCTACATCTCTGTGAGCAGGCGGGCTCTAGGACCCTGGAGCTGCACAGAGAAGACAACTGGACTCGGCTCGCAAAGAAACAGCAGTTACTTTGCGAGTCTCCCTGCTATCACTGGCACAGTAGCCAGTGATGACTCGCACGAGTCTAATGCAAACAATGGCAATCCTAGTTTTGTCAGTGTTTCTGACAAAACTAGGATTGATATTGATTTGCATTGGACTCGTGCGAGTCATCACTGGGAAACTCGCAGAGTACCGAGTCCTGCGAGTCCCTTACTACTCGCCGAGTAACGAGTCCTAGCGAGTAGATTCGCCCATCCCTAGTAACCATCAATGAGTTTCTTACAATGCTCTACTGGAATTTTAGACCATTCTTCTTTGGCAAACTACTCCAGGTCCCTGTTATTTGAAGGGTGCCTTATCCAAACTGCCATTTTTAGATCTCTCCACAGGTGTTCTATGGGATTCAGGTCTGGACTCATTGCTGGCCACCTTAGAAGTCTCCAGTGCTTTCTCTCAAACCATTTTCTAGTGCTTTTTGAAGTGTGTTTTGGGTCATTGTCCTGCTGGAAGACCCATAACCTCTGAGGGAGACCCAGCTTTCTCACACTGGGCGCTACATTATGCTGCAAAATTTGTTGGTAGTCTTCAGACTTCATAATGCCATGTACACGGTCAAGCAGTCCATTGCCAGAGGCAGCAAAGCAACCCCAAAACATCAGGGAACCTCCGCCATGTTTGACTGTAGGGACAATGTTCTTTTCTTTGAATGCCTCTTTTTTTCTCCTGTAAACTCTATGTTGATGCCTTTGCCCAAAAAGCTCTACTTTTGTCTCATCTGACCAGAGAACATTCTTTCAAAACGTTTTAGGCTTTCTCAGGTAAGTTTTGGCAAACTCCAGCCTGGCTTTTTTATGTCTCGGGGTAAGAAATGGGGTTTTCCTGGGTATCCTACCATACAGTCCCTTTTCATTCAGACGCCGACGGATAGTACGGGTTGACACTATTGTACCCTCGGACTGTAGGATGTTAGTCGAGGTTCTTTATCCACCATCCGCACAATCTTGCGTTGAAATCTCTCTGCAATTTTTCTTTTCCGTCCACATCTAGGGAGGTTAGCCTCAGTGCCATGGGCTTTAAACTTCTTGATGACACTGCGCACGGTAGACACAGGAATAGTCAGGTCTTTGGAGATGGACTTGTAGCCTTGAGATTGCTCATTCTTCCTCACAATTTGGTTTCTTAAGTCTTCAGACAGTTCTTTGGTCTTCTTTCTTTTTTCCATGCTCAATGTGGTACACAGGACAGAGGTTGAGTCAACTTTAATCCATGTCAACTGGCTGCAAGTGTGATTTAGTTATTGCCAACACCTGTTAGATGCCACAGGTAAGTTACAGATGCTGTTAATTACACAAATTAGAGAAGCATCACATGATTTTTTTAACAGTGCCAATACTTTTGTCCACCCCCTTTTTTATGTTTGGTGTGGAATTATATCCAATTTGGCTTTAGGACAATTCCTTTTGTGTTTTTTCATTGAAGGCAAATTAAATGAAGATAATAATACCAAAGAATTTGTGATTGCAATCATTTTCAGGAAGAAACTGAGCATTATCTGACAGAATTGCAAGGGTGTCAATACTTTTGGCCACAACTGTACATGCAGCAACAAATACATAGGTCTTATATATACATGTCAGTATCATTGAGGTCAATGTGCCTGGTGGTAGAAAAGGCACGAAAATACAAAATACAATTAGATTAACATTTCATCATATCTCTTAAAATTCATGTTTCAAATGTAAAAACAAACTCATTCATTTTATTTCAGAATATTTTTTAATAGAAAGAAGATAAAAACAAAATATAAGAAGAACAGGAAAAAAGAAAGTTTGTATGATGGAAGAAACATAGGCTCATCAGAAGAAAGTACCAGGTGCCTTAGTGTAGAAGACAATACGACAATTCTTCAAAGGACCCAGAAAAAAGAGACACATACAAAGCAAAAATAAATATAAATATAGATTGGTTTTGAAGTTGTTATTATGCTAAAATTGTGATAAATGTAGATAAAACTATTTTAAATAAAATATCAAAATTTTAGCATAATAACAACTTTAAAAGCGATCTACCGTATATACTCGCGTATAAGCCGAGTTTTTCAGCCCAAAAATTGGGCTGAAAAGTCCCCCCCTCGGCTTATACGCGAGTCAATACGGCCCCCTCAAAGTTTGGCGCCCCCACCTCACTTTCTGGGCCCCCCCGCATGCAGCGCTGCGCATATACATTACCTGTCTAGCAGGCTCCCGGCTCCGGGGTCCATCTTCCTCGCTGTCTTCCTGCTTGTCAGGTGACCGGCCGGCATCGCGATGACGTCATCGCGATGAGCCCCGGTCACAAAGCAGGAAGACAGCGAGGAAGATGGAGCCCGGAGCCGGGAGCCGCGATCCGCCATCGGAGGGTGACAGCTGCTAGACAGGTAATGTATATGCGCAGCGCTGCATGCGGGGGGGCCCAGAAAGTGAGGTGGGGGCGCCAAATTATGAGGGGGGCCCTGCTGGGGCCCTGTATACTACCACTGGGGCTATATACTACCACTGGGGCTGTATACTACCACTGGCGCTGTATACTACTACTGGGGCTGTATGTATACTACCACTGGGGCTATATACTACCACTGGGGCTGTATACTACCACTGGGGCTGAATATACCACTGGGGCTGCTGTATACTACCACTGGGGCTGTATACTACTACTGGGGCTGTATGTATACTACCACTGGGGCTATATACTACCACTGGGGCTGTATACTACTACTGGGGCTGTATGTATACTACCACTGGGGCTATATACTACCACTGGGGCTGTATACTACCACTGGGGCTGTATACTACTACTGGGGCTGTATGTATACTACCACTGGGGTTATATACTACCACTGGGGCTGTATACTACCACTGGGGCTGAATATACCACTGGGGCTGCTGTATACTACCACTGGGGCTGTATACTACCACTGGGGCTGTATACTACTACTGGGGCTGTATACTACCACTGGGGCTGTATATACCACTGGGGCTGCTGTATACTACCACTGGGGCTGAATATACCACTGGGGCTGCTGTATACTACCACTGGGGCTGTATACTACCACTGGGGCTGTATATACTACTGGGGCTGCGTGTATACTACCACTGGGGCTGTATATACCACTGGGGCTGCTGTATACTACCACTGGGGCTGAATATACCACTGGGGCTGCTGTATACTACCACTGGGGCTGTATACTACCACTGGAGCTGTATATACTACTGGGGCTGCATGTATACTACCACTGGGGCTGTATATACTACTGGGGCTGCGTGTATACTACCACTGGGGCTGCTGCTGTATACTACCACTGGGGCTGCTGTATATACCTCTGGGGCTGTTGCTGTATACTACCACTGGGGCTGCTGTATATACCTCTGGGGCTGCTGTATACTACCACTGGGGCTGCTGCTGTATATACCACTGGGGCTGCTGCTGTAACACTGCTGGGGCCTGTATATACCACTGGGGAGGCTGCTGTATACCAGACTGCTGGGGGCTGTATACCTGTGCTGGGGTCCACCCTCGGCTTATACACGAGTCAATACATTTTCCCAGGTTTTGGGGGCAAAAGTAGGGGGGTCGGCTTATACACGGGTCGGCTTATACACGAGTATATACGGTATATTTATATTTACTTTTGCTTTCTATATGCTTTCTTATTTTGTTTTCGGGACTTGTTGTTCTGTCCAGTCTGGTAGCCACAGGATTAATCTGTTGCATCGGTTTCTATCTGCTGTGAGCACTGGGTGGGGCTGCTCTATTTAAACCCAAGAGAGCCAGCTTACACTGCTAGTCAATACTATTGCTGTCTTACTAAATACTGATGAGCTCTAAACCTGTTGTTTGTTCTCATTATTCCTGTTATTTTATCTAAGCTTGATTTATTAATACCCACTTGCTTTACGATTTTGTCCCTGATGTGAACTGATTCTGGCCCGGCTAGCTGATTATCCTTATTGCCAGCTTGCACCTCTGAACAGCAGCTCACTCTGTGGACTTTGCCCAGGGACACCTATGTAAATCCAGATCCATGTACAAGGGTTAAAGGAAGAAAGCCAGGGCAGCCTGTGGGCTCTGGAAAACGGAAAAGCTTGCTCATCTAAGGCTAGCTTCACACCACAGTTCTTCACTGTCAGGTTCTGTCCGGTATTTTGCAGGATGCACCGAACAGAACCTGACAGCCCCGAACAAAACAGAACCCGAACAAAATATGCCCTCCGATCCTGTTTTCTGCTGGTATCAGCGGCTGCCACTGTCCAGTGCTGAAAATTCAGCATAGCGCCAGGAGGGGAGTTCTCCAGGTGCTGAAATATCAGCCGTGGCTCTTTTAGCTGTGCTGTCCAGGTGCTAAACGAGTCCGGCTTGAATTTCAGAGCCGGAGCTCATTCAGCACCCGAGAACCGGATAATTTTTCTGCTGGATCCGGTACGATCCGACACCCATACACTCCCATGTTATGGGGCGCTGGATCACGCCAGATCTGGGAGGATCTGGGAGGATCCGGTTTTGTTCGATTTTTGCCTTGGACACAAAAAATGCTGCATGCTCCAATTTTGTGTCTGGGGCAAAAAGCGAAATCAACTGGATCCAGCCGGACAGACACCAAACCGGATGGCAAATAGCTGCCATCAGGCCCCATCCAGCACTATAGGGATACAATAGGGGCAAAATCAGATCCGGGGCTGTCCGGTTCACACCAGACAGCCCCGGATCCAAAAAATCGTGATGTGAAGCCAGCCTAAGCAATTTGTGGGAAGGCAATGGCTAGCACTCAAGTTAGTGAGGTTAACGATGCAAGTGAAAGGAACCAAAAGTTCCACAGTCAATGGTTATAGGAATCACTGCACACGTACAAGGGAAAAACCTGGCTCCCTTTACCCGCGCATTCAAGGAAGCGTAACACAATGTTTCACAACTTAGGTTCCAGGTGTTATAAAAAGTCCACAGACCCAGAAGAGGGGGAAATCACATCCAACTACTGAAACAACGGGAAACACACTGGATTTACACACTGGACACTCTATCACCTAGGGGTCTCAACCGTGAGATTGAGACCCTAGGCCACTTAATCCCTAGAAAAACTTGTCAGGCTTGGTTCCACATCCTCTTGGTAAGATAATAATAAATAGATTAGTACTCAGTAGCCATAAGTTTTTGTTTTCCTCCCCCCCCCCTTTGTTTATTCCCTTTTAAATTTATTAATTTTCCTTGGTTTGGACACCTAATTGTTTTATTATGTTGTACTATGCCACAATGTATGAAATTGTTGAAGGACCACCATATGTTGATTACTTAGCATGAATAATGTTACACACATTTGGTCATCACACATTCACATACATGCCAATCCTTCATATTCAACATATACATCAGCCTCCTAAAAACATAGTAGTAGCAACCTATCCAAATCAATAACTATCCCATACTAAGTGGCTTTCACAATTACTAATGTGCGATTATCCCCTCTTTAGGTTAAACTGGTCCACACTGTGCATGTCCTGGCATGTGATTCTAATCTTACTGATCCCCAGCTTCCTTATTCCTGTTGTGTTGCTCCAAACACCTCCTTGCGCCCGCCCACTTTATCTTATCCTATTCATTACATGGCGCGCGCCACTGAGCATGTGCGATCACCATGACAACCAAAACAACAGAGAACTATGTGAGGTCACTTCCGGTCATATGACTGGCCGGGACCAATAAAAGGAGCTCTGACAGAGCCTTTTTTGCCACTGCTATCTGGACATCTCATGTGAAAACACTGTCCACCAGGCGGCTCCTGTAGGTGCACAACAAAGGACCTTGACCTAAGAAAAGATAAGTACCATTATAACACTAACTTGTACTAATTTATTTAACCATTTACAGCCCTTCCAGAGTGACAGCTCTGAGTCTGGCCTATCACTTAACAGTGACCAGACTGCAAAAGTTACCAAGTGCACTCCCCTTGGGCACAACTTCAACTGGATCAGAAGGGGTAACATTACATACGTAGGGTTGGTTCCTTCACCAGGAGTATTATACTAACCATCAGGGGTTTTATCTGGGGTTTTACACACCCTGTGACCAACACCTTCTCTGCAGTTATCCATACACTAATAAGTCACCATAACTGGACACTTTCCATTTGCATGAGAACTTGAGTCACTTATCCCTATAGACCCTTCCAGCACCAATCTATAATCACCTCTGTAAGCAACCTTTAACCCTTTATAACCTCCCAAACATTTTCCAACAGGTTTTACCCTGCAAAACTACCACAGCAAGCAGTTCCTAAGGGCCATATCTTGGTTTCACCCAAATCAAGGTTAGGATCAATTTATACAATTATACCAGTCTTATAAACACCATTACATATATTCCATTTACCCTGACATGCTTACCACTATCTGTTCCTTTTACCATAACTTGGTACGTATATAGTAGCTCTGCTTACACATACTGTGAATACTATGCATGGAAAGTATATCTAACGTTTACTTGTATATATGACTTGCACATATATTGTAAATATGATGTGATAACTGTAGATTACAAAGTTTCTGATTGTACATATTCATTATCTTTGCAGTGACCATGTGATCAAGGCCCATACTGGGCCGAAACGTCATAACCTTGTCGCAGTGAACAAACATCTATTATATAAAACCCGAAGGCCACTTCCGCCCAAAATCCGCTTCCGCTTCCGTGATGGCCTCCCTCCTGTGTCCAACTCCGGAACCGGAAGCACCAGACCCACGAGCGGCGCCACCGGCCCTGCACAGAGCCCCGTCTGCGGCCGCCCACATCCCGCCCACAGCCCTGCAGCTCACCGCCCACCAACATCCGCCAACCGGCCCGGAACGAGTGTGGGGCCTCCGCCGGCACAGCTCCCAGTCCTGCCGCTCTCTCCACAGACCGGCTGACGCTCCTCCATCACCCAGCTAGCCCCGCCCACACTCCGCCCCCGGCCTCCGGAACCGCCAACAGCACTGCCGCTGCCCGCCGCCCGCCAACAGCCCAGTAAGTCTTCCGCCACCCTGCCTCCGCTCTCCTCTGCCACCTCCAGCCCTCCTCTGCCCCCTCCAGCCCTGCTCTGCCCCCTCCAGCCCTGCTCTGCACCCTCCAGCCCTGCTCTGCACCCTCCAGCCCTGCTCTGCACCCTCCAGCCCTGCTCTGCACCCTCCAGCCCTGCTCTGCACCCTCCAGCCCTGCTCTGCACCCTCCAGCCCTGCTCTGCACCCTCCAGCCCTGCTCTGCACCCTCCAGCCCTGCTCTGCACCCTCCAGCCCTGCTCTGCACCCTCCAGCCCTGCTCTGCACCCTCCAGCCCTCACTGCTGACCCCTGAGCCCTCACTGCTGACCCCTCAGCCCTCACTGCTGACCCCTGAGCCCTCACTGCTGACCCCTGCGCCCTCACTGCTGACCCCTGAGCCCTCACTGCTGACCCCTGAGCCCTCACTGCTGACCCCTGAGCCCTCACTGCTGACCCCTGAGCCCTCACTGCTGACCCCTGCGCCCTCACTGCTGACCCCTGCGCCCTCACTGCTGACCCCTGCGCCCTCACTGCTGACCCCTGCGCCCTCACTGCTGACCCCTGCGCCCTCACTGCTGACCCCTGAGCCCTCACTGCTGAGCCCTCACTGCTGACCCCTGAGCCCTCACTGCTGACCCCTGAGCCCTCACTGCTGACCCCTGAGCCCTCACTGCTGACCCCTGAGCCCTCACTGCTGACCCCTGAGCCCTCACTGCTGAGCCCTCACTGCTGACCCCTGAGCCCTCACTGCTGACCCCTGAGCCCTCACTGCTGACCCCTGAGCCCTCACTGCTGACCCCTGCGCCCTCACTGCTGACCCCTGCGCCCTCACTGCTGACCCCTGCGCCCTCACTGCTGACCCCTGAGCCCTCACTGCTGAGCCCTCACTGCTGACCCCTGAGCCCTCACTGCTGACCCCTGAGCCCTCACTGCTGACTACCCTGAGCCCTCACTGCTGACCCCTGAGCCCTCACTGCTGACCCCTGAGCCCTCACTGCTGACCCCTGAGCCCTCACTGCTGACCCCTGAGCCCTCACTGCTGACCCCTGAGGCTGCGCCCTCACTGCTGACCACTGAGCCCTGCGCCCTCACTGCTGACCCCTGAGCCCTCACTGCTGACCCCTGCGCCCTCACTGCTGACCCCTGCGCCCTCACTGCTGACCCCTGAGCCCTCACTGCTGACCCCTGCGCCCTCACTGCTGACCCCTGCGCCCTCACTGCTGACCCCTGCGCCCTCACTGCTGACCCCTGCGCCCTCACTGCTGACCCCTGCGCCCACACTGCTGACCCCTGCGCCCTCACTGCTGACCCCTGCGCCCTCACGCTGACCCCTGCGCCCTCACGCTGACCCCTGCGCCCTCACTGCTGACCCCTGCCCTCACTGCTGACCCCTGCGCCCTCACTGCTGACCCCTGCGCCCTCACTGCTGACCCCTGCGCCCTCACTGCTGACCCCTGCGCCCTCACTGCTGACCCCTGCGCCCTCACTGCTGACCCCTGCGCCCTCACTGCTGACCCCTGACCACCCCTCACTGCTGACCCCTGAGCCTGCGCCCTCACTGCTGACCCCTGAGCCGCGCCCTCACTGCTGACCCCTGAGCCACCGCCCTCACTGCTGACCCCTGAGCCCGCCCTCACTGCTGACCCCTGAGCCCGCCCTCACTGCTGACCCCTGAGCCAGCGCCCTCACTGCTGACCCCTGAGCCTGCCCCTCACTGCTGACCCTGAGCCTGCGCCCTCACTGCTGACCCCTGACCCCGCCCTCACTGCTGACCCTGACCTGCCCCTCACTGCTGACCCCTGAGCGCCCCTCACTGCTGACCCCTGAGCTCGCCCTCACTGCTGACCCCTGAGCTCACGCTGCCCCTCACTGCTGACCCTGCCCTATGTGACCCTGCGCCCTCACTGCTGACCCCTGCGCCCTCACTCTGACCCCTGCGCCCTCACTGCTACCCTGCGCCCTCACTGCTGACCCCTGCCACCGCCCTCACTGCTGACCCCTGCGCCCTCACTGCTGACCCCTGCGCCCTCACTGCTGACCCCTGCGCCCTCACTGCTGACCCTGGCCCCACTGCTGACCCCGCCTCACCTCATGCTCATGCTGACCCCGAGCCCCGCGCCCTCACTGCTGACCCCTGAGCCACCGCCCTCACTGCTGACCCCTGACCACCGCCCTCACTGCTGACCCCTGAGCCAGCCCTCACTGCTGACCCCTGAGCCCGCCCTCACTGCTGACCCCTGAGCCCCGCCCTCACTGCTGACCCCTGAGCCACCGCCCTCACTGCTGACCCCTGAGCCACCGCCCTCACTGCTGACCCCTGAGCCACCGCCCTCACTGCTGACCCCTGAGCCACCGCCCTCACTGCTGACCCCTGAGCCACCGCCCTCACTGCTGCTGACCCCTGAGCCACCGCCCTCACTGCTGACCCCATGCCACGCCCCTCACTGCCCTGAGCCACCGCCCTCAGCTGCTCCCTGCTGACCTGCCCCACGCTGACCTGCCCCCACTGTGACCCTGCCCCACTGTGCCCTGCGCCTCCTGCTGACCCCTGCCCACTGCACCCCTCGCCCTCACTGCTGACCCTGCCCCACGCTACCTGCCCTCAGCGACCCTGCCTCACTGACCCTGCCCCATGTGACCCCCTCACTCTGACCCTGGCCTCATTGACCTGGCCCCACTGCACCCTGCCTCAGTGACCCGACCTCATGTGACCCCTGGCCACCGCCCTCATGTGACCCCTGCGCCCTCACTCTACGCGCCCTAGACCCGCCCCACTGCGCCTGCCCTCACGCTACCTGACCGCCTACCGACCTACTCGCCTCACTGCTGACCCCTAGCGCGCCCTCACTGCGACCCTGCGCCTCATGCACTCTGCGCCCTCACTGCTGACCCTGTGCCCCTCACTGCTGCCCCTGCGCCTCACTGCCCTGACCTGCCCCTCACTGCTGACCCTGCCCCTCACTGCTGACCCCTGCCCTCACTGCTGACCCCTGCGCGCCTCACTGCTGACCCCTGCGCCTCACTGCTGACCCTGCGCCCTCATGCTGCCCTGCCCCCAGCTGACCCCTGCGCCCTCACTGCTGACCCCTGCGCCCTCACTGCTGACCCTGCGCCCTCACTGTGACCTGCGCCCTCTCTGCGCACGCCCCCTGCGCCCCTGACCACCGCCCTCACTGCTGACCCCTGCGCCCTCACTGCTGACCCCTGCGCCCTCACTGCTGACCCTGGCGCCCTCACCTACTGACCGCCTAGGCCAACCGCCCTCACTGCTGACCCCTGAGCCACCGCCCTCACTGCTGACCCCTGAGCCACCGCCCTCACTGCTGACCCCTGAGCCACCGCCTCACTGCTGACCCCTGAGCCACCGCCCTCACTGCTGACCCCTGACCACCGCCCTCATGCGACCCCTGAGCCACCGCCCTCACTGCTGACCCCTGAGCCACCGCCCTCACTGCTGACCCTGACCACCGCCCTCACTGCTGACCCCTGAGCCCCGCCCTCACTGCTGACCCCTGGCCCCCTCAGCTACCTGGCCGCCCTCACTGCTGACCCACCGCCCTCACTGCTGACCCCTGACCCCCCCTCACTGCTGCCCCTGACCGCGCCCTCACTGCTGACCCTAGCCACCGCACTCACTGCTGACCCTGCACCCTCACTGCTGACCCGCCCGCCCTCACTGCGACCCCTGCCACCGCACTCACTGCTGACCCTGAGCCCACTGCTGACCCACCGCACTCACTGCTGACCCCTGGCCCTCCACACATAACACCGCCTCCACTATCTACATTATATTCTGACACCCGTTCTTCGACGCTCTCTAGCTATATAATTCTGAGCCTATCCTGACTGTGCATGATCCTACCAGCTTGTGACCCATGCTAACTGCGACCTGCTGTCTCACTGTACCCGATCGTTTGATTGCCCCGTGTGCGCTAAGAATGACAGCCCTGAGCTAAAAGCTTTATCACATTAAAATGAAAGCACGGTCAGTGCTGAAAACTTTATGTAAGACCCCCACATGCTGACCATTTTATCAAATGGTCCATGAACTCCGACGTACCATGGGAATAAACCTTCCCCACAGCCGACCCCTGAGCCACCGCCCTCACTGCTGACCCCTGAGCCACCGCCCTCACTGCTGACCCCTGAGCCACCGCCCTCACTGCTGACCCCTGAGCCACCGCCCTCACTGCTGACCCCTGAGCCACCGCCCTCACTGCTGACCCCTGAGCCACCGCCCTCACTGCTGACCCCTGAGCCACCGCCCTCACTGCTGACCCCTGAGCCACCGCCCTCACTGCTGACTGCCCCTGAGCCTGCGCCCTCACTGCTGACCCCTGAGCCACCGCACTCACTGCTGACCCCTGAGCCACCGCCCTCACTGCTGACCCCTGAGCCACCGCCCTCACTGCTGACCCCTGAGCCACCGCACTCACTGCTGACCCCTGAGCCACCGCACTCACTGCTGACCCCTGAGCCACCGCACTCACTGCTGACCCCTGAGCCACCTGTACACACACAATTAATTTCACCGCACTCCCCTAACTATTACTAAATAAACTATATATATATATTCTAGACTACCCGATTCTTCAGAATCGGGCTGCCATCTAGCTATAAATAAAATTCTAATGAAAAAGCACTATTTCCCTTGTACGTGTGCAGTGATTCCTATAACCAATAAGCAATTTGTGAGCTCGCAGGTGACTATGAACAGTGCGCAACGCTGAACATGGTCTTCTACCTGTACGTCCGTATTCTTGTTTGGATTTGCCATCCGAATAAAGATTGTTGAACGGCTAGTAGAGAGAAAAATGGATCCAGCTCTCCAAAATGAGGTACATAAAAATAGTCTTTTATTACACAAAGTTAAAATATGAAAAAGGACATCCGGGTTCAGGGTGAGCTGAAAAAATACTTTATTTGAATAAAGATTTCCCCCACATGTTCTGGTTTACCAATTTTTTATCAAAAATGGTCCTATGAAGCTCCGACGATAATCCAATAGGGAATAAACACTTCCCCACATGCCCTTATTCACCAATTTATTAAATTAAAAAAATTCTGGAAGTTTCAATGATAATCCAATAGGTAATGTTCTATAACACCCATCGATTGCTATGGAGTCTTGTTCCGAGAGCATTCTCAGAATGAGGGTCCATAGGTTACTGCCGGTTAGTGTTAGACCTGGATTTTCCCATGGGGCCTGACGTCAGTAATCTTACATTACGTCATGACTTGCAGGAAAATCCGGGTCTGGTGTTGTCCTCAGTGATCATGATACCAGACTTTCTTCATTTCCGGACAGCCAAATAGAATGTCAAGGCAGATGCACTCTACACGTCCTTTTCAGTGAGTTGATCATAAGGATGATCCTCAACTCATCATTGAGCCCTCCAAAATACTCAGAGTAGCGCTGACATTCGTTGCAGGGGTGAGCAGAAAGCTTGTGTTGCCGTAGGGCCACTCCTGTAAGATGGTGGGTCAAGACAACCCATTCTGAATCTCCATGTCCAACCACTACCATCTTCCTTCTCCCTGCTTTCAGAACTAACGAGCTATCAACAGGATGTGTGCGACAGCAGAAGCGCACACTTCTGTTGATAGCTCTTTTGGTACGATGGTGAAGAGTAGGAAACTAGCAGAGATTGGACGTGGGGCTTGTGTGATGTCACAATATCATGTGAGCTTCTGTGGCACCCCAGGGTCCAAGTGCCACAGTGTCATTATCGTCCCCGGGTGGTAGTGTCACGCTTGAGAGCAACGGAGGGACTTCACACCAGGCAAAATTCGAAACACACAACACCTTTCTGCCTCCAGGCATGAAGGGGGAGACCTAAACCCGGGTTCAGGGTGAGCTCCCCTATAAATTCTGCTCTGGGGCAGAGTTAGTGCAGTTCACTTCCTAGGGTCACTGAGGAAGACATCCTGTGGACTGGGAGTAGTGCTAAGCTCGTCCCAGGGTAGCTAAGCCTAGCTTGAGGCACCCAAGGCAGGAGCCCAGGGAGTGGAGCAGTGTCATGCTTACCCTGGAGGAACAGCTCCATGGACTAACACCGGAGTCCGAGGCTGTGCAGGGCCTAACAACACAGCAGCCAATACCGGAAGGTGGGGGATTCCAAGTCCCCCAGCCAAACTGTGCCCAGAGGCAAAGCAGCGTAAAGAACCCAGGAACAGCCGCCTGAGACGTGGGGCTAGAGAAGGACTCGAGTTGCCTGCCATACCGGCACCAAGCAGGAGAGAGAGAGGGCCAGCAGCTCAGTTTAAGCAGCAGCAGAGACCTGTTTCAAAGCGCAGCAGGGTGGCCTCAGAACTTGCCGGGTGAGGGGAACCCCAAGTTTCTCTCAGGTGCACGGACTCAGCTTAGTAACACCAGTCGGAATTACAGTGCACCAGTAAAAGGACTGAGGAAGCAACAAACTGTTAGTTTATCTGTTGCTTTGCGCCTGCCAACCTGCACCCTACACCCTGACTGCATCCACTGCCCCGGGGAATCTGCTCCACTTGTAGGGAGCCACTCCATCCCAGCTGCCCGTCCATCATCCCCGAAGGTTCTGCAGCAGTGGTAGCCACCAATAGCCACAAACCACAGCTGGCGTCACAAATAACTATCTCCTTCATTATCCCCTCTCCTATCAAGTCCAGAATCCATTTAACAGCTTCACCCAGGGGCACGGAGCCGGGTCTCGATCCCTGTGACTCCCCCGGAACTGTACCATAGCCCGGTTCCAAGTACCCTATGGCCCTAGGGCCCCGCACTATGAGCCATGGTTACTGACAGCGTTGGGACAGCATGGGAGGTGAGCACAACAAGGTCTATTATTTTAATAGACGGAAACAAGTAGATTCAGTAGGGATTGTCCTAGTAGTGGACAACCCCTTTAATTTGTTGGGTGTAACCAAAAAGAGAAATGGACCTATATAGTTATAGATTAGCAACTATGCTACATTATGTGCTTGATTAAGCTCAGTGTGTTGAAATAGGATCTATACAACATAGAACATTTCCTAATGTTCTCTGAATTAATTCCATCTCTATGTATTATAAGCAGAATTGACAGATTAAACCTTCTATGCAAATATCATTTGTCAACCTCAGATCAGATTTCCAGGTGTAATTAAGTACATGTATCTTGCTTTATTGTCAAGTTTACTAGCCAACGAAGAGTTAAGAGAAGTCTATTACTGCATTTTGTCACTTTGTCAAACGATCTAATGACCATCAATAATAGTTGAATAAGAATTGATGGTGAGAGAGATTTAATTAACCCTTGTGTCAGCAGCTCGCATTGCTGCCTGTTTGCGTGTTAATGGAGCGACTCTGCAAAACGTCTCTTGAGCATAAGCTGTCTCAGCCAGCGGCAAGACAAAAAAACGGTTTTATTCATCAGAAAGCCCTTGTGGTGCCATTCAAATAACTTCATGTGAAAGCAACCAAATCTGTGGTCCAAAGCTATCACACACCAAATCAAGCAGCAACAAGATTTATATGTTGTGTTAATCTGTAATTTAAGGTAGTACCCCAGGGCCCATTTGTGAATTATCCACAGTTTATCCATAAAATGCTCTCTCAAATGATATCAGGACAATGACTCCTTTTTAGTATTGTAGGATTTTTGGAAACAAAGTGAGAAACAAAAAAATTGCTGCTTTTTTGTGTGTTCTCAGCAGAAAAAAAAGAAACTGGAGAATAAAAGAAATTAATTAATCACACTGTATGACATCAGCAAGCCCTCTAGACATTTCACAGTTAATGTGCCCTGCTAGGCATATTGCTTACAACTAGTTCATAAAAGCGAGCTTTCATATTTCCCTGGAAGCCTATAAACTACTTGAGACATGACCATGGAATGTTTCACTGGTACTCAAACTTTACCAACAGCCAGACCATGACTGCAGGCAGAAAACAATCTCACATACCAATCCGTAATCTGGAAACAACTTCAACTTCCAAGGACTTCCTTATTCTCGTCTCTTTTTATCGTTCCATTAAAAAACCCATAACTTTGTATCTGTCAATTGAGCCACGGTAAGGACTAGTTTTTGTGTAAGATGCCCTGTCATTTTAGGATTGTAACTTTTTTGGACAGACCTTGACTGCAGGAAAAAAAACAACTGGCAAGGCAAGCTGATAAACCAATCCATAACCTCTAAAGAACTTCCACTTCCTAGGACTCTTTAATTCTCAGCTTTTTGTATCGGCCCATTACAAAACCAAAAACCTTTTATCTGTCAGCTGAGCCATGTAAGGAGTAGATTTTCTGGAAAGATGCCATGTAATTTTGGGATTGTAAGTTTTTTTGGACAAGCATAGAGGCCTTTATTGGAAACCAACATTGCAAATTTCAGTTATTAGGGTGGAGAGTCGCGCAAGTATTATTAAATGATTCTGGTCATAGGCTAGGGTCACATCTACTTTTTTTTTTTGAAAGCCTGATCCGGTTTTGAGCTTTCAAAAAGCTCAAAACCGGATCAGGAAACGCTCCTCATAGGAGCCAATGCTAAACACCGGATTGCTTCACAAGCAATCCAGTTTCCGTCTCTGGCTCTGCAGCCTGCGGTAAAAATCATACAGGATGCAGTTTTTGGAGTGGTTTAACCCCTTCCCGCCCAGGCGCGCAGCGTATGCGCCATGGAAACATCACCGTTCCCGCCCGATGGCGCATACGCTGCGTCATCGCGGTTTCCCCCTTGCTGCGGCTCTATTAACCGGGTTCACGAAAGGGTTAATAGAGCCGCAGATAGGGGACAACCTCTAGATGACCCCACGGAGGGGATTTCCCCCCCCCCCGTGGCTAGGAGCCCTCCGATTGGCTAGTTAATTCACAACTAGCCAAAAGTGATGATTGAAACATTACACCAATAGAAATTGGTGTAATGTTTTCAATCTGGCCATAGCCTGATGCTCAAAGCATCAGGCATTGGCTGGGGCACTGTGAGGTGTGTGTGCCCCCCCCCCCGATCTGATTGGGGGCTAGCATCCATGTGATGCAAGCCCTCCAATCAGATGTGCAGGGGGATGTTTACAATATGGCCACCGAGCTCATCAGCTCCACTCTGTCGGTGGACGCTGATGAGCGTGCACCCCTGCAGCCCTCCGCTGCCACCGACCGTGCCCACGTGGTGTGAGCCCCCCCGCCGCCGCCGATCGCCGCCGATCGCCGCCGCCGCTGCTGCTGCTGCCACCACCGCTGCTGCTGCTGATCGTAAGTACCCCGCTGCTGTGATCCGCTCCCTCTCCTCCTCCCCTAGTGTCCTCCCACCCTCCCCCATTGTCCTCTCCCCCTCCCCCTTCCCCATTGTCCTCTCTCCCCCCCCCTCCCCTTTTGTCTTCTCTCCCCCCCCCCTTCCCTGAGTTTGCTCTCTCCCCCTGCCCTGGGTTTGCTCTCTCCCCCCCCCCTTCCCTGAGTTTGCTCTCTCCCCCTCCCCTGGGTTTGCTCTCTCCCCCCCTCCCCTGAGTTTGCTCTCTCCCCCCTCCCCAGAGCTCGTTCTCACCGGTCCGGTCTGCTCGGTGTTGACCCCCTGACCGACCGCTGCCTGGCCCGAGTGACCCCCTGACCGACCGCTGCCTGGCCCGAGTGACCCCCTGACCGACCGCTGCCTGGCCCGAGTGACCCCCTGACCGACCGCTGCCTGGCCCGAGTGACCCCCTGACCGACCGCTGCCTGGCCCGAGTGACCCCCTGACCGACCGCTGCCTGGCCCGAGTGACCCCCTGACCGACCGCTGCCTGGCCCGAGTGACCCCCTGACCGACCGCTGCCTGGCCCGAGTGACCCCCTGACCGACCGCTGCCTGGCCCGAGTGACCCCCTGACCGACCGCTGCCTGGCCCGAGTGACCCCCTGACCGACCGCTGCCTGGCCCGAGTGACCCCCTGACCGACCGCTGCCTGGCCCGAGTGACCCCCTGACCGACCGCTGCCTGGCCCGAGTGACCCCCTGACCGACCGCTGCCTGGCCCGAGTGACCCCCTGACCGACCGCTGCCTGGCCCGAGTGACCCCCTGACTGTCGTCGTCCGCTGCCCCTGACTGACCGTCGTCATCCGCCGCCCCTGACTGACCGTCGTCGTCTGCCGCCCCTGACTGTCGCCGTCCGCCGCCCCTGACTGACCGTCGTCGTCCGCCGCCCCTGACTGACCGTCGTCGTCCGCCGCCCCTGACTGACCGTCGTCGTCCGCCGCCCCTGACTGACCGTCGTCGTCTGCCGCCCCTGACTGTCGCCGTCCGCCGCCCCTGACTGACCGTCGTCGTCCGCCGCCCCTGACTGACCGTCGTCGTCCGCCGCCCCTGACTGACCGTCGTCGTCCGCCGCCCCTGACTGACCGTCGTCGTCCGCCGCCCCTGACTGACCGTCGTCGTCCGCCGCCCCTGACTGTCGTCGTCCGCCGCCCCTGACTGTCGTCGTCGTCCGCCGCCCCTGACTGACCGTCGTCGTCTGCCGCCCCTGACTGTCGCCGTCCGCCGCCCCTGACTGACCGTCGTCGTCCGCCGCCCCTGACTGACCGTCGTCGTCCGCCGCCCCTGACTGACCGTCGTCGTCCGCCGCCCCTGACTGACCGTCGTCGTCCGCCGCCCCTGACTGACCGTCGTCGTCTGCCGCCCCTGACTGTCGCCGTCCGCCGCCCCTGACTGACCGTCGTCGTCCGCCGCCCCTGACTGACCGTCGTCGTCCGCCGCCCCTGACTGACCGTCGTCGTCTGCCGCCCCTGACTGTCGCCGTCCGCTGCCCCTGACTGACCGTCGTCGTCCGCCGCCCCTGACTGACCGTCGTCGTCCGCCGCCCCTGACTGACCGTCGTCGTCCGCCGCCCCTGACTGACCGTCGTCGTCCGCCGCCCCTGACTGACCGTCGTCGTCCGCCGCCCCTGACTGTCGTCGTCCGCCGCCCCTGACTGTCGTCGTCGTCCGCCGCCCCTGACTGACCGTCGTCGTCCGCCGCCCCTGACTGACCGTCGTCGTCTGCCGCCCCTGACTGTCGCCGTCCGCCGCCCCTGACTGACCGTCGTCGTCCGCCGCCCCTGACTGACCGTCGTCGTCCGCCGCCCCTGACTGACCGTCGTCGTCCGCCGCCCCTGACTGACCGTCGTCGTCAGCCGCCCCTGACTGTCGTCGTCCGCCGCCCCTGACTGTCGTCGTCGTCCGCCGCCCCTGACTGACCGTCGTCGTCCGCCGCCCCTGACTGACCGTCGTCGTCCGCCGCCCCTGACTGACCGTCGTCGTCCGCCGCCCCTGACTGACCGTCGTCGTCCGCCGCCCCTGACTGACCGTCGTCGTCCGCACCGCCCCTGACTGTCGTCGTCCGCCGCCCCTGACTGTCGTCGTCGTCCGCCGCCCCTGACTGACCGTCGTCGTCTGCCGCCCCTGACTGTCGCCGTCCGCCGCCCCTGACTGACCGTCGTCGTCCGCCGCCCCTGACTGACCGTCGTCGTCCGCCGCCCCTGACTGACCGTCGTCGTCGCCCGCCGCCCCTGACTGACCGTCGTCGTCCGCCGCCCCTGACTGACCGTCGTCGTCTGCCGCCCCTGACTGTCGTCGTCCGCCGCCCCTGACTGACCGTCGTCGTCCGCCGCCCTGACTGACCGTCGTCGTCCGCCGCCCCTGACTGACCGTCGTCGTCCGCCGCCCCTGACTGACCGTCGTCGTCTGCCGCCCCTGACTGTCGCCGTCCGCTGCCCCTGACTGACCGTCGTCGTCCGCCGCCCCTGACTGACCGTCGTCGTCTGCCGCCCCTGACTGACCGTCGTCGTCCGCCGCCCCTGACTGACCGTCGTCGTCCGCCGCCCCTGACTGACCGTCGTCGTCCGCCGCCCCTGACTGTCGTCGTCCGCCGCCCCTGACTGTCGTCGTCGTCCGCCGCCCCTGACTGACCGTCGTCGTCTGCCGCCCCTGACTGTCGCCGTCCGCCGCCCCTGACTGACCGTCGTCGTCCGCCGCCCCTGACTGACCGTCGTCGTCCGCCGCCCCTGACTGACCGTCGTCGTCCGCCGCCCCTGACTGACCGTCGTCGTCCGCAGCCCCTGACTGACCGTCGTCGTCCGCCGCCCCTGACTGACCGTCGTCGTCCGCCGCCCCTGACTGTCGTCGTCTGCCGCCCCTGACTGTCGTCGTCGTCCGCCGCCCCTGACTGACCGTCGTCGTCCGCCGCCCCTGACTGTCGTCGTCTGCCGCCCCTGACTGTCGTCGTCGTCCCGCGCCCTGACTGACCGTCGTCGTCTGCCGCCCCTGACTGTCGCCGTCCGCCGCCCCTGACTGACCGTCGTCTTCCGCCGCCCCTGACTGACCGTCGTCGTCCGCCGCCCCTGACTGACCGTCGTCGTCCACCGCCCCTGACTGACCGTCGTCGTCCGCCGCCCCTGACTGACCGTCGTCGTCCGCCGCCCCTGACTGACCGTCGTCGTCTGCCGCCCCTGACTGTCGCCGTCCGCCGCCCCTGACTGACCGTCGTCGTCCGCCGCCCTGACTGACCGTCATCGTCCGCCGCCCCTGACTGACCGTCGTCGTCCGCCGCCCCTGACCGACCGTCGTCCCGAAAGTTACACCAGTTAACGTTCACATACACGCACACTAAACACACGTACACGCACACTAATAAAAAGTTCCCTGGGGTGTCTAGTTTCCAAAATGGGTCACTTGTGGGGAACTCCAATGTGTAGGCACACAGGGGCTCTCCAAACGTGACATGTGTCCGCTAACAAGTTGACCTGATTTTCCATTCAAATTGTTAGCGGACACCATGTTGCGTTTGGAGAGCCCCTGTGTGCCTACACATTGGAGTTCCCCCACAAGTGACCCCATTTTGGAAACTAGACACCCCAGGGAACTTATCTAGATGGGTAGTGGGCATATTGAACCCCCAGGTGCTTCACAAATAAATGGGAAAAAAAAAAAAAAGTGGAAAAAAAGTACTTTTTTCGTTTTTACGGATTAATTTGTGAAGCACCTGGGGGTTCAATATGCTCACAACCCATCAGGATAAGTTCCCTGGGTGTCTAGTTTCCAAAATGGGGTCACTTGTGGGGGAGCTCCAATGTGTAGGCACACAGGGGCTCTCCAAACGTGACATGTGTCCGCTAACAAGTTGACCTGATTTTCCATTCAAATTGTTAGCGGACACCATGTTGCGTTTGGAGAGCCCCTGTGTGCCTACACATTGGAGTTCCCCCACAAGTGACCCCATTTTGGAAACTAGACACCACAGGGAACTTATCTAGATGGGTAGTGGGCATATTGAACCCCCAGGTGCTTCACAAATAAATGGGAAAAAAAAAAAAAAGTGGAAAAAAAGTACTTTTTTGTTTTTACGGATTAATTTGTGAAGCACCTGGGGGTTCAATATGCTCACAACCCATCAGGATAAGTTCCCTGGGGTGTCTAGTTTCCATAATGGGGTCACTTGTGGGGGAGCTCCAATGTGTAGGCACACAGGGGCTCTCCAAACGTGACATGTGTCCGCTAACAAGTTGACCTGATTTTCCATTCAAATTGTTAGCGGACACCATGTTGCGTTTGGAGAGCCCCTGTGTGCCTACACATTGGAGCTCCCCCACAAGTGACCCCATTTTGGAAACTAGACACCCCAGGGAACTTATCTAGATGGGTAGTGGGCATATTGAACCCCCAGGTGCTTCACAAATAAATGGGAAAAAAAAAAAAGTGGAAAAAAAGTACTTTTTCGTTTTTACGGATTAATTTGTGAAGCACCTGGGGGTTCAATATGCTCACAACCCATCAGGATAAGTTCCCTGGGGTGTCTAGTTTCCAAAATGGGGTCACTTGTGGGGGAGCTCCAATGTGTAGGCACACAGGGGCTCTCCAAACGTGACATGTGTCCGCTAACAAGTTGACCTGATTTTCCATTCAAATTGTTAGCGGACACCATGTTGCGTTTGGAGAGCCCCTGTGTGCCTACACATTGGAGTTCCCCCACAAGTGACCCCATTTTGGAAACTAGACACCCCAGGGAACTTATCTAGATGGGTAGTGGGCATATTGAACCCCCAGGTGCTTCACAAATTGATCTGTAAAAATTAAAAAGTACTTTTTTTTTCACAAAAATTTTGTTTTAGCCTAATTTTTTAAATTTTCAAATGGCCAACAGCATAAAGTTCATCCTAAAATTTGTTGGGCAATTTCTCCTGAGTACATCGATACCTCATATGTGGTCATAAACAACTGTTTGGGTGCACGACAGGGCTCATAAGGGAAGGAGCGCAATTTCCCTTTTTGAATGGAAAATTAGCTCCAAAAGTCAAATTGCGCTCCTTCCCTTCTGAGCCCTGCCGTGCGCCCAAACAGTTGTTTATGACCACATATGAGGTATCGATATACTCAGGAGAAATTGCCCAACAAACTTTAGGATCCATTTTATGCTGTTGCCCATGTGAAAATGAAAGATTTGAGGCTAAAAGAACATTTTTGTTGGAAAAATTTAAATATCCATTTTTTGTTTCCACTTTGCTTTAGTTCCTGTGAAGCACCTGAAGGGTTAATATTCTTCTTGAATGTAGTTTTGAGTAGCATGAGGGGTGCAGTTTTTAGAATGGTGTCACTTTTGGGTGTTTTCTGTTGTGTACACCCCTCAAACGGACTTCAAATGTGATGTGGTCACTAAAAAAAATGGTTTTGTAAATTTTGGTGGAAAAATGAAAAATTGCTGATGAACTTTGAACCCTTATAACTTCCTACCCCAAAAAATTTTTTTTTTCCAAAATTGTGCTGATATAAAGTAGACATGTGGGAAATATTATTTATCAACAATTTTGTGTCACATAACTCTCTAGTTTAGCAGACAAAAAATTCAAAATTTGAAAATTTCGAAATTTTCAAAATTTTTGCCATATTTTTGATTTTTTCACAAATAAACGCAAAAATTATTGACCTAAATTTAATACTAACATGAAGCCCAATATGTCACGAAAAAAACAATCTCAGAATCGATAGGATCGGTTGAAGCGTTCCAGAGTTATAACCTCATAAAGGGACACTGGTCAGAATTGCAAAAAATGGCTCGGGCATTAAGGCTAAAATAAGCAAAAATGGGCTCGGGGGTGAAGGGGTTAAGCATGTGTAATCCTGAGAAATCCGGTTACCTGATAGTTTTCTCATCCCTGCTGCCGCAGGGATGAGCAAACTGTTCTAAGGCTAGTAAATCGATTAATTTAATAAATAAATGATTGATTAATGTCTCTAGGGGGGGCCTTACACCCACTCAGGTGGGCTTATCCTGCTTTAAAGCGAACCTGTCACCCCCCCTGGACATCAAAAGCTATAATAGCCACCTTCTGCAGCACTAAGGCTGCATTCAGGGAAGGTGGCTATAAGCTTTTGATGCCCTTTATACTATTAAATATGAACTTATATAAAGCCTTACTCTTAAGAAGACCTAAGACCGGGAGGCGGGGTTTCGCGCTCCTCCGACCCGCCTACTCTTGTCAGTCATGGTGTTCGCCTGCTGCTGCCTCCCCTCATGAAGCTATTATAGCTTTTGATGTCCAGGGGGGGTGACAGGTTCGCTTTAATCTGTAATGTACAAAAGCGCCATGCTCCTCAGAGCTGCGTGCATGACCCCACAAATTGACACCTCCCCCTGTCGGTAGACCTGTCCCTGCACCCCTCTTATCTTTTCTATCTATCCCTTTTGCTGACTAAAACCATGTATTAAAGTTAAGAATGCAGGCTATAATTACGTGTAGTGTGCTTTTTTGTATAGGCGGGGCTATCTGCTGCTCCCTCAGGCCGCTTATTAATTATGGACTCCCCCTCTCAGCTAGCAGCAGTGCTGAGAGCCTGGCCGCATCATGAAAGGGGCGGGGCTACCGGTATGACACAATTTAAGCCCCACCCCTTTCATGACGCAGCCAGGCTCTCAGCACTGCTGCTAGCTGACAGGGGGCGTCCATAATTAATAAGCGGCCGGAGGGAGCAGCAGACAGCCCCGCCTATACAGAAAAGCAGAAAAGCACACAACACGTAATTATATCCTGCATTCTTAACTTTAATACATGGTTTTAGTCAGCAAAAGGGATAGATAGAAAAGATAAGAGGGGGTGCAGGGACAGGTCTACCGACACAAGGGGTCAATTTGTGGGGTCATGCACGCAGCTCTGAGGAGTCGGGCACTTTTGTACATTACAAATTAAAGCAGGATAAGCCCACCTGAGTAGGTGTAAGGTCTCAAGGGGGACTAGGACCCCCTAGAGACATTAAACAATCATTTATTTATTAAATTATTAATCGATTTACTAGACATAGAACAGTTTGCTCATCCCTGCGGCAGCAGGGATGAGCAAACTATCAGGTAACCGGATTGCTCAGGATTACACATTCTGAGCAATCCAGTTACCGGATTGCGTTTTTTTGCACACATTTTTGCTTAAAAATATGTGTAAAGGCAATTGCGTTCACCACATCTGGATCTGGATGCAGTGAACGTAATTGCACTTCCAAGTGTGACCGTAGCCATGGTGTGTTTTCCACATACTGAACTCGCATTGAAAGTGAAATGTGAGTTCAATCGCAGCATGCTGCGATTGAACGCAATTTCCTTGCGCGAGTGTCCATTGTAAGTATATGGGTGTGAGAAAATCTCACACCCATATAGCACACTTTGCGATAGTCACACACGTGTGCAATCTTACAATAGCAGCAAACACTGCTGCTGTCAAAGCAGTGGTGTTTGAAATTGCCAGGTTACCAGTGCAGCATCCAATCAGCTTTCACCGCTGTGGCAGCAGTGGTGAAAGCTGATTGGGTGTTTGAAATTGCCGGGTTGTCGGCACAATACTCAATCAGCTATCACCGCTGTGACTGCAGCGGTGAAAGCCGATTGGTTAAATTGGCCGGTAAATGCTGTCCAAGGTGCTCAAGATAAAACTTCAGCAACATGGAAAGCACAGACTTTTAAACACCAGCGGTGTTTGAATTTGCTGGTAAATGGTGTCCATGGTGCTGAAGTTTGATTGGCTGGAGAAATCCAGCGGTAAAAGCTGATTGGGTGTTTGAAATTGCCGGGTTGCCGGCACAGTATCCAATCAGCTTTCACTGCTGCTGTCATAGCGGTGGAAGCTGATTGGATACTGTGCTGGCAACCCAGCAATTTGAAACAGCCAATGTGCAGCGGAGTTTGAATTCGCCGGTAAATGCTGTCGGTGGGGCTGAAATCAGCGCTCAGCTGACAGTAAGTGCTGTCCTTGGTGCTGAAGTTTGCTCGGCGGAATTTCTCAGCATGCTGACAAATCCCGCAGAGCAAACTTCAGGACTGCGGACAGCAGCACACTGACTTGCACCACACGCTGACTATCGCATCTCACTCACACCACACTGCCATGCATACAGCCATGCACACACCCACACGCACCACACTCACACCACACCCAAGCAAAAAATGCCCAGCACTCGCATGACTGTCTTGCATCAAAAACGCTCCGTTTTTGATGCATGACAGTGTGCCTCCAACTTTAGCCACATTTTCTGCTGATTACAATAAACCAATTCAAACAAGACCAATTTAAATACCTCCACACAATTCATGTAACAAGTAATATCTCCAAATTCTGCACAAAAGTGTCACTTTTATTGCCAACTGTAATCTCGGGATTATCCACCCCTTCATGACAAATGTCTTTTTTTTATTCAGTAGAGCCCCTTTGGATATTTTGACCTGCTGCAAATATAATACATAGCCAGACCTAACTTCTGGTATATTTCCTGAGTAGTTTTAGCTCATTTCTAAAGGTAATGGACTCATGTTCACTAATATTCTTGGTTTTGTGTGCTGAAACCACCGTCTTCAAATCCCATCAAAGATTTTCTATGGGGTTCAAGTTGTGAGACATGGATGGGCTCTCCCGAACCTTCAGGGACATGTTCTGAAACCAAAGCTTTGAGGTATGCTTGCTGGTCATAGCTCTGTTTGAAGGTCAAATGAATCCCATGCTCCAGCTAACTCACAGAAGGCATGACTTTTCTCCTAGTATTTCTTAATAGTTCATTTAGTCCAATATTGTACTTTATACACTGCAAGTTTCCAGTACCAGAAGAAACAATGGAGCCCCAGCGCATCACTGAGCCATTGCCATACTTCACTATAGGCAAGGTGATTCATTTTAGAGTATGCTCTATACTGCTAATCCGTAGGTCTGAAAAGGTCCAGGTTTGCTCTTTAGAGCAGAATATTATACTATTAATAATAACACTATTTATTATTATAGCACCATCCATTCAATGGCGCTTTACAGATTTACATGTGAAAAGGGGTGTATATAAAAAAACAAGTATAATAATCATGAGCAATGCAAGTTAATGACTGGTACAGGAGGAGAGAGGACCTTAGCTTCAAGGGCTCACAGTTTATAAGGGATTGGTGACAATACAGTAGGTGAGGGTAGAGCTGTTCGTGCAGCGGTATAGTAGACCAGATATAAATTATCTTTGACTTGTTTATATGGATGTGAGTATTTTGGACCAAACTGTATTTGTACTTTTGGATCAGTAGAGGTATATGTCTGGGAGGTCGAGCAAGTAGAATTTCAGTGTATAGAACATGTTTACTATGCAAATTAATATTTCAGTGGCTGCTGCTACCAAATCTTATTACATGTCTTTTGCAATCACTTCTGGTGGAGGAAGATTATCGCTTCCTCTGTCTGTCATGAGCAGGTGGTATGATTGGTGCTCCTTTACTTTTGGGTAAAAAATTATACCGCTCAAAAAATGTATCGATCTCAATGGATCCGCAGTGTCCTCTCCATGACAGCACAGGAGAGCGCTGCGGATGACATTGAAATCTCTCCCGGTGGCCGCTGATGATCTCCTGGGAGATCAGCGGTGGCCACCGGGAGATCAGCAGAGGCCCTTGGGAGATAAGCAGCGGCCACCGGGAGATCAGCTGGATCAACCACTAATCTCCCGGCAGTGTCGGCACAGGAGATTTGAATTAACAGCTGATTTGACAGCTGTTTAAATCTCCCGCACCGACATCACCTCTTTGGTGTCTGTGCAGGAAATTTAAATAGCTGTCGGATCAGCTGTTTCTCTCGCGCTGACATTGTCAGGAGATTAGTGGCTGCCGGGCACCATACTGATGTGAACACATGCGGAGATTCTCCTCTGCGTTCACATCAGTATGGCAGCGTTTTCACTGCGTTTGCATCTGCATGCCCTCTGCATGCAGACACAAACGCTAGTATAAAGGCAGCCTTAGTTTTAATGGAAGTAGGAAATATAAAAGTACCATTAGCACGTAGACAAAGACCAACTGTGCTATGGCTTAGCAGGGAAGGAAACTGACCATATAGTAGGGAAGGAAAGTGACCATGTAATAAGGAAGGAAACTGACCATGTAGTAGAGAAGGAAACTGACCATGTAGCAGGGAAGGAAAGTGACCATGTAATAGGGAAGGAAACTGACCATGTAGCAGGGAAGGAAACTGACCATGTAGCAGGGAAGAAAACTGACCATGTAGCAGGGAAGGAAAGTGGCCATGTAGCAGGGAAGGAAACTGACCATGCAGCAAGAGGTCACCAAATGAAGTCCTGAATCTGAAGCATGACAGACTGGCCATCATTTTACTGGATTATTTTAAGGGTCAAGCGTGGTAAAAAAAATTTACACACCTTCCCCCTTCCCCTGTTTTGTTGTGACTCAAGGCCCAGTTGCCTGCTGGTCTCCTCTTTCAGGCTATGGTTTTATTCAGCTTTTGCTCTCTGGCATCTCCAGTGCTGAAAAGATGTCATGACATGGATTATCATGCATCATCGCATTGAGTGAATCCTAGTCAACCCCGTAGGCATTGAAGATTGAAGACTGAAGAGGAGACTAAAGTCGGCAGTATGTCGCCAGCAGAAAACTAACAGGGAGCTGCAACAACAGGATAAGTGAAGGGCAAGTTAAGTTAACTATATATACTGTATATAAAATTAACCTACTCCTCGCCCTAAAAAGAGACCAGCATTATGGTGACAGGTAAATATATATTTTTTTAATTTCTAAAGAATCTTTCCCTGACAATCATTGCCCATTTAATTTAAATCAGTTCAATTTAATGCAACTCAAATTTCCCAGTTAACTTGTCTTGAATCTGGAAAATTAGAATTTTGGCAGATTCAGATTTTGTCAGATGCGTTCATCATTGCTAGGAACATTCAGTTCCTTTGTTGTCTCGTCTGTATCTTTTTCTTATTAGATTAAATCAATTATCTCTTCTTTGGAACACTCTTTTTTTCAACTCAACTTTTTTATGGCCATAGCCCATGAGGAATGGACTGTTATTTTTTAGAAATGCTGCAAGTAGATAATAGGTGGCTATAATTCACTTTTTCAGCAGGTCATAACAGCGAAAGGTACTCTACTAAGTGCTAAAGATGCTTGTAATGAAGGACTTGAATAACTCTGACACTACAGTAGTCAATAATAGTGGTATTTTGTTTTGAATTTGAAGAAACTGATTGTTACATTGGTTGTGTTGAGCTATGTAACCACTCATGCTCCATGATGGATACACAGCTGACATCTTCCTCAAACAGCAGTGTTTGGTATACCTGTCATCAGTGCAGATTAACCCTTAGGCTAGGTTCACATTGCGTTTGTGCTGTCCATTTAACGGTTCTGTTTGAAAGCAACACAAATGCAATGTAGTAGACTGCAATGTAGTTTAACATTTTCATAGGCTTCCATGCATAAAACGCATGCTAATGCATGTCAGATGGGCATCCGTTTGCAAAGTTTACGTTTTTTGAAATGCACACGAAAACATGGACTACCACATTTTTCTGTACTGTGAATAAAATGTTTTTTTCTTTCACATTGGATTTTATTACTGATGTAATACAATGTAATACAATAAATTTGTACATATTTATTGCATATGTTATATTGCACTTCAGACAGCCGGGTATCCATCATGTGATGACTCCAAGTATTTATTGTGTATTTTTGTGCTTATGACGTTGTGCCTTGCTGTATTTTTGATCTCCAGCTGAGATACAGCAGGCTGGTACGGGCTGCCACCCACCGCCAGTGACCTTGTTTTACCTGGCTGGTAATCAAAAGCAAATTTTTTTCTATTATTTCTTTAAGTAATTTTAAAAAATGACGTGTGATTTTGCTGTGTTTTTGGTCACCAGCTAGGTATAACAGGCAGGTGCCACCCACCCCCAGCTACCAATTTTTACCTGGCTGGAAACCAAAATATATATATATGGAGTAGGGATGGGCGAATCTACTCGTTAGGACTCGTTACTCTGCGAGTAATAGTGGAATCGCAGGACTCGGTACTCTGCGAGTTTCCAAGCTATTACTCGCACAGTAACAAGTCCATCATCCCTCCGCCCCCCCCGCAGCCTCCCCACCCGATCCTAAGTTAGGACCGGGAGGGGGGAGCAGGAGCAGGGACTCAGGACTCAGGCGGGGAAGCCGGCAGTGAAATTTGCTCACTGCCTCTTCCTCCTCTGAGTCCTGACCAGGGTAGGGCTTGAGGGGGCTTGGGGGGGTGAGTGCACCGGACTGGCCGGCTACTTACCGCTGCCTCCGCCGGCGCCGGCCGCAGACTCGCTCCCCGCCTCTCTGCTTCTGTGTCTCCGGAGATTCCCGAGCGATGACAGAAGCAGTGAATAAATTAACTTCCGTCACCGCTCGGGAATCTCCGGAGGCAGAGAGAATCCGGCTGACAGCAGGGTTCAGCTCAGGTCATAATGACCTGAGCTGAACCCTGACTGTTTAGTCAGTTCTCAGCTCTGCTACATCCCTGTGTGTCTAAGCACAGACAGGGATGTAGCAGAGCTGAGATTGCGTTTTGGACTACGTCGGACGGAAGAGGATTTTTTAAATAAAGATGGAGTCCCTAATTGTGTTCTGTTTTAATTCTAATAAAATTATTTTTCTCTGTGTTGTGTTTTTTTTTTCTATTGATTACTGGAAATTCATGGCGGTCATGTCTAATTTTGGCGTGATCGCCATAAATTTCGGGCTTAGGTCCAGCTGATAATACAAAGCTGGCCCTAACCCCTTTATTACCTAGTGAACCACCCGCCACCAGGGCCACTGGAAGAACGGGGTTCAGCGCCAGAGGATGGCGCTTCAATGAACGCGCCATCTTCTGGGGCGGATGCGGGCTGCAATTGGCAGCGGGGGTGCCCATAAAGCTTGGGCCTCCCTGCGCAGCGGATTCCAGCCCCCAGCTGCTTAGCTGTACCTGGCTGGACACAGAATTTGCGCGGAGCCCCACACATTTTTTTTTATTATTATTTCATGAAATTCATGAAATAATAAAAAAAGGGGGCTCCGCTATATTCTTGTGTCCAGCCAGGTACAAATAGTCACCTGGGGGTTGGGGGCAGCCCGTCGCTGCCTGCTGGACCCGGCTGGTTACAGAAATAGAGCGAAGCCCACGTCATTTTTTTTCTCATCTTGCTGCAGATGGTGTTAATGTGCATTGGTCAACAATACAGCGCACACTGTACAAGGAGAAGCTGTATGGGAGAGTGATGCGGAAGAAGCCATTTCTGCATGCACGCCACAAACAGAGTCGCCTGAGGTATGCAAAAGCACATTTGGACAAGCCAGTTTCATTTCGGAAGAAGGTCCTGTGGACTGATGAAACAAAGATTGAGTTGTTTGGTCATACAACAAGGCGTTATGCATGGCGCCACAAAAACACAGAATTCCAAGAAAAACACTTGCTACCCAGTGTCAAATTTGGGGGAGGGTGCATCATGCTTTGGGGCTGTGTGGCCAATGACGGCACCGGGAATCTTGTTAAAGTTGAGGGTCGCATGGATTCCACTCAGTATCAGCAGATTCTTGAGAACAATGTTCAAGAATCAGTGTCAAAGTTGAAGTTACGCCGGGGATGGATCTTTCAGTAAGACAATGATCCAAAACACCGCTCCAAATCTACTCAGGCATTCATGCAGAGGAACAATTACAATGTTCTGGAATGGCCATCCCAGTCCCCAGACCTGAATATCATTGAACATCAGTGGGATGTTTTGAAGCGGGCTGTCCATGCTCGGCGACCATCAAACTTAACTGAACTGGAATTGTTTTGTAAAGAGGAATGGTCAAAAATACCTTCATCCAGGATCTCATTAATAGCTACAGGAAGCGACTAGAGGCTGTTACTTTTGCAAAAGGTGGATCTACTAAATATTAATGTCACTTTTCTGTTGAGGTGCCCATACTTTTGCACCTGTCAATTTTTGAAATAATGCATATTTCACACTTTCGGTTAGTACAATAAACCTCATTTCAATCCTGAAATATTACTGTGTCAATCAGTTATTACATATATCACACTGAAATAGCTGTTGCAAAAACCCAATTTTAAACTAAAAAAAATGAGTAAGATTAAGAGGGTGACCAAACTTTTTGATATGACTGTATGCTACCCAGATTACAAACTCCAGTGATGTTTCACTATGATGTGTGAAGAAACTCACATATCACATTTCAGAACCACACACAGTTCTGTGCAAATATCACATTTCCTTGCTTAACAGTCCCTTCCTGTCTTTGCACATGATTCACCCAGGAGTCTATGGGAACTCGGAACCCGGGCGTGAAGTTGGAGGGATGTCACTGGTGGCCTGACCGGACCCGTAGCCCTCGTGGTCAACTGAAGATTGAGGGAAATTGAATCGGATAAAAGTTTCGTGATGCCACCTGCAGATTCTGGTGAGTTCACCAGTGCCACTGTCAGACCACCGGGGACGATGGTATTGCAGCTTGAATGGCATGGCTCCCTGCAGGTGGAGCCAGGTCCCCGAGGCAGAATGCCGTAACACTTGTTGACATGGTGCTGGATATGGGCAGCGCAGCTGCGCAGTAGTTTATGTTGAAATGAGGCACCGAGGCCTTTAGACTCTTTACTGGTACTTTACTGGAACCGGTTCAGATTGCACTTCAGGTTACAGCTTACACAGTCTTTTAGTGGGTAGCTGGCTGGGTAGTCACTGAGGAGGATACAGTCTCTCTGAGGCTCCCATAGTGTACCTTCTCTTGTCTTTCTCTGTCCCGTTCTCTTGACTTACGCCTCCTCACTATCCTTGAGCTGCCCTGCACAGCCCGTCTGTCTACCAGGCCTGTTGGGTGCTATGAGGTACCCTTCCTCACTCTAAGGGGCTCAACCTGGTTTGGTGACCCTGGTGGGCCTGCACGTTCTGGACGGGGGGTCGGGGCTGATAGTTCAGCCCTCGATTGGCTGGTGTTGACAGCTCAGAGGTGAACTCGACTGTACCGTGACTCGAAGCCAACACACCGTTGGTGGACTAGGATTCCCTCAGACCTGTCCGGTGGTCTGGCACTGGGTTTCTCCTATCCTTCCTGGGTCGCCTTTTCTCTCTAGGGCTCTCTCCTTGCTTCTTCCCTCAGTACAGACTAAAGCTGTCTGTGTGTTTCCTGCTCTCACACTCTGCTCTGCTCTGAACTCCTCCCCCCCACCCTGGGAATGGTTCTCCTTCCAAAGAATTTAACCCTGTAGTCCCCTGCTCTAGAGTGTGTATGCAGGATGAAAGTCTTAGTTGAACATTATCCTCTCCAGTGACTGAGGTACCACACACTCGGTTATGGGTGCAGTACCCCTACTGTGGTGCATGGACCAGTGGGGCGCCACACACACATAAACAGATCTTTAGAAAACTATTTCTAAAGTCTATTTATGGCTTGGGTCACACATAAGCCCTTGGTCCGTTTTTTGGCTTCATTTTTGGCATTAGTGTTAGTGTGCATCGGTCAACAATACAGCGCACACTGTACAAGGAGAAGCTGTATGGGAGAGTGATGCGGAAGAAGCCATTTCTGCATGCACGCCACAAACAAAGTCGCCTGAGGTATGCAAATTTGGACAAGCCAGTTTCATTTTGGAAGAAGGTCCTGTGGACTGATGAAACAAAGATTGAGTTGTTTGGTAATACAACAAGGCGTTATGCATGGCACCACAAAAACACAGCATTCCAAGAAAAACACTTGCTACCCAGTGTCAAATTTGGGGGAGGGTCTATCATGCTTTGGGGCTGTGTGGCCAATGACGGCACAGGGAATCTTGTTAAAGTTGAGGGTCGCATGGATTCCACTCAGTATCAGCAGATTCTTGAGAATAATGTTCAAGAATCAGTGTCAAAGTTGAAGTTACGTCGGGGATGGATCTTTCAGCAAGACAATAATCCAAAACACCGCTCCAAATCTACTCAGGCATTCAAGATGCCTAAGATGTTCTATAAGTAAAATGACATATCACCATTTATCTGAATATGTTGCGCAGCCCGTTTTCTTTCCTTCTTAATCACTTGGTCACATTCTCAATAGATACGTTCAGACCCTCTGGATTTAATGTTCCCAATTTAAATATCCAATAGCTCTCTTTTTTAATGCGAGCATTATACCGATCATGGATAAATAACGTAATATAATCGATCATATAGAGCTTCAAACTACTGGGGTCCTTTTGGTGATACAGACAATAGTGTTTGAAAACACTATGCTGCAAGAAACCATTTCTTATGTTCTGCCGATGTTTATTCATCCTCACGTGAACGCTTTGGATGGTACGGCCAACATATTGCAAATTACAGGGGCACACGAGTAAATACATCACATATGACGACTGACAATCCAGATGGTATCTCATTTTCAAATTTTCACCTGTGGTAGATGACCGGAACTCAGTCGTGCCTGTCATCACCATTCTACAGCATTAACATTTCGCAGATTTGCATGCAAAACAGCCAGGGATCTCATCAGGATTAGCTCTCTCCTCCATTTTATAATAATAATAATAATAATAATAAAGCTTTATTTATATAGCGCCAACATATTCCGCAGCGCTTTACAATGTAGGGTTAGAGTACAGAAAATATAATACAGTAAGTAATTACAGTAGAGAACAAATACCGTACAATAATTGGATACAAAACAATAGGCATAGAATCAATGTAAAAAGAAAATACAATAAATAAAGCAAGAAATGAAGGTGACCCTGCTCAAAAGAGCTTACAATCTACGACGGGATAGGGGTTGCACAAGGTACAGGGGCTTATTGCACTGATGGTCCAGGCATCTTGAGGAAATGGGGCATAGAGATAAGCTTACATGGATGGTCATTTTATTTACTTTTAGTTCCGTAATACTGCGGGAAACCAAATTCTTCAGACTTTTACTCCTCCTATAAGTAATCATAGGTTTATCTGATATGTATTTTGATCAAATCGGATTGGATTTCAAAATGAACCAATTCCTTTCAAACAGTTTTCTTATACTGACTCTTGATTGATTGAAAGTTGTTACTAATCTTATATCTTTATTTTTCTTATCCCCTCCTATACGTTCTGACTGTTTATTCAGACACATTTCCTGACAGAGGGACTGGGTTCTTTTATATGCACCAATGAAGATGCTCTTGGGGTAGCCTTTCTGTGTGAATCTATCCCTCAAGATTCTTGACTCTCTAGAATAATCCTGGTTCGTAGAGCAATTTTTTCGAATTCTCCAGTACTGCCCTTAAGGAATGCTTTTGATCCAGCTGGGGAGATGTCCACTACCAAACCTCAAATAACTATTGACATCCACCAATTTGAAATGGGTGGAAGTGAAACTGGAATTTTCAATATCTCTAAATATGAATTAACCGCAGGCGAAACCTCCCTCTTGGAGAAAGGCTTAACCTTCTGCCCAAATTCTAGGCTGAATGCCTTTGAACTCTACATAGACTTGAATGAATTCATTAGGAAGATCACTATTAAAAGACACTTTATCCTTGAAGAGAGAAGTACCAAGCAAAAGGAGAATTTAGATACTACTCCCCAAAATAAAGTGCAACTTCGTGCACACTAATGCACAAATTAATGCAGATCCTTCTATAAGGTGCAGGTGTTCTATTCTTGTGTCCCTCATTGGTTGTTATCTTTGGAGTTGAAAGGTGGTGTCTCTTTAACGCCTAAGAATTTATAACATACAATTTGGGGTTTGTATATTATATATTTTTATTTTTTTTCAGATTTTAAATGATTTTAGCCATAGAATTTTATGTCCTTTTGCAATAAGACTAGACTCTAGTAATTTGCATTCAATAAATATCTTTATCAATAGTAATCAAACATATGTGTCCTTTTGTTAAGGAGAGCCTTAGGATCAAATACTTAATTAACCTTAAAGACATAAGGGCATGGGAGAAATGATATATAGAGTGTATTATTTTACATTGTATAAGTTGTGATTTAAACATGGCTGCTATTTCCTGCCACATCACACCATGTGCTGAGAGCAAGATGGAGTCCAAAGAAGACTGACCAATCACTGAAGCTGGAGGTCAGGGAAGACTGACCAATCACAGAATAACATACTCGATCAAGACCACACCCCCTGATGACCTCATGGATCCGCCCATGGACTAACCCATTGACCAATGAATACATCTGAGTAGGGCTGACCGAGCCCTTATTGCCCATGGACTAACCCACTGACCAATGAATACATCTGAGTAGGGCTGACCGAGCCCCTTATTGAACAAAATGTCTAGTCTATTATAATAAACAGGCACTTGGAGCTTGGGTCTGACCAAGGAAGAGTGTACATCTGACTCTATGTGTCTGGTGTCTACTACTTTTCAATGCCGGCGCTTGGTCTATATAAATTAGGACAGGAGCAGCAACTTGTTGATAATATTATTATGAAATATTACCTTTACACTTTCTTCCATGTCAGCCATTTGAGTAGCCCTGGCCCTAATACATATTTTAATATATAGTATTCATACTTTGTAAGGTGCATTATACATGGCACCCTCCAGGCTTTCAGCAGCAACACACTTTCCGAGCTCCAGTGTAATAATATCATTTAGCAATTTAATACAGCTGTGTTTAATGCAGGTAACGATTTGATTAGGAGCATCTAACTGATCTGTAGGAGGTAGAACTCTTATGGTGGGTTTACACGTTCTGATATCGGCCCGATATCGTAACCAACGACGCGGGAGCTTTTTGCGCGCGCTTTTCCCTGCATCGCATCGGACGTTTACACGGCGCGATATTGGGATGCAACATCCGTACGATGTCTACGCCCCCGACGCAGGAACGACCAGTTAACATTGGAGTCAATGTGTGAGGTTGCCCTACACACCGGAGTTGGGCTGTCACACAGCACGATCCGGCTCCAATCTCCATTCAATATCGGAGCATTGGAGAGCACGCTCATTCAATCCCCGATATCACATTGACATCGTTCCTGCATCATATTGGACGTTCACACCATACAACGCAGGAACGATATCGGCTCCAACGATCGAACCACGTGACTTTTCATTGAAATTGGACGCCGATATCGCAACGTGTAAACCCACCTTTAGGCTGGCTTCACACTGCGGGTTACATCAGATCCAAGGCTGTCTATGTAAACCGGACAGCCCCAGACTGGATTTTGGCCCCATAGCAGCCTATGGGGCCGGATTGAAGCCGGATGGCAGCTCTCTGCCATCCGGTTTCTATCTGTTCGGGACAATCCGGGAGAATTTAGTATTCTCCCACGGACACAAAAATGCTGCTTGCAGCGTTTTTGTGTCTGAGAGGAGAATATCTCCTCTAATTGGCAATTCCTGGATTGTCCCAGATCGCCCCGGATTCGCCCGGATCCTCCCGGATCTGGGGCAATCCGGCGCTCTTTAACATGGGAGCCTATGGGGCCGGTTTGCCCCGGTACGGGAGAATCCGGGAACCGGACCCCTGCGGCTACATGCCGCAGTTGTTTCAGGGCCGCGGCTAGCTCCCTGCCAGCCACGGTCCTGATTCATCAGTGGCGGCAGCTGCGTGCAGGTGCACACCGGACCGGAGGGCATATTAGCCCTCCGGTTCTGTGTGCTGATCCGATCTGGGGCTATCAGGTTCATCCCGACAGCCTTGGATCGGATCTGACCCGCAGTGTGAAGCCAGCCTTAATGGTTGGTAGGGGATCAAATACTTATTTTCCTCTTGAAAATGCAAATACATTTATAGAATTTAGACAATGTGATTTTCTGTATTTTATTTTTGGTATTCTATCTCTCTCTGTTAAAATTAACCTACTCTTCCAATAATAAACTATTCATGTCCTCGTCAGTGGGCAAACTTACAAAATCGGCAAAGAAATAATTAATCATTTCCTTCACTGTATATATATATATATATATATATATATATATATATACGTATCAAAAAAGTTTCACTGCAGCACTCCTCAAAATAAATTTCAGTAGTCCTTTATTTCTGGCTTCAGATGGACCAACAGACAGGAGATGGCCACGTATCGGGCACACATGCCCTTTGTCAAGCAATCGCATGCTAAACTCCTCAGCCTTTTATACAGTCTACCAAATTGAATAAAACGTGATATTAATCTTTTCATATCTTGAAATAATCATAAATTAGTGAATTACAATACTTTTGTTTTTTTATGATTCACTTTGTGTTTATAATATTTTACTATCTTCTCATTCCCTCAGTCTCTTTCACTTTTAGGACTTCATGAACATTTCATTTAGGTGTACTCCATCATTTTTATCATAAATGATTAATATACTTTATATAAGAACGCCCCACATCTACTTACAGTGCAGCGCCATTATCCTAGCTCCTCGTGCTGTGTCTCAGCATTGAGGAAGTGCCTATTACACATGCGCTACTCTTGGTTTACATTCACCATAGCTACGGGCCTGTAGCGTCATCCCGCGATGACGAGGTGAATCCCGCGCATGCGCGGTAACTCTTACTTATTTCTGTTTCTATTGCGCCTGCGTCCGCCGCTGCTAAACAACTTCTACCAGTGGCGGATCGCACTTATAAATAACTTGCCAAATTAATATTAATATAAGATTATAATGTCTATTATCTTCATATCCTCCTCTTAGGGAGCGAACTAGGACCTTTTTATAATGGGGCAAATCTAAAAGCACCTATATAGTGCAAGGCGTCTTAGATCAATGTGCAAACCGCTACATCCACTCATTTTAACCCCTCACATGTCTTTTGCCCAAATTCAGAGGGTTAAAGCACAGTGAGACCCCTCTTGGAGATCCTTGGTATTGGACCAAGTCTCCCCACTATGGAGGTCATAAAGGGGGATTTCATTCTCACCGCGGGGCACAAAGTACAGACAATAGGGTTGCTGCCAATAATACTTTTTATTTTGTCTCATTTAATTAACAGGCGCCCCTAGTGGCCATAAAGAATATTTTTTATTTTTTAAAGGGAACCAACCACCTCAGAACACCCTAATACACAGTTAGTACATGTCCCAGCACCCTAAGGATACCTTTCCAGCACTGTTTTTGTGTAAAATCTTGCATTAGTATAACTGATATAAAGAGTTTATAACCTTACTAGCCTGGAGACATCTGGGCGTATCCCTCCTTCTGTTATACTTCAGGGCTGTGCATTGCATGTCTGTGCTCCCCCTCCCTCCGTGCCTGCTGCCCTGCCCTGATGGGTGTGATTGTTATCTCCTCTGCACAGAGGGAGTGGGAGCACAGCCATGCAATACACAGCCCTGAAGTATAACAGAAGGAGGGATACGCCCAGATGTCTCCAGGCTAGTAACTTTATAAACTCTTTATATCAGTTATACTAATGCAAGATTTTACACAAAAACAGTGCTGGAAAGGTATCCTTAGGGTGCAGGGACATGTACTAACTGTGTATTAGGGTGTTCTGAGGTGGTTGGTTCCCTTTAATCTAGGACAATGGTTTTGCACCCAAGATGATGATGGTTTAACAAAAAATAATAAAAAATGAAAAAATGCTAGAATAATACAAAAATTACCCAAAAAAAAATAAATCAAACTTGGAGTACACCGCATCAGATGCTCAAATTTATACGTTTTTTCTTCCTTTAAAGACACTGGAGAAAAAGAAAATTACAACGTGCAAAAACTTATTCTGTTTTCAAAATAGTGAATAACGTGAAAAGATGTGATTAAAATTATACACCATATAAGACTACAAAGTGGAATCATGTACAGGGGTGAACATTTCTCATATATATTATACTTGTTTACAACAAGAATTTTAATTTGTAATCAATGTTTAAATCAAATGGTCTTAATGTGTTTAGTTCTTTTATCCATTTGAGTTCTTTCTCATTCAATAATTTTTCTCTGTCACCTCCTCTACGTAAGTATGGTACTGTGTCTATTATCCTCCATTTTAGGTCACTTTCTTCATGTTCTTTTTCCAACCAATGTTTGGAGACTGGTAATCCTTTTATTTGTTGACGAATACTATATCTATGCTGTGTGAGACGTATTTTTAACTCTAATGTGGTTTCACCAACGTAATACAACTTGCAGGGGCATTCAAGTAAATATATAACATGATTGGATGAACATGTAACAAACTGTTTAATCTCATATCTAACCCCAGTTACATGGTGTATAAAATGATTACCTTTTAAGATTTGCTGGCAAGCTCAACATCCTACACATGGGAAACAACCTACCCTCTTTTTTCCAGTAATGGTTGCTTGTATTGATTTTTTTGCACTACCTATGTCTGCCCGTGTTAATTGTCTTTTTAATGTATTGCCCTTTCTATAAGCTATTAGAGGGGGGAGTTTGAACTCTTGCACTTCCGGGTGAGCATTCGTTAATCCTATCCAGTGTTTTTTAATAATTTTTTCTATTTCAATAGATTCTTCACCATGCTCCATTATTAAAGATATCCTATTTATAGTTCGATCCCTTTGTTTTTTTGGTTCTGATTTTTTTACCTTTTTTTTCTGTTGTAATAAAATGTTTTTTTGGATATCCTCTTTGTTCAAATTTAGCTATTAATTCATCTATGGTTTTTTCTTTTTCTTCTTCTTCACTAACTATTCTGTGCACCCTAGTCATTTGTCCTAGGGTATCGCTTTTATGGTCTGAAATGGGTGGTTGCTTTTAAAATGCAATAACTTATTGCGATCTGTAGCTTTAACATGCAATTTGGTTACTAAGGGCCCTTTCACATCAGCGTTTTTTTCAAATCGCGGCAGATGCGGTGAAAAAAACGCATCTGCCGCGATTACCGCATACCGGCTGCACTTGCGGCACGGTTGCGGTAAACGCCATACAAGGTATAGGCGGACTTGCGGCACGGTTGCTGTAAACGCCATACAAGGTATAGGCGGACTTGCGGCAGGTGCGGCAAGTGCGGTTTTGGCACTTGCGGCAGGTGTGGCCGCGAAAAAAAAACGCGGTCAGCCGCGTTTTTTTTCGCGGCCGCACCTGCAGCAAGTGCAAAACCGCACTTGCTGCACCTGCCGCAAGTCCGCCTATACCTTGTATGCCGTTTACCGCAACCACGCCTCAACCGTGCCGCAAGTGCAGCCGGTATGCGGTAATCGCGGCAGATGCGTTTTTTTCACCGCATCTGCCGCGATTTGAAAAAAACGCTGATGTGAAAGGGCCCTTACTTGTTGTTTTTTATTACTATATTTAAGTCTAAAAATTGTATTTCTTTGTGTGAATACACCTTTGTAAATTTTATAGTCTGATCTATTCTATTTAAAAACTATGAAACTCCTCCAATTGGTCTGAAGGGCCCCTCCAAATCAAGAACGTGTCGTCGATATATCGACTCCATTTAATAACATTTTTATAATACTCAGACGTATAAATATGTTCTTCCTCAATAACCATCATTGTTATATTTGCGTAGGAACACGCCATGGGCGCACCCATGGCGGTCCCAACTCGTTGTTTATAATATGTGTCTCCAAATAAGAAATAGTTTTCTCGCAAACAAATCTCTAATAAGTTAATTATCAATTCTTGACATTCAACCGTAAAATCGGTGGTATTCAATTTTTTCTTAACCGCTGCAATTCCTATCCCATGTTGTATTGAGGTATGTAGGGCCGTTACATCAAACGACACAAGTATGTCTTTTTTTGTAATTCCAAATCCGCTATTTTTTCTAAAAAATGTTCAGTGTCTCTTACATATGATTGGGCTTTAATAGCTAAAGGAGATAAAATACGTTCCAAAACAATTCCCACATTATTAAAAACTGAATCTATCCCTGCGACAATAGGTCGCCCTGGGGGTTGTTCTATTGATTTGTCCTAGATTAAAAAATAAAAAATATTCTTTATGGCCACTAGGGGCGCCTGTTAATTAAATGAGACAAAATAAAAAGTATTATTGGCAGCAACCCTATTGTCTGTACTTTGTGCCCCACGGTGAGAATGAAATCCCCCTTTATGACCTCCATAGTGGGGAGACTTGGTCCAATACCAAGGATCTCCAAGAGGGGTCTCACTGTGCTTTAACCCTCTGAATTTGGGCAAAAGACATGTGAGGGGTTAAAATGAGTGGATGTAGCGGTTTGCACATTGATCTAAGACGCCTTGCACTATATAGGTGCTTTTAGAGTTGCCCCATTATAAAAAGGTCCTAGTTCGCTCCCTAAGAGGAGGATATGAAGATAATAGACATTATAATCTTATATTAATATTAATTTGGCAAGTTATTTATAAGTGCGACCCGCCACTGGTAGAAGTTGTTTAGCAGCGGCGGACGCAGGCGCAATAGAAACAGAAATAAGTAAGAGTTACCGCGCATGCGCGGGATTCACCTCGTCATCGCGGGATGACGCTACAGGCCCGTAGCTATGGTAAATGTAAATCAAGAGTAGCGCATGTGTAATAGGCACTTCCTCAATGCTGAGACACAGCACGAGGAGCTAGGATAATGGCGCTGCACTGTAAGTAGATGTGGGGCGTTCTTATATAAAGTATATTAATCATTTATGATAAAAATGATGGAGTACACCTAAATGAAATGTTCATGAAGTCCTAAAAGTGAAAGAGACTGAGGGAATGAGAAGATAGTAAAATATTCTAAACACATATAAACACAAAGTGAATCATAAAAAAACAAAAGTATTGTAATTCACTAATTTATGATTATTTCAAGATACGAAAAGATTAATATCACGTTTTATTCAATTTGGTAGACTGTATAAAAGGCTGAGGAGTTTAGCATGCGATTGCTTGACAAAGGGCATGTGTGCCCGATACGTGGCCATCTCCTGTCTGTTGGTCCATCTGAAGCTAGAAATAAAGGACTACTGAAATTTATTTTGAGGAGTGCTGCAGTGAAACTTTTTTGATACTTATGTATGAAAGGCTGTGAAGTAAGCCAAGCTGCTCTGCACCCGGAATATGTTTGCTGCTTAAAAGGTTTTCTTTTTTATATATATATATATATATATATATATATGTATATATATATATATATATATATATGTACGCATATATATATATATATATATACACATATATATACACACGTATGAGCTGAACATAGTTAACATATTTCACGTTAACTGAGCATTTCCATCAGTCGTCGTGTCTATAAAGGAATTTGAAAATTAATGTGGGTCTTAAGAAGCAGATGACTTTTCATTTCCTTCCCCTTTCCTGCATGATCAATTTTCTTCACCTCGCTTGGCATTTGTAAAGGTTTAGAAGTGTCAGTGGAACTAAGATGAGCTTATGATGTAGTCTGATTAAACATAGGGTTTTGCAGTTGTTCAAGGACACACAATAGGACAATATCGATGTTTTATCTAAACTTAAATGCAGATGGATTCTTCAGCCTCTCCTATATCATACATATTTATGGATATTAAATAATAAAAAATAAGTAAATAACAAAATAAGAAATACCCAGGATGGCATTAAAACTGTTAGTCCAAGTCACCGTTGTGTCTCCATTCAATTTCTGTTGAAGTTGTTTGTTTTACCCCTTAGTGACTGAGCCAGTTTTGACCTTTATGACCAAGACAAATTGTAGAAACCTGACCAGTGTCACTTTATGGGTATCAGCATATTTGTTTCGCAAGGGTGCAATATGAGAGAATTTCCCATTGCACTGTACCCATTATTTGACAATAATGCAGCTAAGATCTGCAATTTTTTATTCAGCCCTAATTGGACAGGAGGAAAAAATTGCAGCATGCTGCAATTGTCTGCGAGTCTGGGCTCACTCGAACCCATACAAGTCTAATTGTTATATGTCGAGACAAGCAATGGAGGAGATGGAGAGATTAACTTCTCCCTCCTCTCTACACCTGTGATCCGATCACAGTATTGGATCACAGTTGAATGACTCTCGGCTCATGCTTGCAGGGGAGCCTGACCCGAGTATCATAAGCATATTAGACCCAATGGTCTCACATCAGATGCCATGTGGTACTTTGACTCTAACCTATGTGGTAATAGCGCTGGAATGCTTCAATGTATGGCAATGATTCTGAGAAAGATTTTCATCACACATTGTATTTTATAATAGTGGGAAATTTAGGTCATTTATTATTTTCATTTATTTATTATATGATTTATGATAAAAAAGAGAATTCATCAAAAAAGTTTGAAAAATTCCCAATTTTCAAAATTTCAATGTTTATCTCCTTAAACCAGTCAGTACAAAATATTTAATAAATAACATTTCCCATATGTCTACTTTACATGTGTATAATTTTTCAAATGTCATGTTATTTTGTTAAGATGTTAAAATTTTACCAGCAATTTCTCTTTTTTTCAAGATATTTACCTACCGTATATACTCATGTATAAGCCGACCCGTGTATAAGCCGACCCCCTACTTTTGCCCCCAAAACCTGGGAAAACCTATTGACTCGTGTATAAGCCGAGGGTGGACCCCAGCACAGGTATACAGTCCCCCCAGTGGTATACAGCAGCCTCCCCAGTGGTAGTATACAGCAGCCACAGAGGTATATACAGCAGCCCCTATGCTGGGAGATGGTATCTATGGTAAACGTCGGCTTACTAAGCGCCGCGCGGCGCCTAGTAACCCAATGTGTACCATAGTTACCAGCGATCTCGCTGGTCTACATCGCTGGTGAGTCTGTCTGTGTGACAGCTCACCAGCGATGTGAACGATATTGTTAGCGATCGCGCGTGCACGTGATCGCTAACAATATCGCTATCTATATTGAAGCGTGTGACGGCCGCCATAGTGTAAACATTGGACATATATATATAAGGCTAATCGTTATAATCACAAGAGAGCACTAGAGAAGAAGAAAACAATCTACAGAGCCCAAATTTATCAAAAGTGAAAAAACTTTATTTTAGATGTGCTCATATAAATTCATTAAAATTTAGTACATGATGGTAACAGTTTTTTTGCTCTGTTCACTAGCATCAAAGCAGGTATAAATGTGTCAAACCACACAGAGTAATATATCCATTAGCGATACACTTAATATTGTATGGTACAGATCAAACATAATTAATTCTAACCATTCCTTTTGGACAGATTCCTCTTAGACCAAGCTGCAGTGGATTCAGGGGCTGATAGCATAACACTACATGTAATCAATATCAATTTATTACAATATCAGTATTACATATAGTTCATATATTAAAGCTATCAAAATTTGTTGGACTCTTAGTTATAGGGGTATGACTATTTAGTGTTTTAGTTATCAAAATTAACATCTATACCCACTATAACCCACTGATATCTTGGAGATATCCCGAACGTGTCCTTAATGGAGAGGCACCAGAGGTATATAACTAACACCACCTACATTATGATACCCAATGAGATTAATGTAGTCAGTTTAAATGTTTCCTATATAAACAAGTGCCAAGAGTGTATTACTGACACTACCCTGTATTTACGTAAATACACCAGATAGGTTAATATGATATTAGGTGTTTACCTGTGTGGAGAAACCACTATGTGCTAACTGACACCACCTACATTGAAATAATACCCATTGAGATTAATATTATTACATGAGCCCCATATGGACAGTAATCAATGTGACCCCAATAAATGGGCATTACTAGAATAAAATTTAAAAGTTAAAAACAAATAAAATGAAAATCCCCATACCAATATAGATAGAACAGCTACAAAAAAGGAGCAAAGCTAATATTTTCATTTACACCATGTGGATAAGTGGTTCTCAAGCTCCAAATCCATTGAGTTTCCAATTGACCCAACCGTCGTGTCATGTTGCCACTTCGTAATTCTAAATTGCCCCGGACCTTAAAACCTGTACTATTGCACTGATGGAACCTCTTAAAGTGTTTTGGTATAGTTTTTAAGGTTTCATCATCCTCAATCTGACAAGCAGATTCAATTCCTAAGATATGTTCACGTACACAAATTTTTAATTGTCTACTTAAGTCAACATAGATTTTGGCACAAGGACATGTCGCGTAATATATAACAAATTTGGTTTCACAAGTTATTTTATGCCTAATCTGAAAGCTTTTTGTGCCTAATGAGTTTGTAAACATCGCACTCCTTTCAATATTAGGACATGCCATGCATTTCCCACAAGGCATGCACCAGTGAAAGGTGAATCCATTTACGTCAGCGACCCAATAACCGGTCTCGCAACCGCATGGGATAGACTAGAGAAATGTTTTGGCAGTCCTGAAGCTATCGAAGATGCTCTACTCAAACAATTATGTGACTTTCCCAAAATAACCGGCAAGGATGCTTCAAAGTACCCGGAAATCAGCGACCTGCTGTCCGAGCTCCAGCCAAGACAGACACACATCTACCCGGCCTTAGCTACCTGGACACTGCTCGTGGGGTGAAACCCATTGTTGCCAAGTTGCCTTACAACGTCCAAGAAAAGTGGACCACACGAGGGTCAAACTACAAGAGACAATACCAAGTATCATTCCCTCCATTCTCCGGCTTCTGTGACTTCATCAAGGAGATTGCTGAGAGCAAAAACGACTCCAGCCTCTGTTATGAAGAACCCAGCGGCTCTGCGTCATCTCCTAAGTACAAGAGCTCACACTCTCATGACAAAAACCACAGCGGTCCGGTGTCCGCAAAAAAGACTGAGGTTCTGCCTACACCGACATCATCTCCAGACAAGGCCATTGAAAGTGAGAAGGTAGAAAATCCAAACCGCTAGTGTCCTATCCACAAATTGCCGCATCCCCTGAAGAAGTGCATTGGCTTCAGGAAGAAACCACTTCAAGAGCAAAAGGAACTGTTGATGAAGTTTGGAGTGTGCTTCAGGTGTTGTGCCTCTACCGAACACATTGCTAAGGATTGTGTCATCGCCATCAAGTGTATAGAGTGCAACAGCGAAGATCATGTACAAGCGCTCCATCCGTCACAACCTGACTCAACATCTACGCATTCTTCCACCACAGGCCATGGCAGAGAGAGTACAGACAAAGCAACAAGCCATCTCACAGTATCCTCATTGTGCACCGAAGTCTGTGGAGAAGGTCTGTGGGACAAGTCTTGTGCGAAAATATGCCTGGTGAAGGTGTACCCCACTGGCCACCCAGAAAAGGCCGTGAAGGTGTACAGCATCCTGGACGACCAGAGCAACAGGTCACTGGCCAGGTCATAACTCTTTGATTTGTGCGGTTTAAAAAGAAACACCCACCCCACCCCTACACACTAGGCACTTGCAGCGGCACCTCAGAAGTTTGCGGAAGACGAGACACTGGTTTCATGGTAACATCTCTTGAAAATACCACAGAGATACCTCTACTGACACTCGTCGAATGCAACCAGATACCGGCTAACCGGGAAGAGATTCCGACACCAGAGACGGCTTTTCACCACCCTCACCTAAGAACTATCGCCAACAAGATTCCAGCTCTTGACTACAATGCAGAAATCCTGATCTTGCTTGGAAGAGACATCCTCCGGCTACACAAGGTATGCCAACAAATCAACGGGCCGCATGACGCGCCGTTCCCTCAGCGCTACGACCTAGGCTGGGTGATCATAGGAAACATCTGCATAGGAAGAATGAAGAGACCCGATGCGATCTCCTCCTCCAAGAAACACATCCTCCCAAACGGTCCCAGCACCTGCTTTCAACCATGTCCGCCTCACTACTGGGTAAAAGAACTGAGCAACACTAGGTGGCAACAGCAACCGCCTGACTGCATGGACACGCACAATCTCTGTGATGACGTCTTCAGGTCAACAGTGTTCGAGTCTACGAATAAAGACAACAAGTTGGCACCAACGAGAGAAGACAAGGAATTCATAAGAATTATGGATAAATAATTCTCTCAAGACAACGCTTACAGTTAGGTAGCCCCGTTACCATTTCGCTCTACAAGGCCAAGGTTACCAAACAGCTTCCTACAAGCGACCGTAAGGTTCTTTTCTCTGAAACGCACTTTAAAAAGACCAGAGATGGAGAGACACTTTGTCAATTTCATGCAAAATATCCTTGACAGAGGTCATGTTGAACCAGCACCACCGCTGAATGAAGGAGAAGAATGTTGGTACCTTCCATCCTTTGAGGTCTACCATCTTCATAAACCCAACCAGATCAGGGTAGTGTTTGACTCCAGCACTCAGCATGAAGGCATATGCCTTAACAACCAACTTCTTACTGGACCCAACATGAACAACAGTCTCATAGGAGTGTTGATTCGCTTCAGGCAAGAACCCGTGGCGATAATGACCGACATCCAGCAGATGATCCACTGCTTCGTTGTGAACGAAGAGAGAACTATCTCAGGTTCCTATAGCACAAGTACAACAATGTCCAAAACAAAGTCATGGACTACCGGATGAGGGTACACGTCTTTGGGAACAGCCCTTCACCGGCTGTTGCAATCTATGGACTGGGACGGGCCGCCCACGAAGGTGAGAGAGTATGGACATGAGGTTCGCCAATTTTTTGAGAGTTACTTCTATGTAGACGATGGGCTCAAGTCCTTATCCTCGAGCGGAGAACCTATTAACCTGCTTTCCAGAACTCAGGAGATGCTTTCTTCATCAAATCTCAGACTCCATAAGATTGTATCCAACAGTCCAGAGGTAATGGAAGCATTTCCACCAGAAGACTATGCCACGAGCTGGAGAAACTTCGGCTTAGGTTCCGACATCCCTCTCATACAACGCAACCTCGGCCTGCTATGGGACATCAAATGGGACGATTTCACTTTTCAAGTATCACCCTGCAAGAAGCCATTCACTAAACGAGGAGTCCTATCCGTGATAAACAGTATCTATGATCCTCTCAGATTTTTTACACCTATCACCGTTCAAGGCAAGATGATGCTTAGACAGCTTACTGACGAAAATACGGATTGGGATGTTCCACTGTCGTCCCAGAAACAACAACGATGGGAGGCTTGGAAGGAGTCTCTGAAGACACTAGAACAACTCCGAATCCCACGTTGACCTTGGGAATGTGCAATGAAGTCGACTGCGGTTTTATCTTTGGTAAAGCCAAACTCAAACCCAAACCCGCACACTCAGTACCTAGACTTGAACTCTGTGCAGCAGTATTGTCGGTAGAAATCGCTGAAGTTGTGAGAGATGAAATGGACCTCGCAATCGATTCATTCACATTCTACACCGATAGTAAAGTGGTACTGGTGGGGTATATATATAACCAAACGAAGCAGGTCTATGTTTATGTGAGTAACAGAGTAGAACACAGAAGCTTCACTCATCCTGAACAATGGCATCACATTCCCACTGATCTAAATCCTGCCGACCGAGAAACAAGACTCATGGCTGCATCCAAACTCAGTGACAACATGTGGCTGACACTTCCAAGAATCTTGTATGAAGATACCTGTGATAACTATGTCAGCAACACAGATGAACTGGTGGAACCAGAATCCGATAAGGAAATTAGACCAACTGTCTCTGCTCGCTATACTTCAGTGACATCAAAACAGAAGTTGAGACCTCATCGCTTCGAACACTTCTCAAGCTGGTCGTCTGTGGTACGAGCCGTCGCTCGTCTTATTCACATAGCTCACTGTTGCACTAACGACCAGTTTTCACGGCTGGCACATGTGCAAGAAGCATCTCTACCGTCGTAGACAAGGAACAAGCCGAACAAGTCATTCTCAGGTGTGTACAGCAAGAAGTATATCGCCACGAGATTGACTGCATCACAAGGGGCGTCAACCTTACTAAAAAGAGTTCACTCTTCAACCTGCACAACAAAAAGGAAGAGGTGCGCAAATGTGTAGGATCCCTTTATTAAAAACGTCTAAGTGGCGTGGGTAGGTGGCCACTCACCTTATCGGGTTGTGCAAGTCCTGCACAACCCGGTTTACCAGCCTCCGCCGCCAGCGGTGTGTGCGCTGCTTCTCCGCTCTCCTCTCTCCTGGTCCTCGGAACAGGACCTATCCGGTCATTTGACCGCGAAACCGAATTTGCGTCACCGCTCTTTGTTGTGGGTTACCAGGGAAATGCCAGGTCTTCAAGGCAGATATTTTGTGCTGTTCCTGAGCTGCTCCAGCCGCCAATCCCTCACAAAGGGAGTAGTTTTCATGCAAAAAATAGTAATGGCGGTCTGATTAGGAGCGCTCTAAGGATCAGACATATAAGATGTTTTAATAAATGGCAAACCTTTTATTAATTTCTTAGTTCACCTCACAGCTCCACTACGTGTTTCAACTGTATAAAACAGTCTTCATCAGGTGATGTCAAGGTGTCACACCACCTGATGAAGACTGTTTTATACAGTTGAAACGCGTAGTGGAGCTGTGAGGGGAACTAAGAAATTAATAAAAGGTTTGCCATTTATTAAAACATCTTAAATGTCTGATCCTTAGAGCGCTCCTAATCAGACCGCCATTACTATTGTTTGCACTCTTCAACCTGAACCCAGTGCTCGATCATGACTAGCTGCTAAAAGTGGGTGGCCGGATAGGGAGATCTGAACTACACAACAAAGAACAGAATCCTATTATCATTCCAGGTCAGCACTACATTGCTACCTTATTGGTCTGACACTATCATGAGCAAGTGCAGCATCAAGGAAGACCGCTTACCGAAGGCAGCATCAGGTCCGTGAGTTTGTGCATCGTCAGGATGAAGAGATGCGTCTCTACAGTGCTCCATAGATGCGTCAAGTGCCAAAGGTTATGAGGAAGACATCAACACCAGCAGATGGCGAATCTTCCAACAGATCAGCCATTCTCACATGTCAGTGTAGACGTCTTTGTTCCGTGGTCAGTTATCACAAGAAGAACTCGTGGAGGAGCTGCGAGCAGTAAGCAATTGGATGTCTTATTTACATGTCTCAGCATCCATGCAGTTCACATTGAGGCAATTGAATCCATGGATTCTTCCTGCTTCATTAATGCCCTAAGAAGGTTCTTCTCCATCTGTGGGCCTGCCAAACAACTCCGGTCCGACCGTGGAACTAACTTCACAGGAACTTGCAAGGAACTGCATCTAGACAACTTCTTGACCAATAATGGCTGCATCTGGGTTTTCAATCCTCCACACTCATCACACATGGGTGGATCCTGGGAGCGCATGATTGGAATTGCACAAAGAATCATTGATTCCATGCTTTTAAATCACAAACTTCCCCTTACCCACGAAGTGCTGATCAATTTCCTTGCAGAGGTGTCTGCTATAATAAATGTCAGACCTCTCGTTCCTGTATCATCCGACCCTGATGCTCCGATGATTCTCACTTCAGCAACACTCCTTACACAGAAGATTGGAGCTGTTCCAGTTCCTCCTGGGGACTTCAACCAAAAGGACATTTTCAGACATCAGTGGAAACAGGTACAACATCTGTCCAACGTATTCTGGCATCGGTGGAAGACCGAGTATCTGCATCTGCTTCAAAACCCTCACAAATGGCAGGAGTCAACTCCTAACCTATGAGAAGGGGACGTTATCCTGCTGGAAGACAAAGAGGCTCATCACAACGACGGGCTAATGGGACTGATCACCAAGGTTGTACCCAGTGACGATGGAAAGACTCGGAAGGTAGAAGTCAAGGTGACGAAGAGCAGTTCAGTCTGATTCTTCTTTCGTCCAGTCACTGAACTCGTGCTACTTTTACCAAAGGAGGAAGTCATATGAACTGAACTCAGTTGCTGGATTCTGTCACGGTGGGGAGCCAATCTTCTCTTACCCCTGTCGTACCAGGACACAGAATTGTCAGTGAACTGGGAACCTTTCCTTCGGATTAGGACTTACCGTTGGATTGTTGGGTTGGTGGAAGAGTTGGCATGTTGCTGCTTCCCCAATCTGAAGATGTTGTTTTTTTCTGTTGAACTCATTTTCTCATTTTCTATTTTTTGACATTCAAGGACTACATTTTTCTGTAAGTATGGATTTGAATATTGCATTGCTGTTGCATTTCATGTTCCTTCTCCTCTTGTTGCAAGTTCATGACGTCGAGAGACAGAGTTGATTTCTTATGTCATACAAAGACTTGTGAAATCTGACGATTTCAGACGGGGAGTGTTGTGTCCCACGAATGGGAACATTCTGTTGTATATATTTCTCTGCATTGTTTATTTCCTCCAATCAGTAAATTCCCTGTTGTTGCTAGGTAAACTGTATGAATTTTGTCCCTACCTTTGTCCCTTAGTTCGTGTCTGTACAGGATGTCCCTCCCTTCTTCCTCAGTTAGTCTGCAGAAGCCATTAATGAAGACACATGTGTATAGCCCTGTACAGATTATTCCTTTTCACCTATCGTTTCTTTGTAACTAAAAGAAGATTTGGAAGAAAACAGCTGCAGTGACGATCGAGTTGACACTGTCTGTTGCCCCTGATGAGGTAAGTACGAGCATACAATTATATAAGAGACTGGTAATTAGAGCGTTTAGGATTTACAGCCATCAGAAGGGGACAGAAAATTTGAATGCATAGCCACTGTGCACCAGGACATGTTGGCTTAATCTGACAAAAGGTCTGTAGCTACTGCACTAGACTCTTTGGCCTTAATCTTAAAAATAAAATTAATGTGTAGCCTGACCTTGGCTGGTTATCAAAAATAGGGCACAGCCCACACTGTTTTAAAAAATACTTATTTAAATAAATAATTTTAAAATATGGCATGGGATTCAATCCATGTTTGATAACCAGCCACAGTAAAGACCACTGAAGGTTACAGCCCATAGCTATCTGTTTTACCTTGGCTGGTTATCGAAAATTTACTGGAACCCACATTATTTTTTTAAAATCTTTTTTAAAAAGGTCCCTGCAATGCACTACAAGCTGTTGGCCAATCAAAGGTATATTCACCTGGATGGATGACCATTAGTAATGAGCGAATAGTAAGATACTTGGGTTTGGATAGCTCTTACAGAATACTTTGAACAATTAACCAGTAATGAATCCAATGCAAGTCAATGGAGAATGTAATTTACTAGGGTGGGGAGCATACAATGGAGATAACAGAGGGGCAGTGGAGCAATAAAAGCAAAACGTTCGGCATACTGAGAGATAATCCAGAGACACTTTATGCAGATTACACAAAAGATCCTATACGAAAAACCAATTTATTATTCTATACAGACCAACCCTCAGCCTGGCACGCTGCCCTGTGCACAGAATATAAACACGTATCTAAGTCCAAGGCTAATAATGTCCAGTGGATTAAAATTAACAGCCAAGTAGATGATGACCCCAATGGACTCACCATAAGCCTATATCACACTGGCACCATTATGGTTCAAGGGACTGAGGGAAATCTGCAACATTTTGAAAATTGTTTTTCCCAAATCAAAGGACAGGCACAAATCTACAAAGAACTACAATCCCCAGCGGACATTCCTAATGCTCAAATCTCTATTCCCAGACAGAGCCACCTAAACCCCCCCCCCCCCCCCGACACTTCACACCTCTCGCCTGATAACATCAAAGACCTCTTATCTGAGTTAGAAAGAGACTTGGCCCAACTGAAATTAGAATGCTAAAGAAACTCACGAAGAAATGCAAATCACCAAGCAACAGAAGAGATCAATAAGCTGAAATACAGTGAATACAACACAGATCTACAGAAAATAAAGGAAGACATGTGTGAACTAAAATGTGAACACAAGGCAGTGTAGCCGCCCCGCTGTCCGGGGTCCCCATTCCACACCCTGTTTCCCCCTCTTCCCGATCTGTTACCTGTCCTTCCCGGGGTCGGGGTTCCAGGGTGCCGGTCATCCACAGGCGGCTCCGGGGTTCCAGGGTGCCCTGACATCTGCCTGCAGCTCTGAATGTGCTTCCTGCTTCCTCTCTGGGATCTCACTAGGAGGCGGGGCCGCTCTCTCAGCTCCTTTTATAGAGTCTGGGTGCTGATCAGGCTGCCCCGCCCCCTGGCCAATCATTGCTGTGCTGCAGGATTATAAACCCTGCATTCACTGCCAGACCTCGCTGGGGCAACTTCATTCCTTGTGAAGCTGCCAGTCCTGGTCCTGCTAGTCTGTTTATTGGCTTGCTAATCTAATACCTGTCTTCTTGTTCCTTTTGCAGTTGTGCTGTTCCATTGCTGCGCCCGGATCTTCCTCGTGCTGCTCCTCTTACTTCTGGGTCCGCTCATTGAGTTCTTTGATTTTGCATTTTATGTTTTGCCCCCCTTGGGTCGGTGATGCGCAAGTAACGCTCCACTGGGCACCTCGGTTAGCGGGTCCAGGTGATATCCCTGTCCTATGGGGTCACCTATCCTGGGCACCTTACTGAGGGGTACTTGTGTTGTATCCTTGCGGCCTTCCCTTGGGGCCACCTTGCATTTGCCTTTGGTTTAAATAAAGCTTTAAGAGTATTCAGTTGTCCGGTTCTCTGTCATCCTGGTATCGGCATCCGCAATAGCTGCGGTCCAGTGGGTCCACACCTCAGGGTACGCCCTAGGGCGTGACAGGCAGCTCTACAGGAAATGTGCCAACTGAAAAAAGACAATGACATACTTAGAAAGGAAATTACAGAATTAAAAGCCAATTGCCCTGGACATCTGAACCAGCAGGGGCAATGGAAACAAGCCAGAGAGCAGACAACATGGCCACCACTGAGCAGAATGTAGAGACAATAACCAACAATATGACTGATCCTGAAACCAGAGAGTTGGAAGAGAGAAGAGAACCAGCCACCCGCACAGCCAGCATCACAGCCCCCCATCAGCAGCGAAGTAACCCCCCCAAGACACCACAAAGTCCTGATATCGTCCTAATAATGGACTCAAATGGGATGTACCTAGATACACACCGGCTATTCCCAGGAAAACAGGTCCGTACAATCCGCTGTACAAACCTTGAACAGGCGACAAAAGTCATCAGCAATCCATGGTATACCAACCCAAAGCATATTATTATACACACGGGTACAAACAATCTGCCAGACCAGCACCAGCAGATCGCAGAACAACTGACTAAACTGGCAAAGATGACAAAACTACAATTCCCAGACACCAAAATCATTCTGTCATCGCTGCTCCCAAGAAAGGATATATCCAGGGAAAGCACCCAAACCATCAACATGGAACTGACTGAAAGGATCAAGGCTGTGCCAAACGTGACCCTGGCACAACAACTCTCCATAAACATCAGTCACCTGCACGATAATAAACACCTCAACAAACAAGGGGTCAGCCTCCTCGCCAAAGAGCTGAAAGACATCGTGCTAAACAGAGACCCCAGGCCTGGATCCAACAGTGACCATGGCCACACTAAAAGACCCCTGAGAGTGAAAGAACATAAAACCCCAATCCTACCTCCGGATGCTGGAAACAAAGCTCTTCACCCAGTATCAGACCATCAGAGGAGGAGACCACCATGGAAGGGACCATCGAGCCCACACAGACACATGCAGCCAATATCAGACCATCAGAGGTGGAGACCTCCACAGAGGGGACCACCAAGCCCACACAGACACATGCAGCAAATATCAGACCATCAGAGATGGAGACTTCCACAGAGGGGACCACCAAACCCACACAGACACAGGCAGCCAATATCAGACCATCAGAGATGGAGACCTCCACAGAGGGGACCACCGAGCCCACACAGTTACATGCAGAGCACAGATAGGGATGAGATAAAGACCCTGCTCAGAGCACTGTGTGAGAGACTAATGTGACTGGATGGAACCAGGCACCTCTACAAATCAGAAAGAATTCCAGTGTGTCCCACTCAGCCATACTCATTACAAGGTATATACACACAAGATACACAGAACAATGTCTTCACTTACAATCTGCAGCTGGAATATTCAGGGTCTCAACACCTCGACTTTTGGATGTAAAACAAAGGACCCTGATTTTATACAAAGACTGAAAAATAAAGACATTCAGATCCTCCTGGAAACATGGACCAGAGGTGAAAATGAATCCCTGGTGCCTATTGGATACAAGGAATTCTCGGTCCATGCCCAGAAAAATAAAAACATCAAACAGGGACAGGGCTCAGGAGGAATACTGATCTGGTATAAAGAGGAGCTCCACCAACACATCAAACCGGTGAAGAAAGGAAGCAGCCACATATGGATCAGAATCAGCAGCTCCATCCTCACCTGTCAGTCTGATGTCTACCTCTGCGCCACCTATATACCACCGCCAGAGTCCCCCTACTTCAATCCAGACTGCTTCGAGATCTTACAAGGAGAAGCCGCCCATTATCAGGCCCTGGGCAAAGTTCTCATCTTTGGAGACCTCAATGCAAGAACTGGGAGAGAGAGAGACTTCCTGACCACAGATGGAAACAACTACATACTTGGAGCAGAGAATGACGGCCAGGACTCCGTACACACGGAGAGAAACAGCTATGACAATACAGTCAACAAAAGTGGCAGAAAGCTCCTGAACGTATGTAGAAGTTTAGGACTTCATATCCTTAATGGACGAAGCAAGGGTGACTCCCTAGGAAGGTATACACTAAACTCCCATGTAGGGAGGAGTGTAGTAGATTACGTCATCACAGACATGAACCTGGCAGATGTCAGCGCCTTTATAGTCACCCCACAAACGCACCTGTCAGACCACAGCCAACTTCTTCTGTACATGAAATCTACAGAGAAACCATCCAATCAGAAGCCACAGCAGAGCGGTCTCTTCAGCCGGCCTCCATCCTATAAATGGTCCAAAATGTCAGCACTAAAGTATAAAGAAGCTTCCAGCAGTCCTGAAATACAGCGGATGCTCCACCACTTCTACAACTACGAGTACAAGCCTAACCCAGAGGGAGTGAGTCAAGCCGCAAAGGACCTCAATGATATATTCTATGCAATGGCCAGACTGTCCGACCTTAAAAAAGTCACCTACAAGAGACCTAAAGAAACACAGGACAATGGTTGGTTTGACAGAGAATGTAAAGCCGTATGGAAGACCCTGAGAACAGCCTCCAACAAGAAACACAGAGACCCCAACCACCCGGGTCTGAGGGAAGCCTATGACACCATACAAAGGCAATACAAAACCACCCTCAGGAGGAAGAAGCAGACTTACATCTCTACCAAGCTTAACGAACTCCAACACGCCCTCCAAGACAACTCCTTCTGGGAACTATGGAACCACATGGGCACAAAAAAGAAAAACAACACTTATATCTAAAATGACAACATCTGGCTCCATTACTTCAGAGACCTCTATAAAGACATTCCAAAGGAAGAACTAAGCCAAGAACAGGAAAACATAATAGCAAAACTAAAAGCAGTGGAGGAAAAAATCAAAAACTTCCAAAACCCGGTGGATGCACCTATAACACTACAGGAAGTAGCCGAGAGAATCTCTTCCATAAGGTGTAGAAAAGCCGGTGGCCTGGATGGGATCCTACCAGAAATGCTGAAGCACAACCCACCAGAAATACAGGCTGCAATGGTCAAACTTTTCTATATTGTGCTGAGGGCCGGCTACTTCCCCCGTACCTGGAACCAAGGCCTCATCACACCCATCCACAAGAGTGGGGACAGGTATAACCCATCCAACTACAGAGGCATATGTGTCAGCAGCAACCTGGGAAAACTGTTCAACACCATCCTGAACAAGAGGATCCTCAGTTTCCTCACCAAGCACAACGTGCTCAGCAAGAGCCAAGCAGGGTTCATGCCGCACCACTGACCATGTCTACACTCTGCACAGCCTCATTCAGAGACATGTCTACAATACAAAGAATGGAAAAATATATGCTTGCTTTGTGGACTTTAAAGAGGCCTTTGATTCGGTGTGGCACCCGGCCTTATTCCTGAAACTGCTGGAGAGCGGAATAGGAGGAAAGACCTACGATGTCATCAAAAGCTCCTACACCGAGAACCGCTGCAGCGTGAGTGTGAACGGCAAAAGAACGGCTTATTTCCAACAGTGCCGCGGAGTCAGACAAGGCTGCAGCCTAAGTCCAACGCTCTTTAATATCTATATCAATGAGCTGGCTACCGCTCTGGAATCCTCCACCGCACCAGGTCTCACCCTTCATTACGCTCAGGTGAATTTCCTGCTGTATGCAGATGACCTGCTGCTGCTGTCACCAACCGAGAAAGGCCTCCAAGACAACCTGAAAATCTTAGAGAACTTCAGCTCCACCTGGGCCCTACCGGTCAACCTAAAGAAAACCAACATCATGGTGTTCCAGAGGAGAAGGAGAAGATCAGACCAGCACCCAGCATTTGTCCTCAACAACTGCGACCTCACAGGAACAGACAAATATACCTACCTGGGTCTAGAGATTCACCAGTCAGGGAGCTTCAAACAAGCCATAGAGACCCTGAAAGACAAGGCCTGCAAAACCTTCTATGCTATCCGAAGGAAACTCTACCATCTGAAGCCACCAGTGAGGGTCTGGCTAAAAATCTTCGACTCCATCATCGCCCCAATCCTCCTGTATGGCAGTGAAGTCTGGGGTCCTCACACCTATTCAGACTGGTCAAGGTGGGATTCCAGTCCAACAGAAATATTCCACCTGGAATTCTGTAAGCACCTTCTCCAGGACCACCGGAGCACCTCCAACAGTGCTTGTCGGGCCGAGCTGGGCAGATTCCCTCTACACCTAACGGTTCTAAAGAGGGCGCTGTCATTCCAGGCTCACCTATATAGGAGCAATCCAAGCTCCCATCACCATAAAGCCCTGATACATGTAGGTGAAACAGAAAAACCAGGACCCTCGGAACAGCCCAGCCAAACCCAACACAACCAGAACACTAATCACAACCTGACAAAAGTCGGAATCAGGAAGATGGTAGAGGAGGGCCAGGAGAGGTATGTCAGTGACTGGAAGAACGATATCTTCAGCTCACAGAAACTGACCACGTACAGGAGTCTACAGAGAGACTACAAACTGGCCCCATATCTGGAGAAACATCCGGATCCCAGAGACCGCAAGATCCTGAGCCGATATAGACTTAGTGCCCACAGTCTGGCCATCGAGTCCGGCCGACACAGGCAGAGATACAAGCCCAGGGAGGAAAGACTGTGCCAACACTGTGACCAAGAGGCCCTGGAGGACGAAACCCACTTCCTGCTACACTGTTCCAAATACTCAGCAGTGAGGGACACTCACTTCAGGAGACTCTCGCATCTCTTCCCGGATTTCATCACCATGAAGGAGGAAGAAAAAACATCTATCCTGCTGGGAGAAGAAGAGAGAGCAGTGGAGATAGTGCGGTATGTGAGCGAATGCCATAGACTGCGAGAAAAAGAACTATGATGCCATGGACTATAGCCTCCACATTGGATCTGCCCCCATCCACCTTTCTTAAGCCATGGACTATAGCCCACACCCTGGACTTGCCCCATCCACCTTCCCTATGCCATGGACTATAGCCCCCACCCTGGCGTTGCCCCATCCACCTTCCCTATGCCATGGACTATAGCCCCCCATCCTGGATCCGCCCCATCCACCTTCCCTACAGCCCCTACCCAACATCCCCACAGTCCCTATCCCTATGCCCATTATACAATTGCTTTGGCAAAACTGAGGTGTATTTGGTCCTGCCAATAAAGCTTCTTTGAATCTTGAATCTAATACCATGATGGGCCCGGGATGAGAAACAAATATACCAGGATGGGGGACATTGCTACTTAATTGGGGGGTGGGGGGCAACTTATATGTCCTTATAGGATTAAGAATACTACAGGGTCCATATATCTAATTAAAATGCTGGGTGTGGATTTCCAGTCTGAGCTGGGATGTGATAACACTTAGGAACAGCAGCTCTCACACCACAAGAATCCAACTCAGGAATCTGCGGACATCCACCACCCCAACACAGGAGAAAGACGGGCTACCACCAGCTCCCACTCCACACCACCTATAAAAGTCAGTCACTTCAATCCAGGATCATTTTTGAGACCTGGAGGGTCCTGAGGCCTGCTGCCCACGTGTGCACCCAAGGCCAGCACTGGCTGCTATTCACACAGCAAAAATCCACTGACTAAAGGTGTAATCCTACAAGCCGCACATAAAACCCCCCTACCCCCCACTACTTATCCGAGGTCAGGGCAGATTCTTCAGGACTTCTAGACTTCTCTCCGGTGCCAGTAACACTTGCAAAGAGGCCTTTGAAGGGGCCCCTAAAAGTGGCTCTGTGATCCCACTAAGCAGAGAGAAAAAGTCTCTCCAGCAACGACACACACAGAGCCCCAGGGAAGGGAGTTTAAGAACATACGACTGGTCATTTCTCTTGGTGCCAGCTCAAAAGCAAAATTGGTGACATCTGGTCGTCGCAATAGTGAACTGGGACATGGAATAGCTCTACTGCCACCTAGTGGACAAAAAAATAAGCAAACACACAACCAAAAAAATATATATATAAATAATCAAAGTGAAATAAAAGGTGTCGGGCACTGACGGGACACAAAAGGGGCTGGTACAATATCCTGCCTTATCACCTGGAAGGCTTCTGTACAGTGTTGCTCGACACAAATTAGACACAATTGTTTCATTCCAAGAATGCAAAGAAAGAAGGGTGGCACTCACCGTGGTGTGGATCTTGCTTTTATTTTGACAGTCCAGCAGACATTATTGCGGTCTGGTGCAGCAAGGAGAGGGAGTGGGGAGTCAGCAGACGATGGCTGCCATTTCACAGTCAATACCGCTTCCACGGGTCCATATTTCTTTACATTCGTATATATAAATAAGCAACTGCAAATACCTACTGTGTACTGCAACACAACATTTTTCCATAGCTGCCAAAAAACATAAGAACTCATAATCTCAGGAGAAAGACCAAACGGCAGCGACAGAGGGACCTTACGCTGACTCCATCTACGTCACCACTTCAGCAAACAGATCGCTACGTGTTACGCAGCTCACAAAAGCCGGAGGGCCCCTGACAAACAAGCAGTGGGAGCCACAGAGTGGAAGAGGGCACCGGGGACCCAATCCCTGTGGGAGAGGACACTCCTACAGCAAACTCGCAACAGAAAACCCCAAATGAGGAGTACATTGAAGAACTAAATGAGTATAGCAGGAAAGACCCTTCAAGATTAATTTCAGTAGACTTTAACAAACTGGCGGCTGACATGGCAAGTAACATCATGCTAGATAGCCTGTTCCAGTTTCTTTTGGATATCAGAAGGCCCTCCAGCATCTCCAAGATGAAGTGAGCAAACATAAAGAACGGATAGTGGAACTGGAGCAGAGGGTCTCTCAACTGGAGGGTGCTAACATACAGCTCTCCTCGCAGCTAAAAGAGACAACTGCGGGAACAAAGCGCCTGTCTGAGAAGGTCAAGGACCTGGAAAGCAGATCATGGCGCAACAACCTAAGGCTAGTGGGGCTCCCCGAGTCAGTCCCTGTAGCTGAACTACAAAAACTTTGCAAAGAGACCTACCAATGGCCCTGGGAATTAATCACGGTTGTAGGGTCGAAAGGGTTCAAAGAGTTGGACCAGATCGTAAATCTCACAATCAAGTATTTGATGACCGGACATCCAGACCACGTCAAGTAATCATGAAATTCCTAGACTATAGTGATACGTGTGACATAATGAGAGCATATAGAAGATGTCCCCAGCCAGTGACTTTGAGGGGATGAAAATCCTATTATTTGAAGACTAATCTGCAGAGGTGGCAAAATGCAGGAGAGCCTTTAGTAAAATATGTGTAAAATAAAGTTTTGCACTGCAATACCCGGCGACACTGAGGATTTTCCAAAATGACAGTGATAACATCATCTATAAATCAGCAAGCAATGCAGAGAAAGACATAGAGAAAATACTGCGCAATGCAAAAAGCAACGAGCAAAGAAGAGGTCATGAGGAAGACAGCTTCCCCTCTACACCAAAGCCCAAGAGGGCATCTGGCCAGCGCAGATGAAGCACCATTGAAATGGACTACATCATATACATCTTGCTCTTGATGGGTTTTCACCCCAGGCACTTCTTCTACAATCAGGACAGTGTCTCCCCAAGGTGACTGAATGCTGTTGGTAACGTGTTGAGTACTACCAATTGATATATGTTGCACCATAATAAAGATGGGTTTTGATGGGAAGTGCCCTTTGGGAAGGGACTGGGTTGTGGAGGGGTGGAGGGCAAAGAGTTATGCAAAAGTATGGATCAAGGTGGAGGAGAAGATGCAGATGGCATTTTGACAATAATTTATGACTAGATGTGAGCCTAATTCTAAAGAATCGGGAGTCTAGAATCCGTATATAGTTTATATATTAAGAATTAACAACAATACAATTATTCCATGATATCTTTCCATCAACTACATATGTTTGTATGGTCAATATCATTTGTGGAAAATTGAATTATTGTATCGTAAGGGTCTTGGTACACAAAGTGGGCAATACTTGTTACACAGGAAATAGCTTGATTTTAAAAATCAATATTAGTATTCTGCGTATTCGCCAGTTTGTGCTTGCCCACCCACCACGTCAAGGTGCCCTTACATCTGATGGGTCCCTAATCTAACTAATTCCTATTTATTAAGACTAAGACTTCTTTTATAGCAGCATTTTTCTGAAATTTGTAGAAGGTGGGGATGTAAAAAATAAAATTGCTGCACTTGGCACCTAAGGACCTTACTGCAGCACACGTGCAGCAAGTGCCATGCAATGCATATAGAACTTACGGTTAACCTGCCGTAAATGCGGCAAACGAGGCTTCGGCAGGTGCACCAAATGCAGGCACTAAAAAACCGCAGGTCACTGCGGTTTTTGCCGCCGAAACTGCTGTAACCACGTGTGCTGCACCTGCCGCAAGTGAACCACAAATTCCATATACGTTGCATGCAACTTATGGCAAGTGTGCCATAAGTGAGTCCTTAGGCAGCAAGTGCAGAAATTGTGCTTTTTCCACCAAAACTTCCACAAATAGCCAAAAATTGCTGCTGTAAAAGCTAAATCTGTATTTTGCTATCTATTTCCCTATCTATCTATGTTTAGAGAACACACCTTAAGATGGAGATGTGTGTGAACAGCCATCCCACCCGTCTCTCAGCTGTTCACAAAAACTTCTCCCTGTTAAAAAAGAAAAGAAAATTTCTCAGCACCTATAATGCTGGACCTTTGTATTGTGGTTCATATCACCAAATAATAAAATTTGAATGATACACATCTATCACCTTTAAGTAAATGTGTGTTCATATATGTATATTTACTAGGAACTATCTAAATGAAGGATTTAAGATCCAAAAATAAGGACTATATATGTTACATGGCTATTTCCTAAATAAGTAGTTGAAATCTATATACAGTATGTATGGTTAAACTAATTATTATTATTATTTTTTTTTTTTTTCCTATATATCTATGACTAAACAAATTTTTTTGTACTTTTGTTTTTTTCTATTCCTATACATGTAAGACTAAACAAATTTTTTTGTTTAATATGAAAATAACTATGTACACCTAACTATCTATTTACACCTAACTATCTATGAACAGAATTTAACGTAAAATATTTTTATAAACAATATTTTTAGTGAACACTTTGGTACTATTGGGAAGTAATTTGCCTTGAGCTGGTGTATCAACAACGTGAACTTTCACATTACAGCGTTGCCTGACGCGAGAAAAGGCGACATATAATTGACCATGGCCAAATGCTGGTTCAGGTAGAAAGATACCAACTCGATGGAGTGTCTGGCCTTGAGATTTGTTAATGGTCATGGCAAACGCTGGCTTCACGGGAAACTGGCGGCGTCTTAATTTAAATGGTAATCCTGTGTCAGATGGACATAAATCGATACGTGGAGTAAAAACAATATTTCCAGCTGCTGATCCAGTGGTGACTTTAGCTTCTATGATGTTGGGAAGCAAAGCAGTAACAATCAAGCGAGTACCGTTGCACAGACCTTTTTTTGTGTTGAGGTTTCGTAAGAGCATAATAATGGTGCCACTTTTTAGTTTTAGGCGATGTGAAGGCATTCCAGTTGGTGTAAGCGAAGAATTCCACTGGATACTGGTCAGGGTCATCTGATTCATCAGCATGAATGGAATCATAACTGGTATATTCGGTGTAGTCACCATTCAGATGATCCATGATATTGGAGTTAACATTATCCACATCCTCATTTTTAGGGCATAGAATTGCATGTGATGCAGCAATGTTGATGCTCTCATTGTTGTTAATGTCAATAGAAATGTTGTCTCTAAAGATATCACGTATTAAGCAGCCAGTGGAGAGCATGTCTGAAGATATTTCGATGACATCATCTCCAAGGTTAAAATCATTAGAAAGTTCACCATTTCCCAGTTGAAGCAACCAAGTACTATTTTGTTGGTCAATGGAGCGCATGTTGTTTATGAGTGGCAGTGTAATGAAATGTTGCCAGTATTGGGAATACTTAATGCAGCTCTCTACAATATCAGTTGTGGTTCCGTGAGCGATGACAGGAAGGCATTGTCTAAAGTCTCCTCCCAAAACAATAACGTTAGCTCCAAACGGTGTTTGCTGTTTTTTGGAGACGTGTTGTCATGACATCTCGTAAAAGACTATCAATGACATGCAACGCATATTTAGAGAGCATTGTGCACTCATCAATGATATATAGTTTTGTATTCTTCAACAGTTTGGCTGCCTCTGTATCAGTTTTAATGCATGAAACAGAAGTTTCATTGACAGGGATTGGAATGCCATAAAGAGAATGGATTGTGCGTCCTCCTTCGAGTAAGTTGGCGGCTATTCCGTGGTGGCAGCCGGTGAGACAATGTGTCCTTCTCCTCTTAGCTGATGTAGCAGTAGATGATATAAGTAGGTTTTTCCACTCCCACCAGGACCATCAATGAAAAAGCACTTTGTACTGTCAGTAGAGTCTTGTAAAGCTTGACTGATAGTATTATACACCAACAGTTGTTCATCATTTAGAGTAGCTTTTATCTCCGCAGCTGTTTGTAACTCCACATTCTTAGGGCCCTTTCACATCAGCGTTTTTTTAAATTTGCGGCAGATGCGGTGAAAAAACCGCATCTGCCGCAACTGCCGCATAACGGTTCCACTTGCGGCACGGTTGCGGTTTTTTCCATAGGAAGTATAGGGGGACTTGCGGCAGATGCGGCAAGTGCGGTATTGCACTTGCGGCAGGTGCGGCAGAGAAAAAAACCGCAGTAAGCCGCGGTTTTTTTCTCTGCCGCACCTGCCGCAAGTGCAATACCGCACTTGCCGCATCTGCCGCAAGTCCCCCTATACTTCCTATGGAAAAAACCGCAACCGTGCCGCAAGTGGAACCGTTATGCGGCAGTTGCGGCAGATGCGGTTTTTTCACCGCATCTGCCGCAAATTTAAAAAAACGCTGATGTGAAAGGGCCCTTATTATACAGCGGGAGGAGGTGTGGTTTATTTACAGGTCGTGGTAATTGAAAATCTGTATAACTTTTCCCATGGCTTTTGAGAACATCTTGCACATCCGTCATAGCATAGCCTTCACAATTTATACAGTCGTCAGAATTGGAGTGGTATGCACGGCAGTAGTCCTGTACAAAGTGTTCCTTGAATTCATCCCATAACTGCATAGGATTAGCAGGAGGACCAAAAATGCAGATATAGGCAAACATGTCCCGAAGCTGTGCTGGCATGTTGAGAATACATGCATCTTGTAGCATATTTTTCCATAAACTATCATCAAAGAGTAATCCAAGAGCTAATGCTGCCTCTTTGAAAGTTTCATAAGTAACTCCATTGACTGTTTTAATACTCTCGAAACTTGTAGCACCTTTCACGTGTAATAGTAACAATCGCAAGTAGTAGCATTCCTGATCTTTCACACTGACAGTGTACATCCTTCCAATAACAGACCCACCTCCTCGCTTTCTAAGTTCCCAAGACCCTTCATTCCAAACATAGTACTCAGGAATTTGGCGGTATAAGTAGTTATGAGCATGTTGGTTATTGACATTAAGCTCAAAGTAGGCCATAAGAGTGGAATTGGGATGAAGTTTTTGTCGGATGTTAGCAATGGAGTCATCCTCATGAAAATAGAATGACTGAGAATGAGGCAAATGTACGGCAAGGCGAATGATGGTATGAGATTGCTTATGCATAGGATAAGCGAAAATGCGCCAAGCAGCCTCTGGTGCACTGACATATCTGGAATCCATAAATTGATGTGTTTCATCATGGTCAATGTGAGTCTGGCAAATGTCAAGGTTAGCTTTGTCATGGCCTTTGTAGACATATTTAAACAAATATTTGACACTTTGAATTGAACCACAAACTTCGACATTAATATGGCACCTGTATTTCAAAAGAAGAAAGGGATTGTATGGAACTACCCAAGAATTATCAACTGTTTTAGAGTGGTGTTGAATGGAAAGGCCAGAGCTTCTGCGATAAATGGGATAGGCATCGTTAGCTATGATGGTAGATGTTTGAAAATCTTTAGGGAAACCTTTAGTACATTTGCCGAGATCCATACAGGGAGAATTGGGGTTGTATTCTCCACAGGGTCCATGAATCATATGTTGCAAAACAATGTCATGAAGTAGAGGGTAGTCTTTAGCATCAGGAATTTCAGCCCAGACGATATTGTCGACATCTTCCTTAGTCCTTAATGTAGAGTTGTTATCTAAAATTATTAAAATGTGTGCGTGTGGTAGACCACGTTTTTGAAATTCGATTACGTGCACCGTAGCAGAAACTTTTCCGAACAATCCTTTGTTGATGTCTTGTAACAGAGCTTCTAACTTAATTCTGAACACACGTGCTACCAAATCAGGTGTGTGTTCTACACGCTGCCAAGGCTGTAAGGTAGATGTAATCTCGCTCTATTTAGGATTGCAGGTCATAGTGATGAACAAATCAGGGTGACCGTACTTGGTGACAATAGCCATGGCATCCTGATACCGTTGTTGCATGTTCCTAGGACTACCCTCAAAGGAGGAAGGTAAAATGACGGTTTTGCCAATTGGGATGCCTTTTTGGATGGATTTGTTTAATAAATGCTCTTGTAATACACAGTAGTCCCAGGGGTGAACCTAGCCTCTCTGCTGCCTGAGGCGAACTGGAAAAAACGGCACCCCCCCCCGCCAGTAATTTTTTTAATTGATAAAACTAAATCTGGTTCATACAGATTTATATTTACCCTGTGTAAATGAGCAAAATAGTGGACATTTTAGTTTACAGAAACAGAAAAAAAGATGTCCACACAAAGAAGTCAGCGCCATCAGAGATTAGGATTTTAGTTCCCTAACCTGTATCAAGTTATGACGTACACCAGTCTGGTGACTGTTGAGATCACAAGAGATTAGGATTTTAGTTCCCTAACCTGTATCAAGTTATGATGTACACCAGTCCTGAGAAGGACTGTTGTGGTCAGCAGCAGCAGTTTGCAGCCCTGCTCCGGATCTACCTATGAGGGCCGCAAATCTGTCCCTAAGCAGCAGCAGACACTCTCCCTACACTCACTGTCTGGATGCCTGTGTGCCGAGCACAGCGCGCAGGGAGTTATAAAGGCTCAGTCACGCTGTGCAGGGCGGCCAATCACTGCTATGCCACAACTAACAGGGCTGTGGCATTGCAGTGGTCTGCCAGCCAATCCCTGCACGTGGGCTGGCTCTCAAAAGAGCGCCAACATGCAGAGATGACGACCACGAGCACAACACGAGTATCACGAGATTACTCGGTGCTCGGCGAGTCGCCCGAGTACAGTGATACTCGTGCGAGTACCGAGTAGTGGCGAGCATGCTCGCTCATCACTAGTTTGCATGCCGTGCGCATGCAGACACAAACGCAAATCTGAAACCAGCCTAAGTTATGGCCAATCAGTCCTGCAGCAGAGGAACAATGCATCCTGCATCATAGAAATCATGGAGCCCCAGAGCAGAAGTTCTAATTGGGCACCCCCCCAACAAAAACAATATTTGGCTGGGTCACATAGGTACATCTCTCAAAACATGTCAGCCTTTACAAAGTAATTTTCTTCCTACTATGCACCCCCATAGTCTTCTATAAAATAGAATGCACCCCCACAGTCCTCGATATAGAAGACCGCACCCCCACAGTCCTCTATATAGTATATTGCACCCCGTAGTCCTCTAAATAGCATATTACACCACCACAGACCTCCACAGAGAACAATTCACCCCCACAGTACTCGATATAAAATAATGCACCCCCACACTCCTCCATGTAGTATAATGCACCCCACAGTCCTCCATATAGAATAATGCATCCCCACAGTCCTCCATATAGAATAATCACCCCCAAAGTCCTCCATATAGATGAATGCACCCCCACAGTCCTCCAAATAGTATAATGCACCCCACAGTCCATCATATAGCATATTGCACCTCCACAGTCCACCATATAGAATAATGAAGACCCACAGTCCTCCATATAGCATAATGCAAGTCCATATAGCATACTGCACCCCCATAGCTCTCTTCATACAGCATATTGGACCCCCATAGTCCTCCATATAGTATAATGAATCCCCTATAGCCTTCCTTATAGTATAATGCACCCCCATAGTCTTCCATATAATATAATGGGCCACAATAGTTCTCCATATAGTATATTGCACACCCATTGTCCTCCTATATTATATTATATTATACATTACATAGTGTCCTATCAATGTACTCACTAAAAAAAACTATTAAAAAACAAATAAATACCTCTTCTCCTCAGCACAGCGGCGCTAAGTGATGACATCATTGTTCCCCGCCGTGCTGAGTTGCAGAGGGTGGACAGCGGCGGCCAGGACTCGGGAGAAGAATGCTGCCGGCAGAGGCGGCCGGAACTATAGGAGCGGCATGTTCGTGGGGCCACCACTGGTACACACATGGCTCCGCTCCGTACACCTAGTACACATTCAGCTCCGTACACCACGTACGCCTCGTACCCAAGTGACTCTGCTCCGTACACCTCGTACACACGCGGCTCTGCTCCGTATGCCTCGTACACAAGCGGCTCTGCTCTGTACACCTTGTACACACGTGGCTCCGCTCTGTACACCTCGTACACACGTGGCTCTGCTCAGTACACCTCATACACATATGGCTCCACTTCGTACACCTAGTACATACGTGGCTCTGCTTCGTACACATGCGGCTCCGCTTCGTACACACTGGGCTCCGCTGTGAATGCCTTGCACACACAGCTCTGCTCCATACGCCTCATACACACATGGTTCCGCTCCGTACACCTTGTACACACTGGGCTCTGCTCCGTACACCTCGTACACATACAGCTCCGCTCCGTACACCTTTTATACACTGCACACTGGTCTCCGCTCCGTAAACCTCGTACACATACAGCTCTGCTCTGTACACCTCGTACAAGCGCAGCTCCACTCCGTACACCTCGTACACTTTCAGCTCCGCTCTGTACACCTTGCACAAGCGCAGCTCCGATTCGTACATCTCGTACACTCTCAGCTCCACTCCTTACACCTTGTACAAGCGCAGCTCAGCTCCGTTCACCTTGTACAAGCACAGTTCCGATCTGTACACCTTGTACACTCTCAGTTCGCAACGTACACACGTGGCTTCACTCCATACACCTCGTACACACGCGGCTCCGCTCTGTACACCTCGTACACACACAGCTTCGCTCTGTACACCTCGTACACATGCGGCTCTGCTCCGTACACCTCACACACACTTGGCTCCGCTCCGTACACCTCGTACACACTCAGCTCCGCTCTGTACACCTCGTACACACACGGCTCTGCTCTGTACACCTTGTACACACACGGCTCCGCTCCGTACACCTTGTACACATGCGGCTCTGCTCTGTACACCTCATACACACACGGCTCCGCTCTGTACACCTTGTACACACACGGCTCCGCTCCGTACACCTCATACACACATGGCTCTGCTCCACACAACTCATACATACACAGCTCCACTTCTTACACCTCGTACACACGCACCTCCACTCTGTACACCTCGTACACTCAGCTCCACTCCATATACCTCATACATACACAGCTCTGCTACATTCATTTACAACCAGCCCCCCTCCCTAAACCCCTCTCATCCCGATCACACACAGCTTTTGTTCTTATCTTCAGAGCACACAAACAGTGAGTGACTAACCGCAAACACTGTATTGCAGGAGCAGGGCACCTTGGCACTCAGCACATTATCTGACTGAGTGCAGGTCACAGTGCCGCCCCCTGTCTTCTGACTCATCTTGCCGCTTGAGCCTTTGTACTCACACTGGCTCATGGATGGTGCGGCCCTGAGTAGTCCTCAACTTTTAAATCCTTTTGATGTTTCCGGATAAAATGTAGGCGATTTGCCTCGATCTTGACATAAGCATCGACAATATACTGTTGGGTGAGTTTGCCACCATTGAGTACTGGATTAAACTGCTCTCTTACAGAAAGCATGTAGCAATAGTACTGCAGCTGTGTAATTCTGCGTGTACTTGGGGCTTGTTGTTTCATGTGATTATGCCAGCCTTGTTCTCCGTATGGGAAAAAGAGTGGATAGAGGAGGGCATCTAAATTACTGTGCAGAATGCTGATAGGTTTGGTTTTTGGGGCCAAAGGATTGTTAGGGTCAGGTTTTAAGTGTATTAAAATATCGCGATTGAATGGTGGCTCTCCATTGTCATTGTCGAATACAACAGCAACCTCATTGACAGTGGGGTTATTGTCGAGTGTCTTGTGCGCGATCTTGTTTTAGGGCCATGGTTATATTAGGCATCACAGTACCATTTGCAAGAGCTTTAAGATGTTCCTCCTGTTCAACATCCCGTAACATTTTGTATGCAGCTACAAATGGATTGATATTATCTAATTGGAGAGCAATGATACTCATCAAAGTAGGATGACAATTTTGATAAAGCTGGGCATACACTGGAACTTCATCATCAGACAGATGTAAGGTTCCAGTGCGATGATATATTTTGTCCATGTATCCGGAAGCAATATGGACCATATCCAGGAGGTGGCGAAATATTGGCACCCATGGAGGCAAACACAAAGGAACTGTTAATGGAACGGATGTTTTCCATAAGATGCTTACTGAACTCACTTTGTCCTGTGAGCAAACGTGTGAAGACTTGAGGATATTGGGGTATAGGTACCTGGACTTTACCCTTGTGACAACATAGAGTGAACTTTTTATCTGATGGTATCTCAGCATTAAAATGGAATGCTTGACAATGTTCACAAACATAGTTCATAGTACCACAGGAGTGTTGTACTACGGTACTGTCATCATTAGGGAAACCTTTGGAATGTATAGGCACAGATTGTGGTAATGGAGTATTAGACTGGTGCTGGAAGCCAACATATATAAAGCGTGGCCTGGTACAGGATCATCACTGTCCACAGATTCAATGAAGGAGGAGGTGGAAGGTGTATCATCAGCAGAGTATATGACTGTGGAGGTTAAAGCGGTATTTTTGCGCCGTTCACAGCGTGCAGTAGCAGCATTTATTAATGAGTTGATTGTTGACATAGAAGACTCATGTGTGACGCATTTATTAAAAGCAGACTTAACGGTGTTCAGGCGACAGCATTTCTCTGCAGGAGTACGGGTAGCACACTGTTTGCGCTTACGTGCAGAATTAGAAACAAATACAGTAGGTTCAGGGTGTGCACATTCTATGGAAGGAGACATGGAAGGTGTATTGTGGTCAGAATCGAAGACTGTGGACATGGAAGTAATATTTTTGGAACGTTGGCGGCGTACAACAGCAACGTGATAAGCTAAGCAAATTTTTTTTTGCTCAGCAGACTCCTTCATAATGCGTTTCTTCCTAGCAATGTTTCTGTTGTCCAGGCGCTGGCGTCTCTCTTCTTGAGTCTCGTTAGCACACTTTTTGCTCTGACGTGCGGCATCGGCAGTTTTTTGCTCGGTGTCATTAGTATACTTGTTATGAGTATAGTTGTGTTCAGAGCTAATGTTTTTGGGCTGACGTGCGGCATCGGCAGGTTTTTGCTCGGTGTCATTAGTATACTTGTTATGTGACCAACTTTTACTTGCAGCATTGGTAGCTGTTCGCTGTGTGTCATGACTATAGTTGTGTTCAGAGCTCATGTTGGTTAACATAAATAGCTATAACAGTGTTGGTGGCAAATTAGAGGTTAATAAGAGACAGTCTCGCAGTGCAATAGTCAATGACTTATGAGCAGTATTTAGCTAAAGAACCACATAGGAGTGTAATATAGATACCAAAATGTGTCAGAAGCACTTCCAAACTAAATTATTATAGTTTGGATAAAGAGTCTTATCTGTTTAGGGGCTAAAATCGCGGGGAGCTTGAAATCTGACGTCACTGGGACCGCCTCCATGCAGTAGAAATTTGCTCTGAGGTAAAAATTTCAAATGTGGCGCTTAAAACTGTATTTTTCCCAACCAAGATGGCGGCCGCGACCTGAGGGGGCGTAATTGTGGGCAGGAACTGGCCGGGGACTGTGGGCGTGAACTCAGGAATCATTGCGGCCGCCATCTTGGTAGAGGTATTTTGCGGGGAAGATGCCGCCGAAGAGGAAGCAGGACCCGGAGCTCCCGGCCGGACTAAGAAGAGGTCGGGATCGGAGGAAAGATGTCGGGATGACACAGGGGACCGGAGGACAGGATGATCGAGGAAGACGGGGCGGTAAGTATGAACTACGGGTGCGGAAGAGTTAATGTAGAGAGAGCGTGACTGTAGCGAGAGTGTGTGTGTGTGGAGTGTGACAGGCGTGTGTGTGGAGTGTGACAGGCATGTGTGTGTGTTGTGTGACATGCGTGTGTGTGTGGAGTGTGACAGGCATGTGTGTGTGTTGTGTGACAGGCGTGTGTGTGCTCCACATGGTCGCGGCCGGGACCCGCGGGTGATCACAGCGGCCGGAGCCGGGAGGGAGAGGGGTCACCCAGGCAGGCGGGTGGCGCCGGGAGAACCGCATGTCCTCCTCTCAGAGCTCCGACACTGGGGAGGATGAGAACCGAGCGGCGGGAGGAGGAGAAGGAGGAGCGGGAGGACGGGGCCGGAGAGGCGGAGAGAGGATCGGGAGGCCTGGGCCGGAAGAGAGAGGAGGCGCCGGGACACACGGGAACGTTCCTGGCCGGAACTTCCGAAAGCGGAACGTTCCTGGCCGGAACTTCTGAAAGCGGAATGTTCCTGGCCGGAACTTCGGGTCCCTGTAGGCGCACGGACGAAGGCCGGAACTTCCGAGAGCGGAACGTTCCTCCGCCGGTTCCCAGATGGATTTAGCGGGGATTTTTATAAGGCCCTCAGGGAAAATATCTCCCCATTGCTAACAAGTTATTACAACACCATCCATAGTAGAAAGATCTAAAAAAACATATATTAAAGTCATACCCAAACTAGGCAAGGACCCCTGGAGGCCTGCTCTTATAGAACTATCTCCCTTATTGATGTAGACCAGATTATGTCAAAAATAATGGCGGAGAGATTGGCAGCAGTATTACCCCAACTGGTGAACCCCGCACAAGTAGGATTCATTAAGGGCAGGGCGGCAGTGAAAAACATACGAAAGGTACTAACTGTATTAGATGGGGTGGGTCGCCGCAGCCAGTTGGGAGAGAGACCAGCTTCGCTGGCTCTGGATGCAGATAAAGCTGGACTCGGCTCACAATGTAAGAGCAGTTACTTTGCGAGTTTCCCTGCTATCACTGGCACAGTAGCCAGTGATTACTCGCACGAGTCTAATGCAAACAATGGCAATCCTAGTTTTGTCAGCGTTTCAAATCTAGTGATTTGCATTGGACTCGTGCGAGTAATCACTGGGAAACTCGCAGAGTACCGAGTCCTGCGAGTCCCTTACTACTCGCCGAGTAACGAGTCCTAGCGAGTAGATTCGCCCATCCCTAGAAGGCACTTGGCCTTCCCTTCCAGATCTCTGAACCTGAAAATATGCCAATATTTGTTGACCCAGAATTTCCCCAGGGAACGGAAATAAAAAAAGTGATAGGACAAGCCAGTGATAGCATGAGGAAAGCGGGGGATATTCTGCATACTGAGGTTAAACGATGGCTGAGACCACAAGAAATCATGGACAAATTCCATTTAGAAAGCAGACACTTTCTACAGGTCATGCAAGTTCATTCTTTTTGCCTATCTAGACTTCACAAGTTATTTCATGAAGTGGGAATGCATAATCAAGATAATAGAGCAGATCTGAACATCCAGAATGCGAGCATATCCTCTATATACAATACTGTAAGACAAAAATTCCTGAAGCTAAAGCAGAACAAACTGTTTAAGACTTGGGAGAAATGGACTGGGGATAAAGATATTCTACAGGGGTGGGAACCGGTCAAAAAATCCATTATTTGTGAAAGATGGAGGGAGACCTATTTTAAGCTCATGCACACAGCATTATATGGTTTCAATATTCCATCCTCTCCTAGATTCCCTGACAGGATTACAGCATGCCATATGTGTGGAACGCCTTCAACGAATCTCTGGCATGGAGTGTGGGAATGCAGGGTAGTTAAAAAGTCAGGACACAGGTTGGGGAACAGGTTCGATCATGGTGGGGAATCCAACTCCCACAAAAACCACAAGCCATGCTCTTTCATCAGTTAAGACCCCCGGAAACTCAACCCACAGGAGTTAAACCAAAGATCCCTAAAAACATTCACACATTCTTAGTTGTAGCCCTACACGGTTTACTGGGCGAATGGCTTAAAACAAGCATCCCATCCAGGCCCGGACTGATAGGCGGGAGATGCGGGACTTTTCCCGATGGGCCGGTGGTTGTGGAGTGGGCGGGGCCTCAGCACTCGCTCCTCCAGCTGCAGACCAGCTTTCAAATGATTTTGTGGCTCCCGCTACCCGCCGGCATAGCAGGGACTGTGGAGCTGCACTAGCCGCCAAGTTGCCCAGTACACGTCATCAGAGTGAGAGTGACTCACTCGACGCACAGCCACAGAGTGACACAACCCAATCTGCGTGCGGGCAGCACAGACAGCAGCTCATAGTTATTGAAAAGGAGAGCGCGCCTGTACGTTCTTTGTGGGCCGAAAGAGCCACACTCTGCTGTCCCGCCCAGGAAACAGAAGCATGGCCACCCCAGCCTTTACCAGGTCCCTGTGCACTGTGTCCAGGCTGTGGAGCTGGCCTGAAGGCAGCGTTCAGCAGCTGGTGACTGTCTCAGTCTGGGACTGAGTTTCCTCTTTACTCCTCCTGTGACCTGTCTCAGCTACAGACCCGGGGGCCGGGCTGTCAGTGCGGCAAGCTAAAGCTGAGGCAAGTTACTTTCACTATCGTCGGCCTGACTTGTCTGTGTGTGTGGTGGGGGGTGCAGGGCAGGCTGCTGTGTATTTTTGTGATTGTGGGTGAGGGCAGGTTCTTTGTGTGTGTGATTGTGTGTGAGGGCAGGCCTCTGTGTGTGTATGTGTGTGATTATGGGTGAGGGCAGGTTCTGTGTGTGTGTGATTGTGTGTGAGGGCAGGCCTCTGTGTGTGTATGTGTGTGATTGTGTGTGAGGGCAGGTTCTGTGTGTGTATGTGTGTGATTGTGTGTGAGGGCAGGCCTCTGTGTGTGTATGTGTGTGATTGTGTGTGAGGGCAGGTTCTGTGTGTGTGTGTGTGATTGTGTGTGAGGGCAGGTTCTGTGTGTGTATGTGTGTGATTGTGTGTGAGGGCAGGCCTATGTGTGTGATTGTGTGTGAGGGCAGGCCTCTGTGTGTGTATGTGTGTGAGGGCAGGCCTCTGTGTGTGTATGTGTGTGATTGTGTGTGAGGGCAGGCCTCTGTGTGTGTATGTGTGTGATTGTGTGTGAGGGCAGGTTCTGTGTGTGTGTGTGTGTGCGATTGTGTGTGAGGGCAGGTTCTGTGTGTGTATGTGTGTGATTGTGTGTGAGGGCAGGCCTATGTGTGTGATTGTGTGTGAGGGCAGGCATCTGTGTGTGTATGTGTGTGATTGTGTGTGAGGGCAGGTTCTGTGTGTGTATGTGTGTGATTGTGTGTGAGGGCAGGCCTCTGTGTGTGTGTGTGATTGTGTGTGAGGGCAGGTTCTGTGTGTGTGTGTGATTGTGTGTGAGGGCAGGTTCTGTGTGTGTTGTGTGTGTGTGATTGTGTGGAGGGCAGGTTCTGTGTGTGTGTGTGATTGTGTGTGAGGGCAGGTTCTGTGTGTGTATGTGTGTGATTGTGTGTGAGGGCAGGCCTCTGTGTGTGTATGTGTGTGATTGTGGGTGAGGGCAGGTTCTGTGTGTGTGTGATTGTGTGTGAGGGCAGGCCTCTGTGTGTGTATGTGTGTGATTGTGTGTGAGGGCAGGTTCTGTGTGTGTATGTGTGTGATTGTGTGTGAGGGCAGGCTTCTGTGTGTGTATGTGTGTGATTGTGTGTGAGGGCAGGTTCTGTGTGTGTGTGTGTGTGTGGATTGTGTGTGAGGGCAGGTTCTGTGTGTGTATGTGTGTGATTGTGTGTGAGGGCAGGTTCTGTGTGTGTGATTATGTGTGAGGGCAGGCTTCTGTGTGTGTATGTGTGTGTGTGAGGGCAGGCTTCTGTGTGTGTATGTGTGTGTGTAAGGGCAGGCTGCTGTGTGTATGTGTGTGTGAGGGCAGGCTGCTGTGTGTGTGAGGGCAGGCTTCTGTGTGTGTCTGTGTGAGGACAGGCTACTGTGTGTGTGTGTGACTGTGTGAGGGCAGGCTTCTGTGTGTGTATGTGTGTGTCTGTGTGAGGACAGGCTATTGTGTGGATGTGTGAGTGTGTCTCTGTGTGTGAGGACAGGCTGCTACATGTGCATGGGGGCAGGCTGCTGTGTGTGTGTGCGTTGGGGCCTGTGCAGACTGCTATGTCTGAATGGGGCCAGGATAGGCTGCTGGGTGTATGTAGACAGTCTGCTGCATATGTGAGGGTCAGGGTAGGCTGCTGCATGTGTGTGTTTGAGGACAGACTGTTACATGTTTGGGTGCAGGGCAGTCTGCTGCATGTGCGTGGGGCCGGCGCAGGTTGCTGTGTGTGGACAGACTGCTGCTACGTGTGTGGGGGCCAGGGCAGGCTGCTGCATGTGTGTGTGTGTGTGTGTGAGGACTGGCTGCTATGTGTGTGGGGACCGGGACAAGCTGTTGCATGTGTGTGGGGGCCTGGGCAGGCTATTGCGTGTGTGTGCGCGAGAGAGAGGGCAGGCTGCTGTGTGTGCATGGGGTCTGGTGCAGTCTGCTACACGTGTGTGGGGGCCCCGGGGCAGGCTGTTCCGTGTGTGTGTGTGGGGGGGCAGGCTTTTGTGTGTGTGTGTGCTAGCACAGGCTGCTGTGTGTGCGTGGGGGCTTGGGCAGGTGCTGTTTGCGTGTATGAGAGGACAGGCTGATATGTGTGTATGTGGGCCGGGGCAAACTGCTGTGTGTATATGGACAGTCTGCTGCATGTATGGGGGCCAGGGTAGACCACTGCATGTGTGTGTTTGAGGACAGGCTGTTACATGTGTGGGTGCGGGGCAGGCTGTTTCATGTGTGTGTGGACAGACGGCTGCTACGTGTGTGTGTGTGTGTGGACAGGCTACTGTGTGTTTGTGTGTGAGGACAGGCTGCTGCATGTATGTGGGGGCCGGGGCAGGCTGTTGTGTGTTTGCGTATATGAGAGGACAGGCTGATATGTGTGTATGTGGGCCGGGGCAAGCTGCTGTGTGTATATGGACAGTCTGCTGCATGTATGGGGGCCAGGGTAACCGCTGCATGTGTGTGTTTGAGGACAGGCTGTTACATGTGTGGGTGCGGGGCAGGCTGTTGCATGTGTGTGTGGACAGGTGGCTGCTACGTGTGTGGTGGCCAGGGCAGGCTGCTGAATGTGTGTGTGAGGTCTGGCTGCTATGTGTGTGGGGGTCAGGGCAGGCTGTTGCATGTGTGTGAGGGCCGCGGTAGGCTGCTACATGTGGTGGGGCCTGGGCAGGCTGCTACATGCGTGTGGGGCCTGGGCAGGCAACTACGTGTGTGTAGGAGCCAGGTCGGGCTGCTACGTGTGTATGGGGGCCGGGGCAGGCTGCCACATGTGTGTGTGTGTGTGTGTGTGGGGAGGGGGGGCGAGGGCAGGCTGCTGCATGTGTGTGGGGGCTGGATCACACTGCTACATGTGTGTGGGGGACGGGGCAAGCTGCTATGTGTGTATGTGTGTGTGAGGGCAGGCTGTGTGTGTGAGGGCAAGCTGCGTGTGTGAGGGCAGGCTGTGTGTGTGTGAGTGAGGGCAGGCTGCATATGCGTATGTGTGTGATCCTCAGTATCTGCATTATTCTGTATATATACACTGCACAGCACCACTTCTCCTGCCCTGTATACTGGGTGTAATTTTCAGTATCTGTATTATTCTGTATATATACATTGCAGAGTGTATATTACACCCAGTAAACAGGGAGGATTACACCCAGTATGCAGGACAGAAGTGGTACTGTGCAGTGTATATACACAGAATAATACAGATACTGAGGATTACACCCAGTATACAGGACAGAAGAAGTGGTACTGTGCAGAGTATATATACAGAATAATACAGATCTTGAGGATTACACCCAGTATACAGAACAAGAGAAGTGGTACTATGCAGTGTATATATACAGAATAATACAGATACTGAGGATTACCATTTATCCTGTCCTGTATACTGGATGTAATCCTCAGTATCTGTATTATTCTGTATATATACACACTGTACAGTACAATTTCTCCTGTCCTGTATACTGGGTGTAATCCTCAGTATCTGTATTATTCTGTATATACACACTGCACAG